>JAJMID010000068.1:0-72787 GCA_030583405.1 Sugiyamaella americana | reverse complement strand
GCAGCAATATTTGAATTTACTACTTCTCTTTGAATTTCAGCAAATTTTTCTAAAGAATTTTCTGGATTAAGCAACTTGTTAATACAAGCAGCAACACTAACTAAGAATTTGTGTTGTGGTGCTACAAAATGAGCAGTAAGTGCACTAATTGAATCCATTGATAGTTGTAAGATTGTTTTAATTAATTATTAATAAAAAAGTCAGAGTAAAAATATTTGATGAGGAAAGAGAAGAAGAGTAGGAGCAGAGGCAAAAATCCAGATAAATATTTCTCATTCTATTAGTTATGGGAAATAAAGATTATGGGAGTTGGCTGAGTCTGCATATTCGGATTGGATTATGGGAAGATCTTAGATCCTAGATCTTCAAGATCTAGCAGATTTAATGACTATAACGAAGTTATATTTTATTATTTTTATAGTAAACAGCTTAGATTACGTTAGAAGTATATTAATATATATATATAAGTTTAGGTCAGTTAAGACTTCATACGACTCTGATGTGATCGTCATGTCTATAAATTAAGGTTGACAGCTGCATTATAAAGGGTCTTTAGCTGCTTGATGCCGAAGGCGCATAAAGCTCAGTTAAAAGAATCAATGCAATCAGATAAGAGAATTATCACGTGAAATATTCGGGATACTAATGTTTTTAAAAGACTATATTGAAAGGATGATTGTATATATTAGTTCAATACTCATCCAGTATTATATATTTACGTAAATTGATTTAGTTAAATTTCAAACTTGGTATAAGCTTCAGTGGTAAATTGAAATCAGCTAAGTGTAGAGAGTACAGGACGTACAGTAGTATGTCGATCCGAAGTATAAATAGCTCCAACAATACAAATATTTGGCAAACTGAACTTGGATCGTTTGCTAAAGCTCCACTAAGAGTTATATTATCTAGTTGATTCCATCAGAATGATTTAAATTATCACTTCATCTTATATTCTTTGTATACGAATCGTTTCAGGACTTTAATTTAGTATACAATAAGAAAACTCTTTAGATTACTCCATTGTCATGATAATTTCACTACTCCAGTAGTTAATTCCTGCACCACAAGTACTATCTAAATCTATATATAACGACAACGTTGTTCAATACTTATATCTGATCATATATAAGGGAGATTTTCATTAATTTAATATCACGCAGTTTGTGATCTGATAATATTATACCCAATGATACATATATATATATGCTTGTAAAATATATGGCAGCTACTACTATTATGATATCGAGCTTATAAGCTAGCTTAATTAGGCCCGGGCCCTTAATTAAATTGCTTAATTGTGATCTCTCCTAGCTATCTACATGCATATATATCATGGTTTCACGCGTAATAATCCTCTCCGCGAAGCGGGGACAACGGGTCCGGGCAGAGCCCGGCCGCCGGAGGCAATGCACCGCCGTAGCGGTTAATAGGGTTGGGATGAAATTTGGGGCATATAAATTAGGCAGAAATTTTTATTTGCACTCTTTTTTTTTTTCGCTACACTTTTTTTCAAAATCTTTTTGAATAAAGAAAGTTCAATGTTTATAAGAAAATGTAAGTGAGAGAGGATTGATGTTGCTTGTTCTTTTTATTGTTTATGATGACTTATTATTATGCTGGAGGCTTTCTTTAGGAGAAATTCTTTAGATTCTATGACAGCATTTTCTTTTATAGACTACAACGGTATCTGATTTTAATGATAAAGAGAAGGATTTAGGAAGGTGTTATTGTAAAACAGCCGGGTCAATTTGCTAACTATTTTAGATTCTCATGAAAAAGAGCCTTAACCAAGTATATGGCTCGCCGTTACCTTTAAAAGTACGGCCATTGCCTCCAATAATCCCTCATAATCCTTTATCTTGGTTTTATTGGTTTTATGAATATTGGTTTCCTCGTGAAGAGCCTAAGATATCTTGTATTGGTACTTTAATTGAATCATTGTCATCATGTTCTTCTGAAGAGGATTCATTTTATGTAAAGGTTGACAATGTTAAAGATATTGATGTTTTATGGTCTATGGGGTTCTTTGGTAAAGGTACTTTAAGTCGTAGTGAACCTAGTTGGTATATTCGAAGTGCTAGAAGATTAGGTTTAGAAGGGGGTGATAAGTTAACCTCGGAGGATATTACTGCCCAAAGAAGAGAAGAAAGAAAGAAGTTCAAATTGGAAAGGGCAAAGATTGAAGCAGAAGAGTTGGAAAGAAGGAAAAAATTAGATGAAAAGAATGATCCAAATAATTCAGAGGATGTTAAAATTGATATTGAAATACAGATTGAAGAAAAGATCCAATTGGAATCTGTTTCTCAACTTCAAAATCAACAGCAAACTCAACCACAACCTTCTTTATCTCCTACTATCTCCAGTGCATCTCCTCAATCTTTACTTTCTACTGAAACACCTCCTTCATCTCAAACATCAACTACTTCTCTTCCTATTCGTCCTGAAGATAATGCTATTATTGATTCCAATAACAGACTTATTCAACAAGAATATCTTCAACTTATGCCACAAGAAGCATTCTTTTTATCCTATGCTCTTGGTGTATTAAAAGTTATGGACCTCACTACAAACACCCCTTTATCTCCTGAACAACTCCTCTTTAAATTCATTGAAAGAAATCCAAACTTCATTTCTGATTATGTTGTTTACCATCATTACCGTTCCCTTGGTTGGTGTGTTCGTTCTGGTATTAAATTTGGTTCTGAACTAATGCTATACAAACGAGGACCTCCTTTCTCACATGCTGAATTTGCTGTTAGAATCCTCTTAACTGGTTCATCTGAACAACATGATTGGTGGTGGAATACTTCAATCGGTAGAATAATAGGAGGTGTTAAAAAGACTCTTGTATTTTGTTATGTTGATGGTGATAATCAATCTAATAATCAAAAGATCTTTAACAATACAAATAAATCTACTATCAATATTGAAAGTATCCTTAAATCCTATAAAATTCGTGAAGTTGTATATAGAAGGTGGATAGCCACCCGTAACAGAGATTAATGATAATTCCTTTCCTCCTTTTTTGCCTCCGGCGGCCGGGCTCTGCCCGGACCCGTTGTTCCTCGCAAGCGAGGAATTACTACCATGGATCCTATTAGTCTATTTACATATCTACTTCTATATCATCAATCTATACTTTTCCTTCCCATGCTTTAACTACAAATGAACAATCTCTTCCTCCTTTTTCAGGCTTGGAAATACAAACGTAACTCTTCTTATCTGGTAAAACGCACTTTAATTCTGATGCTGGAAATGGGCATGGACATTGAATATATGAATCAACGCAAGCTAAAGTATCCTGACAGAGGAACTTATCGCAACTATCTATTACTACTGTTAGTATGGATGCTTGGTTATAATCTATGGCAGTTTCACTTACGTCTATCATATTCATGTTCTAACCAATGTGAATCTTGTGGAATTTCATTTTGTGGATTTGGTGCCTGTTGATGTTGCTGCTGTTGAAACATATGTTCAAAAATATTCCCAAATTGTGCTGATACAACCGAAATAGTGATGAAGAATGTTAATAGGGTCCTTAAAATCATATTTACTTGTTATGAGTTCGCTGGTTATGGTTATTAAAGGTACTAATGACAGTAGTGGTGTAAATATATTTCCACGCTGTAACTTTACATAGGCACGGCGTTCATCGCAGGGTCGGTTGGTACAGTAAGTTTGACTTTAGGAGGGTTAAACTATAGGTTATGAATAGAGAACAAAAGAAGCGGTTTCGGGGTTTGCCTTTTGTAGTGCTTATTCGTTTTCATATCTCTATTGTCGATATGGTATTATATTCAATTGATCTTTGAAATAGTACCCCAAATGGCATAATAATTCTGACACAGTTGATGACATTTTGTAAGCTTCTCTTATAAGAATATAAATAAACGTATATAATTAATAGTGATATAGAAGAGCCAAAAAAACGTAGAGGAACAACCTCTAGTTATACCAAAGAGATAAGATTCTTCTATAATCTTATAAGACAAATAATTATCTACAAACAACCATCTACTTCTATTAAATTTGCCATACTCACTTTATTTACATACACTCATACCCTCGAGAGACCTTTAGAGTGTTTTTATCAAATGCACATGAGGAAGTCATCACATGACTCTATCATTTTCCATATTATTCTCAGTAACATATATATATCTTGACATATTAGAAGGAGAATAACGGTTCAATAAGACAATGATCTATAGCTTAATTATAGAGTCTAAACAAATGATACCACTGAAATCTGAATTTCTTAACTTATAGCGCTAGATCGTTAAATCTTAAATGAATCTTGAGCCAGCTAGTTATATATTAAGCGAATCCTACCACAGTGGCCAGCTCTATATATCTATCTACCAGCATATTCTATACGTATATAACTATCAGAATTAGTAAATAGATGTTAACTTTAATTATACCTACAGAATATTAAATTTACTTTGGATCTATAGTTAGTTTCGTTCCTGTTGGTAATTCCTTGCTTCGCGAGGAACTACGGGTCCGGGCAGAGCCCGGCCGCCGGAGGCATCAAGACAGTTGGATGTAAAGAATTATGCTATATAAACAACTATTACTAAAATAATAAGAAAAAAATAAAGATGATTTGAATCAGCAGGGGTAGTGGTAGCGGTAGTAGTAGTAGTTGTTAAAGTTATATTTGTAGGATTAGAAATAATAGAAATAGATTGTAAAGGAGGGGTTGAAGGAGGAGTAATTAAATGAATATGATTATTTTTATTTAATTTTTCAACAACAACTTTTACATTTGTATTACTATCTTCGAGTTAAATACTTTCTAATTGTTGAGTGATTTCATCTAATTCAGATTTAGCAGCGGAATATTTTTCAGATAGTTCTTCAAATTTCTTCTCCCAATCATCTCTTTCCTGTTCTAAAGATTGAACTTTTCTTTCGAAATGTTCAGCTTTAACATCAGTTTGACGTAATTTTTCAGTTGTTTCTCTAAGATTCTTATCAGATTGTTCTAATTCATCTTCTAATAAGGAGATTTTTTTAGTAAGACTTTCATTTTGAGTACCATGAGCAGCACCTTCTTCAGCTTGACCTTTAGCTTCACCTAATTTGCTTTCAAGATCTTCGACTTCTTGTTCTAATAAGGTATTTTTATGAGTTAAAGAAGCAATTTCTTGATCCTTTTGAAGATTTTCTTGTTCTAAACTTTTAACTTTTTCATTGGCATCATCAGCTTTCTCTTGAGCAGCTTCAGTTTCAAGTTTAAGAGAGTTAATTTTCTATATCAATGTTAGATCTATTCCCCTGTTTTGTGTTCCCGAGGAACTACGGGTCCGGGCAGCGCCCGGCCGCCGGAGGCAAGCCAGAATGCTTTAAACTTACTTCACGAAGTTTATCCATTTTGATTTTATTCAATTGATAATTTTTCTTGTCTGTATGTTATGTTATGAAAACAAAAATATTTGTTGGTGTGCTGTTTGTTTGTTTGTTGGTTAGATGTATTCTGACACGCAATACCGCGCGTATATATATTTTTATACTGTAAGTGTGTGTAGTACTGGTAGGTACTGTAGTCGTCTATGAGGTTCGGCAGTGGAAGGGAGGCGAAAAGCTCGTAGGTAACTTGATGTTCGTACCTTATGGCAAATGAGGTGCTGGCTGCAGCTTTTATCGTTAAAGCCGTGTATCCAGGGGTAGTCCTAGCAGCAGCAGCTGGTGGTGGTGGTGGTGGTGGTGGTAGTGTTAGTGTTAGTTTAGTCTCCCACTGCTGTTGCGGCCCTTATTATTTTGCTTTAGCGTAGTAATATTATTATTTATTGGCTGCGTGCAGCCGGCGTCCGCCAGTTACTTACCTGCTGCTTAAACGCTTAGGTTTGGGTTGGGCGTAACCTCTGTATGGTGATAAGGTGGAGGGTCCTTATATGGGGTTATTTTGCTGTTCCCGATTGTTTTTCATAAATTTATCTTCAGTTTAAGAATCGCCATATATATGTTACTAATTAATAAATCAATAAAAGCTATATATTTTCTAATAAAAAAGGCGAATTATTCGCATGTTTATTCTGTTTCACGTGATTTATCTCTCGTAATAGTGATAGTCGTCAACTCTCATGATATTTTTTCTCTGCCCTTCTCACCGTAAATAAGCATCTTAAAGTTATATATATATACATATAACCTAACGTCAAAGTCATTGTTCACATAATATCTAGCTGTACATAACAGAAAACTATGTTCATTTCTTCATTTACTCTACTTAGACTTCATAGAAATCCTTTAAGCCCGTCCTTAATAGTAATGTCGGACGATATTATACCCGACCATTATCCGGTTGGGAGAAATATGTCAGCCTATCATTGACTATGTTTAGGAGTTTCCTGTTTATCATTATTTTAAGTCTACAGTACTACTACTAACTTTGATCACATGCTCTACTGAATTATCAAATATTAATTATTTCTTATTTATTTTCATTTCCTTCTTCTAGCTTATTTTGATTAATTATTTATCTATTATTAAATTCCATATTGTTTATCTCCTCCATCTCACTCTGTTCAACCTTATTTACCCCCTGATATCTCAACCCTAACCACTCCATCTATACGGCTTAAGGGATTTTATTTGTTTACCAAAACAGTAAAACGTCAACAAAAAAATAGCCTGCAGTGAATATACCGAGAAACAGAAATATTATTTCAAGATGTACATATACAGTACAGTATTAATACAGGAGTAAATTTAAGTTCAACGATAGTGAAACAGAGTAATTTAGAGTGAAGAACGGTTAAAGTTAGGAAATAATTCACCAACGGAAAGTAAACGAGAAAAGATTATAGAGAAGAAGAAAGGTGTTAAGAAATAGACGAAATAAAGCAAGAAAATTGATAGAATAAAGAGTCAAGTTTCATATTGAAATAATTTGAAAAGGAAACAACAAGAGAAAGAATTATAAAAGAAGAGATATTGTAAATTTTACTAAGACATAAGATAAGACATACGTTGAAAATTCAAGTCGATAGTATATTGGTATTGTATCTTATAATATAATAAGCGTATTAGTCATTGCATAGTATTTAACAATAATCAGAAGTTGATAACGAATTATCAGTAGCTCAACCAATAGCTTAACCACCACCAACTACCACCAACTACCACAACCACCTACAATGTCTTCTCCTAGCAAACGCCCTATGAGACCTCCTTCAACAGTATCTCTGAATAACTTATCAATGCCATCACCAATCCATTCTAGACCTCAAACTCCAAGATTATCAAGAAGACCAGCTAGTTCAATGTCTTTAAGATCACCAACTCCTTCATTTAGAAGACCAACTACACCGTCACAATATGGATCTCCATTACATTCATCATCTTCGTCCTCCTCATCTGGTTCATATACTGGAAATATCAAAGTAAGTGTAAGAGTGAAACCAAATATCATTTCTCAACAACCAGAATTAAATTCCCAATCTCAATCTTCTTGGATTGTTGATCCCACTAATAGTTGTATTTCTGCTAAAGAAGTTGGAGATTTTTCATTTGATCATGTCTTTGATGGTCACAATATTCCTAATTCTCACATCTATCAAAACTCTGTTTTACCATTAGTAGAGCAGGTTATGGTAGGATTTCATGGCACTGTATTTGCTTATGGAATGACTGGATCTGGTAAAACCTTTTCAATGCAAGGAACAAATGGTGATCCTGGTATTATTCCTTTATCTGTTGAATCAATCTTCAAACATATTGACAATGATTCAACTAGGCAGTACAAAGTTTTCTTAAGTTATTTAGAAATTTATAATGAGCATTTGAATGATTTATTAAACCCAAGTGCTACAATGAATGGAGATGAAGTAATTAAATTAAGAGATGATGTTTTAAGAGGTGTTAAAGCAATTGGATTAAAAGAAGTAGAAGTTAAATCCAAACAAGAGTTATTAAATTATATTTCCCAAGGTGATTCTATTCGTCGTACCGAAGGTACAGACTTTAATAATCGATCTTCAAGATCTCATGCCGTTGTACAAATAACTGTAGAAAGTGAAAATAAGCAATCAACCAAACCAACAACCGGATCAACTCTTCCTAATAGTATATCAAAATTAACATCAACTTTATACTTATGTGATTTAGCTGGCAGTGAAAGAGCAGTTTCTCAATCTGAACGTCGTAAAGAAGGTGCATTTATTAATAAATCATTACTCACTTTAGGAACAGTAATTGCACGCTTATCATCCTCCTCTTCATCCGGTCATGTTCCATATAGAGATTCAAAATTAACGCGTTTACTACAACCTGCTCTATCTGGAAAGTCTCTAGTATCCGTTTTATGTACCATTCAAACAACTGCTTATTCCTATATTGAAACATTAAGCACCTTACGATTTGCTGCTAGAGCAAAGAACATTGTTGTTTCTGCTAAACGCAACGATGAAACTGATCCATCTTCAAAAACTATTGAACGATTACTTCAACAAGTGGCTGCTCAAAAACTTGAAATTGAACAGTTGCGTAATGGTCTTATCACCAACAGCAACAGTAGTAGTACCAACATTATTAATGGTTTACGAATATCAACAAACTCACTACCAACACCATCCTCTACCCTTCCATCTCCAACTCTTCCTTCAATCTCACAACTCTCTCAATTAGAAGCTGAAAATAGAATTCTTCATGAACGAGTAGAACATCTCTCTCGCCTCTGCGACGATAGTCGTCTCGATGATATCATCGGCATCTCCTCTGTTGAAGATTCTGATTCTGAATCAGACAACAAATATCAACAACAAATTGAAGAATACAAATCGTATATTTCTCATTTAGAGAAGCAATTATATAATCAAGAAATAAACAGAGTAATGTCTGGACGGGAAACTCCTATAGAAAACCATCAATCCAACTCACACTACAATGATATTATCAGAGATCTCAAAGAAGAAATAGAAGAGCTTCGAGAAAACAACCGAGATAAAGACCGAATAATTGCTGCACTTCGTGCATCAAACAAACGTAAAGAAAATCTTGCTGCTTCTCTTTCCTCAAACGCTGCTAATTCCTTAGCATATTCACGATACTATGGAGCTTCCAACATGTCTCCTCCAATAATAGAAGATCATAATGAAAGTACAAAAGAAAACCTTCCTTCCGAAGAAGCCCTAATATCCAAACTAGCAGAAATTCGTGTTGGAAACAGTTAAATACATCCACCTATTTATTTACTCTCCCTCCCCTCCCCTCTGCCTCCGGCGGCCGGGCTCTGCCCGGACCCGTTGTTCCTCGCGTAGCGAGGAATAGCGCGTTTAAGAAGAGTAGTATATAATAAAGCATGCACCTGTCAGTAACAAGATTTACTGGTTGGTAAACAGAATTTTTGTTAGCAGCTATATTCAATTTCAACAAAAGTATTCTACCTAACCGGAAGTATAACTTTCACTTAACAATTCAACAACGTAACGGTTGGTTCGTATATACGCTTTGTTGGAATGTTTTCTATCAATAGTGTTATGGTTAACAACGGGTCCGAGCGGAGCCCGGCTGCCGGAGGCAAAAAGGGTAATAAGGGAAAATTATATTTAGAGTTCTGTTGAAGAACAATTTAAAAAATGTTGAAATATAGAGAAGAAAAATAAAGAGGGGGTTAGAGAACGTTTAGATAGTACGTTCTTCAAGTTTGAGGTCATTGTGTGGAGCTAAACCAACTAAACCACGGATGAGATTTTCAAGAGCAGCTCTTTGTTTGTTAAGACCATTGACTGGGTCGAAACCTGGTCTGGTGAGTGGAGCCTTGAGCCAGTAGGAAAGGAAGGAGAGAACAGAGTGGAATCCGTGGTAATCTTCTTCGGAATCCTTCTTCTTGTAAGTAACACGAGATAAGAATTCAGAAACAACAACTAAATCAATGATTAATGGAGTGGCTAAGAGAGAATCTTCACAGACATTATGGATAGAAACAGTATTGTGACCACCTAACATGAGTTCAGAATGGTATTCATCCATAGCAACCTTAGAATCACCAACAGCTGGAACGTATTTGATGACAATACAGTGATCAACAGTCTTACCGTATTTATCATTATAAAGGATTTGATTGGATTCAATCATATCATCAATAACAGAAGCTTTAGAGATTTCCTTAGATCTGAATTGTTTTGGTGCAGATAAATTGTAACCATCATTGTTACCTAAATGGTTATAAGAAGCAACAGAGACTGGACGGATACCAGCATCAACAAGATATTGAGCAAGAACAGATTTAAGTTTGGTTTGACCAGATTTAAAATCATCACCACCAATGAAACTGTTGTGTTGTTCAGCAAGTTCAATACAACCTGGAACAAAGGTATTTTGTGGGGAACCATTGATGTATGGAACACCTTCAAGAATAGAAGCAATAGCAAAGATAGTTGATGGAGCAACTTCAGAATGAGATTCCTTAACAGACTTGAGTAAGTTTTCAGCAGTATCATTAACACCTGGGATAATTTCAGCATATCTTTCAGTATTGGCAGTCCATAAAATGATAACTTTTTCTAAATCATTCTTTTCCTTAAAGTCACGAATATCTTTACGGATATGTTCAACATGAGCCCATTTATCTTCACCAGGAATTAAATTATCAGCACGTTCAGATTGATTAGCAGCAATGAAATCTGGATAGTAGATTGATGGTAATGGAACAATTGGTTCAAGATACTTGACTAATTGACGTTGAAGGTCATAATCAAGAACTTGAGCACGTTGCATAGAACCAGCAAGATTGAGTTTAGAAATATCCCAACCACCAATAACAAAGTCATTTGGATGAAGAAGAGGAACAACTTCATTGAATGGAGCATAAACATCTTTACCAGCAGCATCAATACCAAGTTTAATAGTAGCAGCTTGAGTAACAGAACCGAAGTAATTTGGTTCAATCTTACCATTCTTGGTGTTGAAACTGATATTATGACGATTAGCAGTGACAGCAGCAGTTAAAGTAGAACCATTGTTACCACCTAAACCAACTAAAAGTAAACCAGTCTTTGGAACCTTGGTATCCAATTTGAATTCATAATCAACAGTAGTTGGTTTAACCTTATATTTACCATCAACCTTTTCAACAAAAGCATTTTGATAAGAATAACTGGAATAGATAGCATCATCAGTAACATTGATTTTATCTGTATCAACTTCAACAGAAGTGAAACCAGATTTACCATAACCAGGAGCTTGGGTAGCAGCGTTAGCAGCAGAATGAAGATTAACAGATGGAGCCATTGTTTAAATTTGAAAAATTATTAAGATTGTTTTGTGAAAGAATATAGATTTATCTTGTTTCTCTTATAATACCACCCGAACCAGCAGCGGAGCGGGAGTTTTGATAAGGGTGGTGTTTACTACCTAAAAGATTTGAAAACGTTGTTTTAAAGATTGGCTGGTGCAAGTGAATGGACCAGTCAGAGATTTGGATTGTGGAGAAAAAAAAAGAAGAAAAGATAAAGAGGATTGGGGGGGGAGTGGATATTTATATAAAAAAATGCACTAGGAATAGGGTAGAAGGAAGTGTATTTAGGGCCGTCATCGTCGGTAGGTAACGTTCATAACGGCCGGAAGAAATGATAAGCATGCATAAGGTGGCATGTTTACGTGTTAAATAAAGGGGGGGAGAGAATAATAGTACTTTATAGATGATTATATTGTTATACCAATACACTATATTATACTATATATTTATATATTAAATACAAATTTATATAAATTCATTTTACCTCTCAATCTCCTCTCTAACCTACTTCATCAACTTCTTTCTTTGTCAATAAGATAACCGTTTAAAGTCTTTCATGTCACGATTAATTCGGTTAGCATCCTAAAATCCTCTCCTCCATTACCTTTTATCCCAATGGGTCCACCAAATCTCCCCCCTTTAACGTCATTTTGCACTATATTTCTCCCTATTTCCTACCCCCAATATCACTTTACCGAATACTCCTTACCCTCGAGATCTTTTTATCCTAAAATGGCTCTTTCATATCGTGTTTTAGGAAATACAACCACCAAATTCGTTAACATCCGACATCCCGAAAAAGTAACCGAAATAAACTTCTAAACATAGCAGCTTCTCAATCTCACTCCTTAAATAACATCATAAATAAATTTATTAACTTAATTCACCAACAACAACCTTTTACCAACCTTATCTCTCTCCTCTATCACCTCATTCTAACCTAATTACCCTCACCCTATCATCCTCCGATTTAAGTTTATCTCCGATTGCTTATCATTAGCCTCATCCCCAACGAAAATGTCTCAACGGCTAACAGCTCTATCGATCCTGCTGCACCTCCCTCCTACTCCTTTGCCTCCGGCGGCCGGGCTCTGCCCGGACCCGTTGTTCCTCGCGAAGCGAGGAATTTTAAACGCCAATTTTCATCATCAACTCGCAATTACCCCTGAATTTGTTAAATTACTTTACACTGGATATCTATTTGCCTATATTATTTACCTAACCCATATACTCCAATATCTATTGAGCGCTTCTTCCATCTCTTCTCAACATACAAACCTACAATCGAAAAATCATTGACCAATACTCAATTCATTTTCATTTGCATTCCAATATAGATTAAACATGAAATGGTGGCAAAGTACTCCCACCTACTGCAGAGATGTCAAAATTTGTTCCATGCATTAGCTGCTGTTAATCTTGCATAACACGCAGGGTCTCTTCGAGGAAGTTATTTAATCCTCTTTACGCTTTGGGATTAATATAAACAATCCGTGATTAAGCTATGCTCAAACATGGCAGATAAAACAATCTAGGTATAACTAACTAATAATATTAAATTACATTATAATAAATAACAAATAAGAAAACAAATTTAGAGTAAAACTAATAAATACTATCTTTAATTCCGAATGTAATCATCTACAAACTGATGAAAGATTCTTCTTTAAGTAATTGCTTGTCTTTACAAAGACAAATCTTAAAAATACTTGATTGTGATTATCGTCATTACAAAAGATGGGTTTTGTAAGAAACTGTATCCTTGAATTGTTTATAATCTGGAGCATTCCATTGCAATTGGTTATTAGTAGTTGGTCCAAAGAACTTCTTAATAGAAGATATAGTTTTTCTACTTCTAGAAGATGATGTAGAATTTGAAGTACGGACAGTATCGACGTTGTTATTGAATTGAGCAACCATTGTTAATTGATTAGAAGATTTGATTGTTTGATTGATTGTTTGATTAATTGTTAACGTTTTTGAATCGTTTGAATTGTTTGTCTGATGAGGAGAGATATTACAATGATAATGGAAACAACTGGCCTATTTATATTCATTTTATGAATTCTCTTGCCACTAGTTGTAGCAACTTTTATTTGCCACTATGAATTTTTTAATCGCTCTCCGACGCTTCTTTGACGGATCTGCTGCATATAAATTTTTTCTCTTTGTAGATGCGACTATGAGTCGGCGTGAGAATTAATGCAAGTTTTGACATGACTCGACGACGCAGAAGAAACGAGATGCGAACATCGTTTAACATGGGCATGTAAGAAATGAAACAGTGGCAATGCAAAGTAGAAACGCAACGTAAGCAATTATGACCATGACCTACCTTAACGGTGCAGTGATTTAGGTAGGTATGACAAGAACTTGAGCGGGATAAAATAGCGGAAGGTAGATAAATGTACGAATTAACGTGAGAACGGCTTGGTTAATAAAACCCTCAAAGATTACAGAAGGTGAATGTGCCTTAAACATTAACGTGAGGATTAAGAAAATCACTCAAAGAACAGAATCTTTGCTAGATATGAGAGTACGGAAATAGATATAGTAATGAGGTAATATTGTTATTGGCTGTATGTTTATATTGTAAAATATAAGTTATATATTAATTAACAGTATTAATTATATAGTAATAGACCGCAGGACGACTGTGAGCCGAAGAGTTATCCACATCATTAAGATACATCGTACAGCAAGAGAGTTAAATTGACTTCCATCATTCACCATTAAATCTCTTGATCAACAGCACATGTTTGAAACCGATTTGCGGTTACTACGTAATATTTCTATAACGTGTACAACGGAAGAAGAATCATACTGTTACGAAGCTTTCATATGAAGCAATCTAAAATATACAACCAAAACCTGCCCAACTATAGCGATTCATTTACAATTCCGGACTTAGCCCAACCATTGTATGATATATAAGTTAATAAAAAAAGTTAATTTAATATAAAAATATAAACTCCTAAGAGCTCGTCATGAGAGAATCGTAAATATATATTCTAATTACCACCACGGAGACGGAGAACTAAATGAAGAGTAGATTCCTTTTGAATATTATAATCAGATAAAGTTCTACCATCTTCAAGTTGCTTACCAGCAAAGATAAGTCTTTGTTGGTCTGGTGGAATACCTTCCTTGTCTTGAATCTTGGTCTTAACATTGTCAATGGTGTCGGAAGACTCGACTTCAAGGGTGATTGTTTTACCAGTGAGAGTCTTAACAAAGATTTGCATACCACCACGGAGACGAAGAACTAAGTGGAGAGTAGATTCCTTTTGAATATTATAATCAGATAAAGTTCTACCATCTTCTAATTGCTTACCAGCAAAGATAAGTCTTTGTTGATCTGGTGGAATTCCTTCCTTATCTTGGATTTTAGTTTTAACATTATCAATAGTATCTGATGATTCAACTTCAAGAGTAATAGTTTTACCAGTTAAAGTCTTGACGAAAATTTGCATACCACCACGGAGACGAAGAACTAAATGAAGAGTAGATTCCTTTTGAATATTATAATCTGAAAGAGTTCTACCATCTTCTAATTGCTTACCAGCAAAAATTAAACGCTGTTGGTCTGGTGGAATTCCTTCCTTGTCTTGGATTTTAGTTTTAACATTATCAATAGTATCTGATGATTCAACTTCAAGAGTGATAGTCTTACCAGTAAGAGTTTTAACAAAGATTTGCATACCACCACGGAGACGGAGAACTAAATGAAGAGTAGATTCCTTTTGAATATTATAATCAGATAAAGTTCTACCATCTTCTAATTGCTTACCAGCGAAAATAAGTCTTTGTTGATCTGGTGGAATTCCTTCCTTATCTTGGATTTTAGTTTTAACATTATCAATAGTATCTGATGATTCAACTTCAAGAGTAATAGTTTTACCAGTTAAAGTCTTGACGAAAATTTGCATACCACCACGGAGACGAAGAACTAAATGAAGAGTAGATTCCTTTTGAATATTGTAATCAGATAAAGTTCTACCATCTTCTAATTGCTTACCAGCGAAAATAAGTCTTTGTTGATCTGGTGGAATTCCTTCCTTATCTTGAATCTTGGTTTTAACATTGTCAATAGTATCGGAAGACTCGACTTCAAGAGTGATAGTCTTACCAGTAAGAGTTTTAACAAAGATTTGCATTATGAATATATGTTATTGTAGTTGTTTTGTTGTTGTTAGAGATAAATAGAATACCTTGAAATACTTTTTAAAATATAAGAAACTTTGTTCCTGTAGGAAAAAAAAGAAGAAAAAAAAAGACAACAGGAAACTAGGATTTTGAGATCTATTTATACTAAAATGTGGCGGTACCAACAATTACGCGCGTAGTTTGCTTATTAACACCATAACATACCAACCGCCTTAATATCGGCGGCAGCCGGCACAATACTTTGCATTATCTCTGCTACAACTTGCGTTTTAGTGCGCCAATAATGCGTTATCACTATCGATTATCAGCCGTGAATATTGTCAGCCTTATACAACTAGATACGGCTAGCCGTTTAAAACTATACGGAAATAGTACGAGAATAATTCTAGAATCTACTATGAGTTAGTAGAGTTCTATTTCTTAATAAAGTGAAAAATCACAATCAAAATCGATCCTGAAAAATCTTCTTAACTTCCTCCAAGATTATTATTTCTAAAAATAAACAATAGAAAAAAATAATGCAACGGAAGATTAAGGAATGTTCTCTTATTACTAACACCCTTATCTAAATCTCTTTCGTTTACATTCACATAATATAATGCAATAAAAATACGAACAAAGGAAAAAATAATCTCCTCCCTGCGGTCGTACATTTACGTGGGGGTCCACAACGGTTAAAGCTTAAACTAAACTATAAAAATCTTAGCGTGAAAATTTCTATTTTGACATAAAAACGGTTTTTTTAATCTGGACCATCGTCGTCCGTTGCCTCCGGCGGCTGGGCTGGCTCCGCCCAGACCCGTTGCTCGCTTCGCTCGATTCCTAATATCTCCGGCTTCCGGCGCTGATAATCATAAATGTGTTACATATATGTATAACTATATCCTAATTATTATATTTTATATATAGGCTGAGTTGATGTTACTCATTGATAATTAATAATTGTATCTCCAATTGAGATAATTGTTTCAGGAGCGTCAGGATGTAATGTCATATGTTGACCAAAATAGATCTTTCCCTGTAAGAATTGTGTTAGTTATTTTCACGTATAATAAAAGATATTAATATTAGTTACACTTACGTTTTTCTTCCTGGTATCATGAAGCGCTTTATAAGGTGCTTGATTGAGTTTGCCAGTATCTGAATCAATACAAATCATATTACAACGTTGGCACGGGCCTAGTAGCTTAAAAACGGTTAGTCACTGTCCGAGCGTAGCGAGGAGCAACGGGTCCGGGCAGAGCCCGGCCGCCGGAGGCACAAGGGGGGTTCTCACGTTGAACGGGGTGTTGGATATGTTGATCGTAGACCATTCATCTTCAGAAAATGCTGGGTTTCCAGAGATGACAATATTTGCTCTAAAAACTTGATAATCAATTGGCTTATGAGAATCGATTGAGAGTTTGTTAACTGATGATTGAGATATCAGGAGAATAGGTGAAGAATTTGCAATTGTTGTGGTGGTGGATTGTTGTTTAAACATACGATATTCGTTTTGAATTCTTGCCAATGTACAGGGAGTGTTTAGTGCAGATGTAAAGAAGTTAATGATAGATGGGTCGGTGTATAATTCACATAATACATTGGTTCCACATACTTTAAGGGTGGTAGAAGTGGTATTGATGGGTTGTGTTAGTGGAATTGTTATTTCGTTTTCATAATAGTTTACAATCATTGAATTGCTTTTAATAATTGGGTGGATATGAACCATTTCGGGATACTTCTTTAAGGTGATGACTGAATAATTTGATCGATTAATAAGGCAGAATTCTCTATCCCATTGAAGTCCTCCTTGAGTTATTTTCCACGGGGTAGTTATTTTGTAACCGGAACATGATTTTATAGGATAAATAGTTAGAGATGTAACTCTTGAAAATAAATAATCTTGTTTGCTTATGTGTGATTTATCTAATACATTGTTGTATGATTTGATATAAAAATCTTTTAAACAGTTGATTAAAATGGTGATGTCGTTGAGATTTGAACATGCTCCTAGAGATACTCGGATTACACCAGTTGGTTTGTTGTTTATAATATCATTAGAATCTCCACAAACATGACCTTTGGAGTAGTTATCAATGATTTCAACATCAGTTAAATCAAGTGACGATGAATTAGCACCTGAATTACATAATGTGCCTGTTCTTATGCTTATATTTTGAGATGATGCAATTGATTCAAAATCTGAATAACCAATATAGTTACCATTTGGATCTTTTAAATTGAATGTTATAATTGGACCTTGCAGTTGTGGATTTATATAATTATCAAATGATGGTCCATATATTTCAACTAATTTTTGTCCATTTTTATACTTTAAATTAGTTAATTGTTGATAAAGATATCCTGTTAATGTAGAAGTATGATTAGATATACTTATAAATGATCCATAAATTGCTCTATATTCATTAATTGCAATGGATAATGCAATTATATTATGAAATGGTAGTGTACCATCTTCTAAACTTTGACCATTAACAAATGATTTCCTAGCTACAAAGTCGGTTTCATTAGCTAATGTAGTTAATGTGCCCCCACCAAAATATCTTCTATTTGCAAAAAATTCTGCCAACACTTTATTTCTAACTATTAATCCTCCTAAATCGGGAAATCCAAATATCTTATAAAATGAAACAACAACAAAATCAGCATTAACAATAGATAAATCAATTGGTTTAGTACTTGATATAGCAGCAGCATCGATAAGAGTATAAAGTTTACCCTTTTTACCCTTCCCACTAGACATATTCATTTCATTTACAAATTTAATCCTCTTAATCCAGTCCTCTGAGGGATAGCGTTTACCAGAAAAGTTAGATTGTGCTGGCCATGATATTAAACTATTTACATCAGAACCTTCATTCCCATCTGCTAAATCCATTACACTCCTTTCAATGTCATCACTAACAACATAATTAGTTAAATTTCTTAACCCCACCAACGATGTATGAGAATCTTTCAAATAAATATAATTACAATCTATACTTGATAATCCCTCACCAATTATCTTCACTGCTGATGTCGTATTACTAGTAAATATTATTGAATATTCACTTATATCACCATTAAACATATCAAGCACCTGACCTCGTGTCTTTTCAATCCATCTTTCACTTAGCTGTGAACTAGGACTTTTAGAATGAGGATTCCCATAAACACTACTTAATAGATTCTCTGAAAACTTCTCAATCAATGTCCTTGGATAAAGTGTAGTTCCTGCATGATCTAAATAAACTTGACCACCATTCCCACTCAATGATGAATAATACTTCTCCCTTATCTCTTCAATACCTCCATCATAACCATACCCTTCTAAATTACGATCTGGCATGATTAAGAAATATATTTACAAACAATATAATTCCCGTATTCATTCCTCTTCCCCTCTTCTCTTTATATTCCCCTCCCCAGTTTCCTTATCTTATCGCTTCCCTCCCCTTGCTTCTCTTTTGAGTAATGATCTCGTATACCACCATCGGCTACCCGTCTGCACAAGACCATGCCTCCGGCGGCCGGGCTCCGCCCGGACCCGTTGTTCTCGCTTCGCGAGAAAGAAAGAACGATAATTCTACATTTATATATAGGTAATGATTATAGACATGATTATGAGAAATGAATTAACATACCAAAGCTAGGTCTGCGTCAAAGTATACTTATACCGGCCCACAATTTATCAATGGTTATCATATAGAGCCGCCAGCTTCGACATATTCATTCTATTTATCGAGATCCCGAATTCATATATATTCAATGACATCCATAATTCTCTTCAATCTAAAGGAAATTGAAATCATATTAGACAACTACTCTAATTCTCTATTCTTTAAAATCATCTATTGGGAATAATTAGGACTACCATTAATTTAAACCTACAACCGACAACCGACAACCGACAACCGACAACCGACAACCGGAGAGGAAACCCTCGAGGTGGTTATTATACCTGCATATCGAAAAGCATATAATAAGTTATATAACCTAGCTTAAGGTTACACTTATGATAGTGGGTCTACCAATAAATAATTTATTTGCTATAATCGCTAAATCAATAGTAAGCTACATATGTAATAATTAAATCTATTAACTTTATGTACGAGTAATAAAATAACCATTTCCCTTCTCTATAGCCATCTCTACCCAATGTAGGCCTTTAACCTACCCTCCCCCGATTATAGAATATTATTATAAATATAATTTATGACGTTATTAAACAAAGCATAAAACTAACCGCCAGTGCGCCTACCAGTAATTTATCCAATTCTGTTATTACTATTAGTTATACATTATAAATAAAAAACATCCTCGAGGTTTGTTTATACCAGGAGAATATCATCAAAATATAACATACGCAAACAAAAATGGTAAGTCTAAGCTCTCACTTTGCTCCCCTAATCATTGATACTCGATGATAAGTCTGACCTCACGCATTCATCGATATGACTCCTTCCCCCTAATCATAGCCATGCCTCATTCCTCGCATTCTCCTCGCTCCGCGAGGAGCAACGGGTCCGGGCAGCGCCCGGCCGCCGGAGGCAACTAAACTAACACCCCCAATCAGACTGAAATCAATCCCGATACAGGACTCGTTGTTGGATGGGAAGTTAAGCATTCAAGATCTCGTAATCTTCCATACTATTATCATCCAGAAACTTCAAATTCCTCTTGGGAACCACCAACTGGTAGTGATCCAGAGAAATTAAAAGAATATATGGCAAAAAACTATTCCCAAACTCAAGCTCAAAATGTTGCACAATCAGCAGGTGGTGATTCAGAGAAAATTCGTGCTAGTCATTTATTAGTTAAACATAAAGATAGTAGAAGACCTTCATCATGGAAAGAAGCAAATATTACTCGTACAAAAGATGAAGCATTATCAATTATTCTTGCTCATGAAGCAAGAATTAGATCCGGAGCTGCCACTTTAAGTGAATTAGCAGTTTCTGAATCCGATTGTAGTAGTGCTCGTCGTGGTGGTGATTTAGGTTACTTTGGTCGTGGAGAAATGCAAAAGGAATTCGAAGATGCCGCTTTTGCTCTTAAACCTGGTGAACTTAGTAGAGTTGTAGAAACTTCTTCTGGTCTTCATCTTATTGAAAGAACTGGCTAAAAATTAATATATATCATGTTTTCCCTTACTCTCTTCTGCCTCCGGCGGCCGGGCTCTGCCCGGACCCGTTACCGCGCTCCGCGCGGAATTTATCGGCCGTCACAGCAAAGCATAGGTTCTGCTTTAACGGTATTCTCGAGATTAGTTTTAACTCAGAGGTGCACACCTACCCAATTATAAGGTTTTAACTTCGAGGTAATGTGCTGTTGCAGCAGGTTGAATCTGTCTGTATGTGTACGTAAATGAATTGAGAATTGACGCCGAACGAATTAAAACGATATGAAATTATCACTGGCTGACATTTAAATTAAGTTAATTATATATATTGTTTCTCTTATAAGTTCAGAGACTGTAGCTAAGTAACTTCAACTTCTCAATTTTGTAGCTTGTAAGTGCATGCACTAGTTGTTATAGTTGCTGAACTATACCATATACAATATTATAGTACTAAGGAAGTGATATTTCGAGCTAAATAAGTACATTATTTACTTAATTAGTCATAAACTATTAGAAACAATTATCTATTCAAAGTCATTTCGTTGTAGGTGCGGTGGTTCGGTCATATCCACCGTTACCCCTGAGTTTACCCATTTTGGTTTAGCTGCACCGGATAAACCTAATTTCTCCGAACCCATACCGAGGAACAAAATGGCATTTACAGTTGCTATAGCTTTCAAAAAGACATTGTCAATAGCCCACTAAAAGGTATATTTAATAATTATTTGATTTTTAGGAGATTTACAAAGTAATCTCTCTTACATTCCTCCTGTATGCGGTAAAAGTTCCAACTTATCTTATAAATAACGATAGTTAATTTATATTTCTCTAACTAGACAATAACCACACTTGCAGATACGTAAAGCAATACAAAGGTCTACTTAAGCCAATACAGCAACAATACGAATTTTAACTTACGGTTTAAGAATTTTGTAACTTTTAACTCTTGAACCCTAATTCTTTCTATGAGGTTCTTTCTCTCTACTAACTACCACTGCGCAGATACAAACGGCGCCGTTAGCAGATCAGCATCGGATGGCATCACGGTTATTTCATTCATATGTACAGTTTGTTAGCATTTGTCTAGAAGGTTACCTTACAGTCGGAGTCCGCATCGCGTGTTGATGCCGTTAGAGGTGGCAAGTGTATAGCGGGTGCCGTATGAAAGATACGGAGGGAGTTTACACTGATTGTAGATTGGCTGAGAATTGACCACAAAATTTAAGGTCAATTGCCAAGGCATCGGAATTTCCGAACAATGAGACTCGGTTCTCAACGGAGTTCCTTAATCAAAGCTTTATCACACCAATACGATCTTAGCAATTCCTCGCTTGCGAGGAACAACGGGTCCGGGCAGAGCCCGGCCGCCAGAGGCATGCAGGTCGAGCATCACGTGATGAAAAGATTGAATGAAATTTACAAATTTGATTTGCAGATTGAAAAGCTCTCTCTATTTAGACATAATTAGTTAGAATAGAACATTAGAAGAAGAGGGGGTAGCAAAGGAACAAAGATAAGAGAAAGAATTAAATAAAAAGATATATAAATCAATGTCGTTTTATGGAGGAATTGGAAGGGTTGGGAGTAGAATTGGGAGTAAATTAGTTACAAAAATCAATGGAAGAAATGAAAAAACGATTGACAAAATAAGCGGTGCATTCACAGCAAGGTCGACCATAACTCCGCCGTGCTTTGTAGTACAGCCCCACAAACGATTGTTCTCCACAAATATATCTGGATATAAAAGGACAATAATTTCTTCTAGAAAAGAAAGTTTTTTTCCAAGTCAATTGAATTTTAAAAGGAATTGTAGTTGTTCTAGACATAAAGATATAGATAATATGTGTTCCAGTGTTAAAGTAAATGGACGTGAAGTATTACCTAGTAAGGTTAAACCAGTACATTATGAGGTTACACTTGAGCCAGATCTTGAAAAGTATACATTCAAAGGTACAGTAGACATTGAGTAAGTATTAGTCGTAGTAATCCGAGCGGTAGCTCGGAACAACGGGTCCGGGCAGCGCCCGGCCGCCGGAGGCAATGGGGGTCACGTGAACGTTGCCTCCGGCGGCCGGGCGCTGCCCGGACCCGTTGTTCTTCGCGAGGAAGGAAGGAGGAGTGATAGGGTTCTAACATTTCTGTTTGTAGATTAGAAGTCAAGGAAAATACAAAAAGTGTTACTGTTAACAGCTTAGAATTGGAATTGAGCGATATTAAGATTGAAAGTAATAATGTTATTCAAGAAGTTGATGATTTAGAATTTGATAAAGAACAACAAACTGTTGAATTTAGTTTTGCAAATGAATTGATTAAGGGTAATACTGCTAAATTAAGCATTGCCTTTGTTGGTGAATTGAACGATAAATTGGCAGGTTTTTATCGTAGTATTCATACTGATGAGAATGGTAAAACTAGAGTTGTTGCTACTACTCAAATGGAAGCTACTGATTGTAGAAGAGCTTTCCCTTGTTTTGATGAACCAAGTTTAAAGGCGACTTTTGGAATTAGTTTGATTCATGATAAGGATTTAACTGCTTTGTCAAATATGGATATTAAATCTGTCAAGGATTTGGATGGAGCAAGAAAAATTACTAGTTTTAATAAAAGTCCTATAATGTCTACTTATCTTGTTGCTTTTATTGTTGGTGAATTCAGTTATGTTGAAAGTAATTATTTTAGAGTTCCTGTTAGAGTTTATGCTACTCCGGGTATGGAAGAGAGATGTAAATTTTCTGCTGAATTAGGTGCTAGAACTTTGGAATTCTTTGAAAAGAAGTTTGATGTTCCTTATCCTTTACCAAAGATGGATATGGTTGGTATTCATGATTTCTCTGCTGGTGCCATGGAAAATTGGGGTTTAGTTACTTATCGTGTTGTTGATTTATTATTTGATGAAGAAAATGATAATGCAAACACTAAACAAAGAGTTGCTGAAGTTGTTCAACATGAATTAGCTCATCAATGGTTTGGTAATCTAGTTACTATGGATTGGTGGGATGGATTATGGTTAAATGAAGGGTTTGCTACTTGGATGAGTTGGTATTCTTGTAATTCTTTTTATCCTGATTGGAAAGTATGGGAAACTTATGTTGGTGATAATTTACAATCCTGTTTAGCTTTAGATTCATTAAGATCAAGTCATCCAGTTGAAGTACCTGTAAAGAGAGCTGATGAAGTTAATCAAATTTTTGATGCTATTAGTTATTCAAAAGGGTCTTGTATTGTTAAAATGGCTTCTATTTTATTAGGCGAAGAAACTTTTATTAAAGGTATTAGTAGATATTTAAAAAGACATCAATATGGTAATACTGAAACTGGTGATTTATGGAAAGCTTTAAGTGAAGAAAGTGGAAAAGATGTTGCTAGTATTATGGATACTTGGACTTCTAAGGTTGGATTCCCAGTATTAACTGTAAAGGAAGAAGAAAATGGTAAGATTATTAATGTTAAACAAAATAGATTTTTATCAACTGGAGATGTTAAACCAGAAGAAGATACTACTATTTATCCATTATCATTAGGATTAAGAACAAAAGATAATGTTGAAGATATTCCTTTAGCAGATCGTGAAATTAATCTTGATCTTAGTAAATATACAAAAGCTGATGAAAACAATCAATACTTTTATAAACTTAATGCTGATCAAGCAGGTATTTATCGTACTTTATATCCACAAGAAACTCTTATTAAACTTAGTAAAGCAGCTGTTGAAGGGTTATTAACTGCTGAAGATAGAGTAGGTCTTGTTGCTGATACTGCTTCACTTGCAGTATCTGGTTATCAAAAGACTTCTGCTCTTCTTGATCTTGTGTCTCTTTGGAAAGATGAAAAGGAAGCTAATGTTTGGAATGAAATGTTGGCAAGATTAAGTGCTATTCGTCATACATGGATATTTGAATCTGAATCGACTACTAATTCTCTTAAGAAACTTCTTGGTGCTCTTACCGTTCCAAAACTTAAAACTCTTGGCTATACTTTTACTTCTGATGAACCACTTCTTCAACAACAGCTTAAAGGCAATCTTTTTGCTTCAGCAATTGCTAGTGAAAATCAAGAATTCATTAATATTGCCCTTGATTTATTTAAGCAATATGCTAATGGAGATGAAAAGGCTATTCATCCAAATATCAAAGGAGCTGTTTTTGGTGCTGCTGCTAAATATGGCGATGAAGCCACTTGGAAACGTCTTGTTGATGTTTATAAATCTCCAAAAGCTGCTGTTGATGGTTTAACTGCAATTACCGCTGTTGGTCAAGCTAAGGACATTGAATTACAAAAGAAAACTATGAAACTTGCTCTTGATGGTACTGTTCGTTCTCAAGATGTATTTTACGTTCTTCGTGGTCTTGCTGCTAATGTTAATGGTATTAATATTCGTTGGGATTGGTTAAGAAATGAATGGGATACAATTGTTGAGAAGTTCCCACCAACTATGAATATGCTTTCCAATATCATTTCCATTTGTGCAGGTTCATTAGCAACTCCAAAACAATTAGAAGAATTTGATACCTTTTTTAATAACAAAGATACAAAAGGTTTTGATAAAGCTGTATCAATCTCTAGAGATCGTTTAGTATCCCGTATTGCTTGGTTAGAAAGAGATGGTAAAGATGTTGAACAATGGCTTAATAAGTATGAGTCAAAACTATAAGTATATAAGATAAGAATATAAGTATATAGTAAATAAAACTAGTTAATTAGTATAAGTTAATTTAAATATAAATATATATGAAAAGAACAAAGAGTGGTGATATAAAGGTACGCAGTAAAGAATAATAATACATAATACAGTAGGAATCTTTCATCTACGTATATCATCGGAGCTTTAAAAGATGATAATGGACAAGGGTGGACTAAATACAAAGTATTGAAACTTGTTATAGACAAAAGTGGGGAGAGGAACTAAACGAGTTGATTGAATGCGATTATGATTATCACTATCCAAATTAGAAATATCTTCATCTTATCTTCGTGTAATAGCAATTCCATCTTCTCCTTCTAACCATAATTTCAATCCGCAATTAGTCTATCGTCTCACTTGACTTTACCTGAATTAGATCTAAAACAGTCTTACTTATTAACAATTTGAATTATATATTTACCTTCATTATTCATGAGAAAAGATTTTACAAACGGTAATAGAAATCCAATCATTTTATGGTTTTATACTTTACTTTTGATATTTAAATCAATGATTCAATAATATTCCTCCTAATATCCCTCTTTATATATATTATAATGAACAATCTACATTATTTTTCGCAGCTAGTTAAAACTATATAATTGGATGTAAGAATGCGCTGATATTTTACTGCCAGAGGCAGCTAAGAGTTTCAGCGATGATCGAGTTAATAATAAATATAATATACAATTAAAATAAATATAAAGAATACAATAAAGTTAGTCAGTAGGACAATAATAAAAAGGTTTTCTATTAGATAGGAATGTACTCTATCTAATAATCAGCGTTTATTTCTCTTTAATTTTTGATTTCTTCTTTTCTTCTTACCCCTCTTTTCAGTTAATTTATCTTCTGGGTTGCAATTGAGAGTATTGGAGCACATTTTAGACACCATAGCATGAAGAAATATTTGAAATTGTGGATATGAGATGACGGATGGAATAAAAGAGACGTCAAAGATCATTTGGCATTGTTGGTTATGGGGTTGAGCTACTGGAATAGAATAAGACTTGGTGGAATTTGTGGAGTTGGCATTCAATGGTAAGTTGATTTTAGATTCCATTGGGGATACTTTAGTTTCATCTAGTGAAGAGTAGTTGCTGTCAGATTCCATTCTAGATAATAAAGGAGAGTTGATGGTGGATTCAATTGGGAGGAATTCAGTTTCATCTAATGGAGAGTTGATCTTAGATTGCATGAATATTTCTTCTTCACTTGGTGTAGAATTCCGTGAAAAAATTGCAACTTGTAAAAAGAATAGCAAAAAAAGAATTTCATAAAGATTATCAATATCAAAGAATAATGAATCAGTAGAGAGTAATGAATCAGGGAAAGCAGGAGGAAAAGATAATTCAGATCCTTTTGTAAATTCACCAAAATAGCGATGAATATAAATTGAAGTTAAGGTTGTGCCAATAATAATATGCTGGATGAAAGTGTTTACTCTATTCATAGTGAAAAATGATTCAAGTAAAGATTTGATTCTATTTAAAAAATCAACCATGATCAGTACTGGGTTTCTACTTAGTTAGTTTCTGAAATTGTTTTCTCAAAATATTGAAAAGAGAACTTACCTGATATCTTGTATCAATATACTTTATAAAATTAATAGTAAGAAATTTAATCTTTTAATAAACCTTGCAATGATCCAAATTTTGTATAATGTAAATAAAGAGCAAGAAAGAGAAGAGAAGGAAGAAGGAAGCTAGAGCCATTTTATAATATTTTCTCACTCGTCTCAGAATAATTAATATTTTGTGTTCAAAAGTTATGCTGTAAGGATGGCAGTGCAGGATCCCCATAATATTAACGCGGAGCCAACTGCTATGCACTGTGCCCATGATTTTGAATTAACAGTAGGCAGTGCCCATGAATACAAATGTAATAATATACAAGAATATAGATTAAAAATGTAAAATAATACTATTATTTGTATAATAAAGTTAATAATGTTGAAATATTGCTTTCAAATTAACTATACCAAAACAGGAAATCTCAGGGGAAGAACGGCTTCACGAATAGTGAGTGAATCGATTCCATGGAATGAAAGAATGATCTTCTAGTTGTTATACTAGATAGCGAAAGTTCAATAAGGAAGCTTAGTCACAGTGTTTATTTTCGTAGAATTTCTGGCAATTTGTTAACTTGTATCGATCGAGATCTATTGGATTTTAAACTTAACTTCAGTATATATATATGCTAGCTAGCTGATTAAATCTCCTTCATGATTATTCCATGCAGTTAATTGCTTATACGCGGAGTACCCATATTTACTTATTACGCCGCTGCTAGGATATTCTACATATTTTAACTTATTTATTTCATTTATTTGCATAATTTTACATAATTTATAATAATATTACATATTGAACTTCTATTCATTACTTTGGTGAATGCAAAATCATGGGCATGCTGCATAGAAGCTTATTTTAACTTATGCAAGCCCTGCATAACTTTCAAAATCATTAACCAACATCACTTAACCCCATAATTTAAGGCAAGATCCTGAAATATAAGTACCCCAATCATTTCCTACTTTTTAAACCTATTTTTTCATTTACATTTTTATTACGGCTAAGGATGAAATTAAAACTAACTTTTTTAGAAGTAAGTTATATCGAAGGAGATGAATGGTAATGTTTGAGATGAAGTTGGATATTAACAAATTAGGATTAAATCAATATGAATGGTAAGTACGAGATTGAACTGTAGGAAAGGGGAAGGGTGGGCGTGATTAGGAGGACACGGAATGATAATCCCCTTTCCTACAGTAGTAGCTAACAAAGTAGAGAAGATTGAATCAATATAGCTGATAATAATAATGAACTGTAGGAAGGGAAGGGTGGGGGTGATAAGAAGTAACATCGAATGAAAGATCCTCTCATATGGTAATGATTGAGGTTATTCAACAGCTATTCAGAGTCAAGGAATTCAAATATGGGAGTTCAACAAGTAAGTAACTAACAGAGAAACTAATTGAGAGATGACTAACAAATTAGGAATAAATCAATATGGAAGGTAAGCATGAGATTGAACTGTAGGAAAGGGGAAGAAGGGTGGGCGTGATTAGGAGGAACACGGAATGATAATCCCCTTTCCTACAGTAGTAACTAACGAAGTAGATAAGATTGGATCAATATGGAAGGTAGGTATGAGATTGAACTGTAGGAAAGGGGAAGAAGGGTGGGCGTGATTAGGAGGACACGGAATGATAGTCCCCTTTCCTACAATAGGGATTGAAGCTATTAACGGCTACTGATCCAGATAATTCAGAATTGGATAAGACGTTAGGAATGATTCAATATGGAAGGGAAATATGAGATTGAACTGTAAGAAAGGGAAGGGTGGGCGTGTTAGGAGGAACACGGAATGATAACCCCCTTCCTACAGTAGTAACTAACAAAGTAGATACGATTGAAGCAAGCTGGTAATGGTAATGAACTGTAAGAAGGGAAAGGTAGGGGTGATAAGAAGTAGCATCGAATGAAAGATCTCTTCTTATGGTGATGATTGAAGTTATTAGCAGTAGATAAGATTCATATAATTCATAAGTGGATTTCAAGAACTAAGCAATCAACGGAGAAAATAATCGAGAGATGACTAACAAATTAGCAATGAATCAATATGGATGGTAAGTATCAGCTTGAGTTGTAGGAAAGGGGGAGGGTAGGAGTGATTAGGAGGAACACTGAATGGATAACTCCCCTTCCTACAGTAGTAACTAACAAAGTAGGCAAGGTTAAATATGGCTGGTAATAATAATGAACAGTAGAAGGGAAGGGTGGGAGTAGTAAGAAGTAACATCGAATGAAAGATCTCTTTCCTACTGTAGTTTAAGCTATCCGTGCGGAGCACGGGCAAAGCCCGGCCGCCGGAGGCATGAAGGAATTTTATTTAAAAATTAGATTTATTCATATACAACATAATATAATATATTAAGAAAACAAAAATTAATGTAATGATTTAATTACTGCTTCTCTTTCACTTGGTGAAAGACTCTTAAGAACTTCACTAACAACACGAACAGCTGAATCTCCACTTCCTCTTAATGTTGAAATAACTTGTTGAATTGAAGCGTCAGAAGCAAGTTGATTAATAGCAGAAGTTAATTTGGTTGCATTTGTTTCTAACCATTCAGCAACTTCTCTATCATTTTCAGGATTTTCAACATGTCCAGTATATAATGATTTCAATCTTGCTAATTGTTCTAATCTAGTACTCTTTGGTAAAGCTTTAGCAATACGAGAAATAAGATATTCTTCATCAACACGACGACGAACACGCCAGAAGAAGAATCTTCTGGAGTTTTGCCATTCGAGTACTTTACGAATGGTTCCTTTAGCTTCCATACGTCCTGCTCTATCATGTAAATCAGCAAATTGAACACTGATTTGTTGATAAATTGGTAATAATAACTTCTCTCTTTCAACTAATTTAACTTTAATATTACTACTTTCTTCAGCAGATAAATCTTTACGTTCAACTTCACGACAAAGTTCTGCATATTTACTATCAAGTCTTTTCATTGTTGCAAGTAATTTATCTCTACGGAATTTAATACCAACCATACCTTCAGGTTCAAGAACACCAGCACGAGATTCAGCATCTGCATACATTTCCATCATATCACTATTGATTGTTGGATCAACTACTACCCAAGAACCACCACGAAGTTCACCAGTTGGTGGGATATAAGTCATAATTGGTTGTTTGAAATCGACAAGAGCATCAACAATGTAAGAACCATATTTTAATACTTCATTATACATATCACGTTGTCCACCAGAGAAACCTCTCCAATTAGCAAGAATCATTAATGGAAGTTGTTCACCATGATTGAAATCATTAATTGCTTGAGCAGTTTTGAAAGCAGAATTTGGATACCAAACTTGACCAGCTTCTTGAATCATAACTTCAGTTGAATCAGGATTTGCTGGATCAGCAGGAATCATATTTTCAACAGCTCTTGTTTCAACACCAATAACACCCATTGGAATACCACCAAGACGAGCTCTACCAACAACAACTCCCTTTGCCCATCCACTGAGAGTTTCTTGGAATGAACCTTTATCGAAAAGACCTGCTTCAAAAGAATCACCATTTTCACGACCAGCAATAAGCCAACGAACATCATATGCTTCTGATTTAGATGGAGTGAATTCTACATCACGATCCCAACTATCACCAAGGGAAAGAATTGGAACTGGTAAATTTCTTTGTGCTGGAACATAAGACATCCAATTAACAATCTTTTCAACACCAGCAAGATCATCATTAGCAGTTAAATGAGAAACACCATTACGATACATGATTTGAGTACCACCTAATTGTAAATTAGAACTATAAACTTCTCTTCCTAATAATTTATTAATAGCTGGAGCACCAGTAAGAATAATTGGTTGTCCTTCAATTTGAATAGCTCTTTGACCTAAACGAACAAGATAAGCACCAATACCAACTGATCTACAAGTAACTAATGTAATGGTGAAGATATCTTTATAAGCTCTTGAAGTAGCACCAGCAATAAGACCAGACCCTCTTAATGATTCAACACCTAATCCTTCATCAGCACCAATAATGAAATCAATCTTATATCGAACTTCACCATCTTCAACAATACGTTCACATTGAACAGATTTCTTTGTTGATTTACTAATTTGATCAAAACTTTCTTGAGTTAAATAGAGATAACGGAATCCTTTAGATGGATTTTCATTATCATTCCAAGCAACTGCAAATAATGGAATAAGTTCCTCTGCAACACCAAGTCTAGCACCAGAATTAGCAGAAAGATAAATTCTTGGAATTCCTTCAGCACGTGCTAATTCAGTAACCTTATGGAAGAAATTATCTTCAGTAGGACCAAATGAACCAATTTTAAAAGTAATATCATTTGCAATAACAATAAATTTTCTTCCTTGTGGATATTCAACAGTTTTAGCAAAACATTTCCATGCAACCATACCAACATTATTAGCACCTGGTTCACGAGTAATTTCAGATAATTGTTCACTTTCATCAATGATTAATTCTGAATATGAAAAGACATCTTCAGGAATCTTTGCATTAGGGATATTTTTCCATTGAGAAATGATTGCTTGACGGAATAATTCTGGGAAATCATAACAATAGGTAGTACCCATAAGATGAGCTTTATAACGTTTTGGTTGTAACCATTCTTTAGTTGCATATGGAGTATTAACTGGACGAGAATGCATACTACCAGGAGTTGTACCAAGAGATTTATAAACCCATTCATCTTTATTATTCTTAACTTCAGCATACATATCTGTTTTAACAACATATCCAGATACATTATTAATCATTGCCCGAAGTGGGAAAGTAGCGCCAGAAGTTGGATCAGAAATCATAATACGAATTTCAGCACCAGTAACACGAAGACGCCATAAACGACGTCCAAAACGTTCAAGGAAACCACCAAATGCATCTTCAACTTGTTTAGGATCAAGAGTGAAAACAGCAGTGAAGTTAATGAAAATATGATTAAGATCAGTATTTGAAGTTTCAACAATTTCAAGTGCATCTAAAATATCAGTCATAAGACGATTTGCTTCAGAAATAAGATAAGATGGAGTGGAGATATCATCTCTAATACGACCAGGAGTAACAATTCCTCTTGTAAAGTATCTTTTATCACTAGATGCATTCTTTGCAACCGCTTCATAAATATGAATATTTCTATTATCAGTGAAAACTGGTTTAATTTCAAAATTAGATAATCTTCCTAATTCCAATTGGAAAGCAAGAGCTGGTTCAATATGACGAATTGTTTTATCTTCATTGTATTCTGGACCACGGAATGTAAAATATTTTGGATAAACACCAACATCGCCACCAACTAAGAAAGTGATACGACGAACAGAACAAGCAACAAGATCATCTCTATTATCTTCAAGAACATCAGCAATTCTATCAAGAATTTCATCATCACTAGCATTTGGATCTGAATCAGAAACAACAACTGAACAAATATTAGTTAATTGTTTATTATTACCATTACCATTACTACTACCACCATTAGTGCTACCACCATTTGGTAATCTTTGTTGAGCTAATGAACCATTAACTTTGATTTCTAATCCACCATTAGTTCTTGGGAATAATTCTAATGCTCTATTAAGAGCTTCATCAATGTCATCAATAGAAGCAGCAGGAGCAACAACACCAGTTCTTAATGGAGAAGTATCATTCTTACCAATCATGAAAGATAAATCCGAGATTGAAATTGCCCTTGAAAAGTGTGCTCTTACTGGAGATGAAGCACCATCTGGAGAATTAACATGACTAGATTGGCTTGTAAGAGCATTATAGGCTGCATTGTTAAGATTTGGTAATCTGAATTTATAACAAATTGCAGGTGAAGAAGAATCCATATGATAAGATAATTCAGGAATAACATAAGCTCTTGATGCTCTTCTAACATACAATTCAAGTGCTGCTAATACAATATATGGATCTGGATGAGTGAAGAATTGAATTAAAACATCAAATACAGTATATCTTGAATCAACAACTTCTCGAAGAATTTCATAACTTGGAGTACGTCTTTCTAAACCAACTTCACCATAAGATGATTCAACAACAGATGATCTTAAAATATGTTCAAGTTGATCAGAACGTTCTTTTAATGATGGTAATGCACATTGAATAAGAGTTTCACGTGCTTTTAAAACAACTTTAGCAGTTGCTCTTGATTCAAGTTCAACAAGATTCTTAAGTACTGGTCTAATGTGTAAAGCAATAAGGGAACCATCAACTTTTGATGGTTGGTATTCAGATAAAATAGCTAATATAAGATTATTCTTTGCACCAACTCTACTATGACTCCATACTTTCATTACTACTTTACGTAAATCATCTTTATTTTCATCACGTAAACGTAAAATAACATCTTCTTCACGAGAATGTGAACCAGAGAATAATGATTCAATTTGATAATATTGATCAAGAAGATTAGCAATTAATTTATATTCATGGGCAACTAATCCATCTGCATATCTTTGACAAATAGTTGTCAATGGTTCAACAACTGAATTAAATATACCTGCTTCACTAGCCTTCTCTGGTGTTGCCTTTTCAATTGCCTTTAAAAGTTGTTTAGCAGGAAATTCACTTTTTCTTTGTTTAGCTTTTTCAACAATACTAGAAAGATGAGTATCCAATTTAACTGGCAATCTACTATGTAATGCAGATGATTGTTGGGACCATTCACCATATGGTAATTCAGGATCTCTTAAAACTTGAATTAATTCTTTCAATGTAGTATTCATTACAACTTGATTATCAAATCCACCAAGAATATTTTGTAATACTTGTAATAAAACATGGAATCTTTGGAAACATTTATTACCAATTAAAGTACTTGGACCATATTCAGGTAATTGACCTTCAAATGGTTTAGCATGTTTAACCTTTGATGGATCATCAAGAGCAAGTATACCTAAAATATCACCAGCTTCTAAAGTAGATCCTGGTTGTTTAATCAATTGAACAACCCCATCTTCAGCAGCAACTAATGGCATGTACATTTTCATTACTTCAACTTCTGCATATGGTTGACCAGCTTTAACTCGTTCACCACTTTCAACTAAGAAACGAACAAGTTTACCTGGAGATGGAGTTCTTAATTGAGTTGGATCGTTTTCAATTTCTAAAAGACAAGTTTTAGCATCAACTGATAATCTTGTAGCACCAACTTCTTCTTTCCAATAAACAGAGTGTGATTTACCACCAATAGATATAAGTAAACCACCATCAGAAAGTGAACGTACACCAACATCAACCTTTGATCCATTTGTAAATAATGTATAAGCATCAGCTGATGATCTAGTAGCAGTAAATTTATATCTTTCTCCTTCATAAATAAAATCAATAGCAAAAACAGATTTTAAATTCTCTTTAGCAGGTGCTTGGCCCTTTTCTAAAGATGCTTTATAATCACCAATAATCTGTTCACATTGAATATGAGCTTTAGTAACTGCTCCACAAATAACTGCCAAATAAGGATCAGGTCTTTCTGCAGTAAGTCTTTTTGAAATTAATTCATCCAACCAACCAGTAGTAATTGTATTGTCTTCAAAATCAGGGGTTTCTAATAACTTGATAAGATATTCAACTGTTGTACGGAAATCACCACGAATGGATAATTCCTTCAAAGCAACAACCATATGTTGTCTAGATGCTTGTCTATTTTCACCAAATGCAAAAATATGACCAAATTGAGAATCTGAAAATGAATGAATACCACCTTGATTACCAACTGAAAAGTATCCCCAAACATTAGATGAAGAACGGAAATTTAATTCATGCATCATACCAGATGATGGTTTAAATCCTTCACCAGGATCTTCAGATGTGATTCTACAAGCAGTAGTATGTCCCTTTGGAACTGGTTTTCTTTGTGTCTTTTTACTTAATTCACTAGAGAAATCAAAATCAATTGGTGTTTTAGTTTTTGGATCAACTCCATAAAATAATCGAATATCTCTTACATGATGTAATGGAATACCCATTGCAATTTGTAATTGAGCAGCTGGTAAATTAACTCCTGTAACCATTTCTGTAGTTGGATGTTCAACTTGTAATCTTGGATTTAATTCTAAAAAGTAAAATTTATCATCTTCATGAGAATATAAATATTCAACTGTACCAGCAGATACATAACCAACTAATTGACCTAATCTAACTGCTGCCTTTTCCATAGCAGTAAAAGTGTCTGCTCTAGCAATAGTAACTGGTGCTTCTTCAATAATCTTTTGATGACGTCTTTGAACAGAACAATCACGTCCAAATAATGAAATATTATTACCATATTGATCAGCTAATAACTGTACTTCTAAATGTCTAGCATTACCTGCCAATTGCATAATAAAAATTGGTGATCCAGGAATTTCATTTTCAACTTGTTTATATAAAGAAATAAAATTCTCTTCTCCTTCTGCTTTACGAATACCTTTACCACCTCCTCCTTCAGATGCTTTAATCATAACTGGGAATCCAACCTTCTTGGCCTTTTCCAATGCATCTTCAGCACTAGTACAACATCCTTTACTATAAACATCATCAGGAACTGATACCAAACCTGACTCCTTATCAACAGTTACTTGATCAACTCCAGTACCAGACCATGGAATACAAGGAACTTTAGCATGTTGAGCAACAATTGTAGAACTAATCTTATCTCCCAAAGATCTCATAGCAGATCCTGGTGGTCCAATAAAAACAATCTTCTTTGGTGATGCTGCTAAACTTTCTGGTAACAATGGATTTTCTGAAGCATGTCCCCAACCTGCCCAAACTGCTTGAACATTGGTTCTTTCAGCAATATCTACAATTAATTCAACATTAGCATAATTATTATTATTAGTACCACCTGGCACTTCAACGTATTGATCGGCCATACGAATATATTCAGCATTTGCTTCTAAATCTTCTGGTGTTGCCATAACTGTAAAACTAATTGCTCTTTCATCTCCAAATGTTTCATATGCCCATTTTCTAACTGATCTAATCTCTTTAACTGCTGCAATACCATTGTTTGCAATAAGAACCTAAGAATATTGAGTTAGTTTACTGATCTCGGGGGGGCGAGCGTTCGCCTCCGGCGGCCGGGCGCTGCCCGGACCCGTTGTTCCGAGCGGAGCTCGGAATGAAAATGTTTACTCAGGGGTAATATACGGCTGAGAGTACACTTTTTCATGCTGATGATCTTACTTACTGATGTAATTACTGTGTGTCCTCCATTCTCTTGAACAAAGTCTTTAACTTTGGATTTTTCTGCTTTTTCTAAGGAATTAAGTCCTAAGAAATGTGCTGGAAGCGACCCGTGGTCGTAGTTATGAGATTGTTGTGTCATTCTGCTTAGTTAGTAATGTAATTCCTCTCTCGATCATTGTATCCCCATATTCCGAGCTTCCCTCTAGGACTCTGTACTCTGAGCTGTGCTCCATTATTCGCTAGCGAATAATAAAGATATATCTACACGCTCCAGATCATCCGAGTACCACAGTCTGCTCCTACTCCACCTCATATTCCACCTCATATTCCACCTCATTTCTCATTTCACTTACTTATTCCAACTTTCTTCTATTTTTCAATTCTATAACTGATTTACTACCAAACTGGAGTATCAAACAAATTTCAATATCTATTGAATCAAATTAATCAATATAATAATTTCTAAATCAAATCAAACTCTTTAAATTACAATTCTATTATTCTATGCTATATATCTTTCGGTTAATAAATTCTTCTTCTCTTATCTTTTCCTTCTATCTATTATCTCTTCTCCTTCTCTTTCTCTTTCTCTTCTCAAAAATTATCTTCTTAAGAAATTGTATTTAAATAAAAATTCCTGATCTTTACTTACTTTTATTATACTTTAATCCCCAAATTTACTATGCCGCTTTAATGCATTTAATCCGTCTGCAATAGCAATCTAATCAATTGTTATTCGATTAAGGAATTCTCTAGTATTAAATAAAAAAAAACAAAAAATATTAAAAAATTTATTCCCGCTATGTTATGTTTTTATGTATATTTCAGTTACCGGATTTAATGTTTATCAATTCTGTAGCTTTTGAATCTCTTTCTTTTAGATCTCGACCCTCTTTAATAGAGTTTTTCTTTCTATCCAACGCATTTATAACGCCGTTTGTTCTCGTTACCAACAAATGTCCCTGTTTCAACCGATAATTTAAAGTCCCAACTGTAAATTCCTTTAATCGCATCCACTAACTCCTCTACTACTATCCACTAGCCTCCTTCTCATTAATATTTACTAACCCCGGCTTATTTCTTAATGTTGAGCTGCCATCACTGTTGGGATATTTTGCCGTATGATCAGCACTTTTATTTCCTTCCTTACCCTATCTTTTAATCCCCGACCCTGCGTATATTCAACAAATTCCTACTTCTTCATCTACTCAACGGAAATTCATGTCTCATGCACTAACGGACGACCGGAGTAACATGGGCTGGAAGGGGGTAGAAGGGGGGGTGTTGGTGGTGGGGACCCCGTTGTTTGCCTCCGGCGGTCGGGCGCTGCCCGAACCCGTTGTGCTCGCAAAGCGAGCGTGGTGGGGGAAACGTGTGTGCTTTCGCATTTAGGTCTATTCTTTATTACTATTAGCTACTTCTGTTTTATAGTTAACTTACCACCGTAACTTTCTTCATTTGCTTTTTATTTAAAGTTGATTCTCCTTCCGAGATATTTCTCCGGCCGGTATCTAGTCTACTATCATCCCGACTCTGTCCGTTGATCCGCTGAGGATTGCTGCTAAGTACTAATATACCCAACGCTAAGTACTGTTAACTCTGTTCGTTTATATCGTACTATTTGATACTCTTCTGCCTGCGTATTTCAATTAAATTAATTGTTGATTCGGCCGAACTGCGGATCTGTCAACCTTATTTCAGTGATCGACAATCAACAAAAAAACGTTGAGTTATGCAGATATAATTAGTTGCTACCTTCATCAGCGTCCATCACCACAACGAATGAACAGCCGTTTGTTAGTAACCTACACCAGCAGGTTAAGCTGGTGGGTGCTTGGCTGTTTAGTCCCGTAACGTCAGCGATAGCTTTAGATACTAACTCTTTACTTATAATCCGATAAGGTAGGTTCTAAAAGCTGGGCTAGAGATAACACAATGTTATCTCTGATCGTGCAGTAATCTCAGGCACCATGATTGCTGTATACACACAGACCTATCGATTGCGGTACTATATGCCCTTAAATTGAACACATGGCCGGCAACACCACCTTAACCTAGCTTATTATTATATAAACAATTAATTAACTAGCTAGCATATATATAGTATATAATATATAAGAACCATATCTACGCTTGGTTATCTTACCATATTAGCGATATTAACTTTACCTCGAGAGTAAAGCGATAACTATCTTATGCATCTTGTTATCTTGACAGATATTTATCTCCTGTCATGATGCGATGCCCTTTAATCCTTATCAGTACCGTTATCGTTAGCTGATGTTTGAACGATAAGATCTAACCTATATCGTATTATATAAACGATCGACAAATATCCGAGCAGAGCCCGACCATCGGAAGCAAATTGGTGATTGTTCATCATTATTAAAATTATCGTTGTGGTTTAGGACTATGGCGTTCTTGTATTCGTTTAGTACGCTGCTGTTGTGAGTCTGGCTCTGGACTTGCTGATCCAAAAATCTTCTCTCTTGCCTTTAAATAATTCTGTTGTTTAATTTGAAACTGTTGTTCAAGATTTAAAGGTTTAGAGGAGGAATCTGAAGGTGTATTAGAGCCAGAGCCATTAGGAGAGTTAGAATTATCTCTCTTTAATAACTTTAATTGAGGCTTATAAGAAGTATGGGTAGTTGTTGTGTCTTGAATCTCGTACTTGGTAGAAGGTTTTATATCTGGGATTGAATATGATTCAGAAGGTTGTTGAGAAGACTAGTTGTTAGTAATAGCATTCGCCGATTGGCCCATAGAAACCGTACATACCGAGGCAGCCTTTGGAACCCAGTCGTCGTCCCAAGGATCGGATGACATTTCAGTTAAGCTTGTTAGGATCGAGAATGAATAAACGCGCGAATGTCAGCAAATAGTCAGGCTATTTATGTATTTGCGCTCAAAAAGTGTCAGTTATGGGGTTTTAGGAAATTTCAGGGGTTTCATGCGAGCCCTAATACGCTCGGAACAACAGGTCCGGGCAGAGCCCAGCCGCCGGAGGCAAAAACTCCGTTCTATATACATAATGTTTATATTTAGTATATTATTTAGTTCGTCGATAATGCTTAGGATCAATATCAATAATTGTATCTTCAGAATTAGATGAAGATTCATCTAAAATAAATCTGTTAGAGATAGCACCATAAATATTTAAAGGTTCAATTTCAATTCTCATTTTCTTATTTGTTGGATTTGAAGTTTGAGTTTGGATTACAAGATTAACATTAGCGATACGATTATCATTTTGTTTATTGATTAAACCTAGCGATCTAATTTCTAATTTTTCTTGTAAACCTTGCGATGATGCACGAAAATCTTGTTGAATTCCTTCAAGATTTGTTAGTGCAATGTTATCAATAGAAGTGGAAGATATTGATAGTTCAGTAGCTAGCCCTTGTTCATTATTCTCTAATGCTTCTAAAATCCTATTTCTTGCAATTCTCTCTGCATCGCCCGATTTATTTCCAGATAATATAGAAAATAAATCATCAGTTGAAGTTGTTTCCTTGGAATTTAAAATATCGTTAAATGTTAAATGATATGTACCCATGTTATTCCATCTTTGATGATATAATTCATTTGCAATTTTTCTTAACCTTCGAGTATATAACCAGAAAGCTAATGCCAAGGGAGGACCACAAATGATTATGAGAGGAACTGAAATGAAGAAAAATGCTGCTGCAGTAGTAGCAATTACACCAAATGCCTTTACAGGAGGAGGAATTAGATTCCAAATTGATGGTAACATGCCATTTCTTCTAGATGTAGAGTAGAGATGACGGCGGAAGGCAGTTATTGGTAGAGTACGAAGAGTTGGTCTGCGATACAATTGATGATGTGCTTTTGGCGATAATAGTTTACCTGTTGTTGTACTTAATGTTCTATTCCATATTGGTTTGTAGAGGATTGTATTTAAATTACCCTTTCTTATGTAGTTGTATACAAATTTGCCTTTATTTGGATTGAGTAACTTATTACTGTTCATTATAAGTGTAGTAATGTCTTTGTAAGTTGTAAGTGTTTACTTACATCTGCTGTAATGGCAAAGTTATTAGATCACGTGATTAAAAGCGGATGATCCGGCGGAGGTCTCAGAAAGTGCAGCGATGGTTTAATGGATCAAGTAGATTTTAGTAAATTAAAAAACATATATATTTATTTAATAATTATAAATAACGTTATATATAATATATTTATATAATACCATATGGTGAAAGTTGAAACTAAAAGAGAGGATTCGGAGATGATTTAGTAGGTAAATTGTACTTATAAAGATACCCGATCAATACAACTGATTCTCTTGAGAAGCTTTCATAAGGTAAAATCTTGTCCCTTTTACTCTTATGCTTTTAAATGTATATTATCCGTTGTTATAGGGAATATTGAGCTAACGTTGAAGGTTACGTTCAGCCATTTAGATTGACTTTTGATAAAACAATTGAATCATAACCGCAATAGTTAAACCATTACAATAATTTAGCCATTATCACAAGCGGGTTTTGTTATGGAGAATTGAGATAAAAGTCAGATCGACAAAATGCTAGATCAAAATGTTGAGTAAAATAAGCTAATTATGAAGTGAGATCTGCTAAAAATAGGATTATCTTGTAGAGAATTGTTGTGGAATTTGATTTAAGCAATATTAAGGAGGAATTTTACTTCGGGAAGCATTAAACTTAGAACCAACTTCTACCATAATGCAAGAATATAGCTTGATGAGAATAAGCTAATTCCAGAGCGAAATCTATTGCAAATTGGATTATCCTGAAGAGATTCTTTTGAAATTCGATTAATATAAAGTAATATTAAAGCTATCTATTTAAAAAAACGTTTATAATATAATCTTGATACTTTTTTGGTCTTTTTCTTCGGAAAATATTGTTATTTTTGTACGGTATACATTTATATAAGCTTAGTGGATGTAAATAATAGATATAAGCATACATACATATTAAAGCTAAGTTGAAGAGCCGGAGAATAAAGTAATTCCTCAGCTAAAGCTGTTAAAAAAGATAATAATCATATTCCAAGAATACATATTTATACATTGCATTAAGAAGATTCACTTAATTGTGGTACCTCCTTTTTCGAAAAGATAGTAGCACGGTATCTAGTACACTCTATGAGTTTATTATAAGAATCGTCTCTCGTAGTAGAATTTCTCTCTACAGAATTTGAATTCTAATGGACTGCTTTAATAAATTTAATACATACTCTACATTGTACAATACTATTGTATATAACTGCCCTGGCTATCAAATAATCCTATTTTATCTGGTAATCAATGTGCAACGTCCAGACAGGTGAACCAACGAATAGAATGAGGAACCAAAGTCGAAATAAACCCTTAGTTGAAAAGTTGTTTTTTTTTTTTTTTTTTTTTTTTTTCGTGTTGTTTATTATTACTTATAGTTACAAATAGATATTAACAAAGAGATAATAAATAAAAATAAAAACATGGTTTGACAGTCAAAAGAATCTCAATGACGGAGATCTATGTGTATGTCTTGCCAAATAAGATAATACCATCGAATAAACAAAAATATCTTGCAAAACTTCCAAAATTAAATAGACGTAGGTGATACCTACAAGATCAGAAAGAGCTTCGTAGGTGAGAATGCTTCCTCCCTTGGCCCGACTGAACCGAACTGATGAATTCTTGCATAGGATGCAATTCTTCATTGATAGTTGAAAAGGATACTTGATATCGATAAGCTTGATTTAATTCATAGATTGCTCAGATGAATCTGGCAAATTCTAAATGTTGGATGTCGTCTGATAGACAGTAGTTGTAAATTTGATACAATTTTGTAGAAGTAGGCGCTTTTTTTTTTTTCTTCGAAAATAATTTATTGTAGGCGCGGATTGCTTCATTATATCTCATGTAACTAGTTTTCCTATAAAGAAATGATCAGGTTCGGCCATATCCAGAGTAAAACAAGATTTCCCGTCCGATCAATCATATTTAAGCCTCTGAGAGCCTTGATCAGTAATGTCGTGGGAGACCAGACGTGAACAGAAGGTGCTGAACCTTACATTTTTGCTCCTGTTTAATCAACATTTGAATCAACTTCCAAAATTTTCTTCATGTTCACCATGATGCATGTGTCTTAATTAGGACGTATGATCGGCGATGATCGCTCGTAATAAAAATGTTTATATTAGAGTTATATTTAGTTAGAATAAGAAGTTCGTATGTTAAGCAAAAATTTATTCTATCTTTATTCGCTTTAATAAGTGAAAAAAAGAGGGCCGAGCAGGGAATTGAACCCTGGACCACTCGCATGTTGCGTAATATATGATTTTAAACCAGATTGTAACCTGGTTCGCTAACCTTGCCCAAAGCGAGTATCATACTACTAGACCACACGGCCCTGTTGTTGAAGTCGCGCTTTTTCTGGTGTATAAATTATAGAGGTTCTCAACAATTTTCCGCCAAATTGTGCTGGAAAATAATGGTAGTTAAGGGAGCGATAAAGTTGTGAAATCCGGATTAACTCTATAATAAAAGGTTGTCGATCGATTTAAGCTAGCACTAAACAGTACTGTGATTCACCGTCGATCAAGCATAATCAGATATATACGACTGCATGTGCCCGATACATTATGTAATCATCGAGTATTGTACGTGTTATATATATCGATTTATATATATATTAATTATATATACAATATATATATATATATAACATAATTAAGCTGGTCTTGGTTCATGCATGCATTCATTATTAATATTAATAGCTAATTGTCGGCTGCATATATATATGGACGTACAGTATATACGTACTAATTTACTGTATATATATATAGACTGTATATATATATATATAGCTCGATTAAAAAAAGGTAGATAAATATAACGTACGGTCAACTATATATAGTCCCGACCAGTATATGATACACACTTGAAAAATTAGGAATTCTGTCCCGTAATCCGCAAAAAGAAAAAAAAACATGCGTTAACCCGGAATCGAACCAGGGGCTCATCGATGGCAACGATGAATTTTACCACTAAACCATTAACGCTTCTTATGAAAGTCAGAGGCTAATTGTTTTATTTGAATGCCGAGTACAAGCACAAACCCTAACCCTAAAATGGAAGAAGATATGGTCAAGTGGCTATATCCACCCATTCCCCTATTCCTCATTAAGTCAAGGAGATTTTCCACCTTCCAGGTTCGATTCTTAAGGTGATATGAAATAGCACCACCAACTAGCCAAGTCCAATATAAAGTGCCTCGAAGCACATCAATTCTTTGTTGCAAGAAAGCAACGACAAAAAAACGTAGCCATAACTACTAGAAGTCATTTAGTGAGGTTTTTCCCATGAGGTTCCTCGATCTATTCGTTGGTTGCATTCACCTGTCCGGACGTACACACTGATCACTAGATAAAATGGGATTATTCGACAGCCAGGGCCAATTATATATAGTATTGTACCATGAATAGTATGTATTGTGTAATACAACACGTAAAAAAAACAAAAAAAAGAACGAGAGGGGTGAGGGAAGTAATCTCTCTAATCGAGTAATTATTGTATTTTGTTAATGTTAATTTTATATAGTATGATAAATTATTTTCGAAGAAAAAAAAAATTGCCAAATATTACGCGTTCTAGTAAAAAATATCTATAATAAATACTTTCCAAAGAAAAAAAAGCCGCTAATTCTATGCTATAGTAGTCAAATGGACCAGATAATATAGATAGAAGAGGCAGTTTATATAAGAATAGCATATTATATATCCAGTATATGATGGCGAGACTAAGCAGTAGTAATTGGGATTAAGTAATAGACACAAGATAATATACTACTATTTTCTAAACTTAAATAAATACGACAGCATAAATAATCTTGATCTTAGATAATTAATTTCTTATTAGTTGAAAGTTAAAGATATTAGAGAATATAAGAGAATATATATTCAGGAATATAAGCATTATGAAAATATAAGAGTATGCAAAGAGAAATCATCTTTAATTGATAAGGACTAATCTATTGGTAATGAGCCTGGATTAAAAGCGATAATACGAACCGTGGTTGAAATTGGATGGAGTAAAAGATTGAAAAGGGTAAGTAGATATCATCTATTATGTATTATATTCACTAACGAAGTAGAAATTCTCCCTGTTGGGATTATATTACATGGTGAAGTCAAGAATGATTAGACTACACGATTACTAACCTATGATACTTTGTTTTGTATTGAAAGTAGTTAATATATCAATATATTAATAAAACAAATGGTTGAAGAAATACTATTTGTATTCTTCACTATATCTGGTTTAATTGGTTCTGATTCTTTCTTTCTATTCTAGTTCATATAGGGATACCGTGAGTATATATAGTAGTAATATCAAACACCAACGTACGTTATAAATCCTGTGGAAACACAACATACTTCAACGCTCATATATAATAATAACAATACAATTTATTTATATATAACAAATTTACCAATCATCATCATCTTCTTCCTCATCACTATCATGACGTCCAGAACGTGCCTTTAACGCATCAGCAAGTCCACCAGCAAGATTATTGGTTTGTTGATTTTTTTGTTTAAGCGCCTCAGCAAGTCCAGATGCGAGGTTTGGTGATGGTGAACTAGTAGCAACTGGTTGAGTATATGGTTCAGGTGTTGGACTATTACTATTACTTCCACCGTTAGGTGTAAGGGCTGATGCAATTGCCTTTTTCTTTGGTGGAGCTGGTGGTGGGGCTTTTCTTGCTGCTACTACAGTGGGAAGAATTTCTTCTACATACGAAGCAGGAGTCCATCCTTGAGCCGATTTATCTTGCTTTTCGGCAAGTAACCAACCATTATCAGATTTTTGAAGAATGAAAACAATTTCATTTCTACTTATTGAAAGCTCACTTGGTCTTGTTCCAACATAATCATATAATGCTTTAGCAGTTGGCTTTTCTGGGGCAGGAGGTGGTGATGCTTTAGCTTGTGCTGGAGGAGGTGGAGGTGGAACACGTGATGTACGTTTAGCAGCAACAGGAGTAGGGGTAGGAGTAGGCTGTTGTTGTTGTTGTGGTTGTGCACGAACCGGCTGAACAGGAGATTGAACAGAAGGTTGTTGATAAGGAGCTGTTTGAGACATTGCCGCAGCAGCAGCAGCTGCTGCTGAGTTACCACCACGAGGAAGACCAGTTTTTGATGTTGGTGATGTTGGTGTTGGTTGTTGATAATTGTTACTTTGAGTTGTTGCTGCTGGAGTTGATGTAGGATAATTATATGTATTAGTTCTAGCAACTGGTGTAATTCCGGCTGCTTGTTGAGATGGTAATGCAGCAACAACTGGTGCTTTTGGTGGTGGTCTACGGGTTGTTTTACGTGGAATAGGTTTACTAGTGGTAGTAGTAGCACCAGTTCTTGATTTTGGTTTTGGAATTGGTTGAGATAATGAATTTGCTGGTTGTCCTGATGGTACTCTAATTGTTCCACTTTTGTAAATATCATAATGAGATGGTGCCATTTCATCTCTTTGGGCTTTAACTGTTGATGGTTTACCAGGTTTCTTATTATATTGAATAGTTGGTCCAATTCTAACTGGTACATTAAGCAAAGTGATTAATTCAGTTTTAAAAACACACCATAATAATGGTTCAGGTTCTTGAGAAGATCCAGTATTCAATGCAAACCAATCATCTCGAAGATTACTTAATGATACTGATCTTATTGTTGATACTTGGTATGTATGTTCAATAACAAATGATAATTGATTTTGTAATACTGATTCCATGATGACATAAAATTTTCCAGCTGTTAAAATGAAAATTCTTTCTACTCTTTGACTTGAACGACCAAATTTCGCATGTAATCCTTCTCCTCTACATGAAAATCGAACTTGTTCATTTAGCCCAATTGCCTTCATTAAAAATCCTCCTGGTGAATTCTTTACATTACAAGCAAGATAATCTCCCCAAAATCTTCTATATCCTAATAAACTAAATGTTCTACGTTCCTTTTGTCCATTTAATACTCTATGTCCTTTATCACGTAAATCAATATACTTCTTACTACCTTTAAATTCCCTCCATGCTCTTTGAATTTTAATTGCACTATCAGTTCTATACTTTTGATATCTTCTCCATGCTCTTTGAATTCTACTTGCCATGTTGTGCCAATACATATCTCTCATATGTTCAAGAGCAAATAATGTTTCTGGAGTTTTAATAAATGCTTTTGTAACCCCCATTTGATATTCAGATTCTGGTATTCCAGTATCTTTAAAGATTTGAATAGTAGCAGTTTTAGAATCCCCAGTCCAGATATAATCACCAGCATATGAAGTTTTTCTTGATAATAAATAGAATCTTTCAACGAATTTTTCAAATGTTTGTCTATAAGCAAACCCTGCTCTTCTAATACGAACATTTTCCTTTAATCCTAAATATTTAACTTGATGTAAAACTGCCCTTTCGTCATACTCACTTGGTGATCTCTTTTGATTAGGTTTAATTGTACGAATATATGATGGTTGAGCTAATGATAATGTATTCATTAAGTCATTTGCTGAAGATTTGATTTTATCACTAGCAGTTGGTGGTCTTCTATGACTATCAGTATTTACTTGATCGGGGAATAAACTTGTTAAAAATTGATTTTTACTACCACTAATAAGAATTAACAAATCTTTAAGTAATTGATCTTTATTTTTATCAGTCATTCCAATCATATCATACATTACATCTCCAGCATAATGCTTAATAAGGAACTTATTTTGTCGTTGTTCAAAATGAGGATTAGATGATAACAATGATAGTTTCATTGAAAAGTTTTGATCTGCTGCGGATGAATCAGCATGAGCAGTTGCACAAGCATCATTAAGTACGGAGAAAATCCCTGGTGGTCGTCTTTCTTCAATCAAATCACAAACAATTTTATTATTGAAATAATCAATTGGTGTCCATTTAATTTGTTCCTTAACATACTCCTCTTGTTCAGATTTTAACGTCAATTGAATGAAAATTTGTTGCAACTTTTCATTAACATAATTAATACAAATTTGTTCAAAAGAATTATTTTCAAAGATTTCAAATCCATAAATATCAAGAATTCCAATAGTCAATTCATGGAAATTTTGTTGATCTCTTAATGATAAATTAACTCTTGCAACAATCCAATCAAATAATTTATCATAAATTGCTTTAGCAAGCGCATCTCTAACTGCCCTTGCTTGAACAGGATTAAGTGGACTCTCATAAACTGATCCTCTACGTCCTCCTCCTCTAGATGTTTCAACAATACGAATAGTTAATGCCTTTTCAATATTCTCAGCATCAACATCCAACAAATAAGCAACAAAATTAGGTACTGAACTATCGCGAATACTTGCACCTCCTTCTTCATTTTCAACAAAATCAATATTACCAATCCATAAAATACTTGCCAACAATCTAAATACATTATCTCGTTCATCTTTAGACATTCCAATAATCTCCATTGCCTTTATAGTCTCTTGGAAATCTTTAACATCATCAATACTATCAACACTTGTACATTTGGACCGAGATGTATAAATATATGTTTCTGGTCCTTGAACTCCAAATGATTGTCTATATTCCTCACTTGCTCCTTTTGTAAATTGATAAAAAATATGGAAATTTCTTTCATTTGTAATTTGTCCAACAACTCTTGCCTTTTCAAGTAAATAATTGGTAATATTTGCTCCTACTGGTTCTCCTTGTTTATTAAATAATATCTCTAAATATTTACCATGACGTGAAGAATTATCATTTCTTAATGTTTTTGCGCATCCAAACGATTCCAACAATGGATTGGTTGCCAATACCATCTCCTTAATCCTTTGAATACCTGAACTTGATGTACTACCTGATACCGATGCAATATATTGCATTATTCTTTTAGCTGCTTCTGTTTTACCTGCTCCCGATTCTCCTGAAATGATTACACATTGATTATCTGAATACGATTTCATATTATAATACATTGCTTCAGCAATTGCAAATACATGTGGTGGTACTTCTAATCTACTTTTCCCTCTATATCCTTCTAATACTTGTTCGGTATATATTCCTAAATCTCGGAATGGGTTGACGGATATTAACTATTGCGAGGTTAGTTTTCTTTTGCCTCCGGCGGCCGGGCGCTGCCCAGATCCGTTGTTCCGAGCTACGCTCGGATGGCTAATACTTACAACATGGCCAATATATGTATATATGGTTCCATTTTCAAATCTTTTCTTTAAATTATCATTAATTGCTTCATCAGTAACTTTACTAAGTAATGTTAAATCAGATACTCCTACTTCCTTCTTTTTAGCTATATCAAAGGTTGCTTTGTTAATCTTTCCTCCTCCTTCACCACGTTTAGGTGGTGGTGCTTTGGTTTGCCCTTGAGCTTTTCTAGCTGCTCTTTTGGTGAGTGCCATGTTCAATCTAATCAATTAAATATTAATCAACAAAACAATCTTCTCCGTCTTAGTACACAAATTATGAGGCTGATTTCCTCAATTTTCTATCCAATTCCTCTCTTGTTATCTTTTAATTTCTTATCTTAACACTTTTCACTTATATTAATCTTTCTAAACAAAACGAAATTGCCGTTACTGTCTGGCCCACTTCTAGCCCTTTATCAGTTAAAGTTTATGATTGAGTGTACAGTAGTAGTTATTCACTCTTCGTTTTTGCCGTTGGGCAGTGTTAGATAACGTAATCGCAATGATATGAGCCGTATGCTCCGGCCCATGCAATATCCGATCGCAGTAATAACTACTAGTACACCCAATTAACAAAGAGTATAAGAATCAATGTCATTTGAAGTATAATCGTATTCAATTGTATTTAACGATGATAGGTAAGTTAGCGATCATGTTGAGGTAATAGTTAGTATCACCTCAAGTAATGTTCATCATATATTTATAGATCCATGAAAATATAATTTAATCTTATATATAACTAGTAGATTGGAGTATTCCTTTATCTTCGCTGAGTGGATATGCCAGAGGTAAGTTTTAGATATTCCTCGCGTAGCGAGGAACAACGGGTCCGGGCAGAGCCCGGCCGCCGGATTCCAATCCTATCAACTTTATAGAGTAATTAATGGTTAATGGTTACTACATAATTATAGACCCTACATGATATTAAAAGTTAAATTATAGAAAAAAGAATATTGTATATAAATGATAGCCTCTTGGCTCCGTTTTTAATATTCTGGATTTTGCAAATTGGAGTCTCCTCCAGTAAGACCACCAGCTTTGAGTTCATAAGCAGGATCTTCGAAAGATGGATCAGCAGCAGAGTATGTATGAGTACCAGTTTTAGCTTTAAATAACTTCTTTAATTCAACCTTAGGTAATTCAGTTCCTACATGAGGTTTTTGTGGATTATGAGTATATTCAGTACCAATCAAACTTGAAACAGTTGCTTTATCTCTTGTACCAGATACGTTTGCACCACCAACAAGATGTCCTAAACTCATATCACCACCAGATTCTTGACCAGCTTTTGGACCGCCAGGATATTGAACTTTACCATGTTCAAGAGCATTTTCTTGTGCTTTAACTGATCTCGGTAAAATAACTGCTGGATCATGAGTAACTGAATCAAAACCACTACCAATTTGTGAATTACCTTCATCAGACGATAAAGAACCAGCAGAAGATCTTCTACGGAATAATAAATCACCTAAAGATCTTCGTTTACCACCACTATTTGAATCAGCGTTAAAATCACCAGGAGGTCCAATTAAAGAAAATGCAACATCTCCTGTACTATGACTAGGGGGATTACGAGTGTCATAGTAGTTAGCACCACTACGTTCACCATCACTAACAGAGGTAAACTGAGAAGCAATGCGAGCAGCATGGCTAGGAGTAACAACACGCATGATATTAAGAGCCTTATCAGGCTCTTGACCAATTGAATTGGAAAGACCATTGTTTTCCATAGTAGCGTCTGAAGGAATAGTAGGACTCTTTTGACTGTCATCCCAGGGGTTAATTAATTCTGATTTCTTCTTTAATAATGATTTCTGAACTGCTTCTGGAAGATGGCTCATTGCTCTAGATTTTGCTTCTTCTCTGGAAATAACTTCTTTAGTACTAACATTCTTACCAGTTTCAGGATCAAATACAATAGATGGGCCACCGCTTTTTGATTTACGGCGAGTTTCTAAATCAGCAAGAAAAGCTCTTGTTTCAAATATTTCTGTACTAGCAGGATTACTCTTTCTATGACGTCGATCATAAATAGACATTGGTTGTTTAACAAAAGGTTGTTCTTCACCTAATTCATTTGTAAGACCAAGAGCAGGAGAAGTTGGAGGAGAAGCATCTGAGCCACGACGTTTAAAAACTCCTAAAATAGAATCCTTAATAGATTTTCTTCTATCGCCATATGAACCAGAACTTTCACTACGTTTTTCTTTACTTGAACTAACTGAGACATCAGTAATTGCTTGTGGACTGTCATCAATTGCACTTGATGATAGTTTCTCCTTTTCAATTTTCATTTGTTGTGAAAACTACAATGTTAGTATGGATTATTATCAGTTTTACTTAAAAAATCAACTACCATTACTACTACTTACTTTATCTTCCTTTTTAGCATATGGATCTAAAGTTTCATATTGTTGTTGTTCACCAGACCAACTTTTATCAGTATCAACCGGTCCTACCTTTCTTGCACCTTGACCAATTGCACCTCCGTCGGCAGTTAAAGTACCGCCGGGGGACATTGCAGTGGTACCTGCATTAAGATCGGCAGCCGTCCCCTCATTGTACATATTTGATGGCCCCCCATCTTGAGAAAAGTTCCTCATATGGCTTCCACTATTATAATTATATTCTTGAGGTTTTGATTCATAACTGGATTCTACAAAAGTACCAGGAATTCGAGTATCATCAGTATATCTTGGATAAGTAGTATCGGTAATTTCCCCGCCAGCGGGGTTGGTTGATTGAATTTGGTCATCATTATAGATGATTTTTCCATCAGCTAATTTAGTAGACATTGTTGAAGGTGTTATTAGAATTGTTGGTTTTAAATCAATTATCAATTATCAATTTATTAATTATGAATTATCAACTGTCAATTATATATTTCTATTGGATATAAAAAATTTAAAAATAAAAAGATTAAATCTACCTCCCTTTATATACAAATAAAGAAAGTTTCCTTTTGTTCTCTAAATAGTCTTGTGATTTTTTTTCATTGTCTTCGATGGCAATCTAACCACACCTGGGGAGGATATTTTGTGGCCGTACAATTAAGCGAGATCAAAAAATTACGTTAGGAAATTAAAACATTAGGGTAATATACTCAACTAAGATATTTATTCACTAACCGCAATATGGCAATTAAAACTAGTTGAAGCTTAGCAGGAGGTGGGGGGGAAGGGATGAGCATGTGATGTGCTCTCTCAATGAGATGATGAAGATAACTGTTGGAGTTAATAGTATTGAATCAAAGTCTAAAAAGGGGTAAATTTTAGTTTATTAATATATATAAAATAAATAGTATATAAGAGTAGTGAATAATAAGATAATAGTTTTTTATTTGATGAATGTTTTATGAAACTGATAGGATTGTTGATGCAAGAGTTGTTACGATGACTTTGCGATGACCAGATGCAACCGGTACAAAGAACTTAAGACAACAAGGCATTGCATGTGGGAAGGGTGCAAAGTGGGGTTATTGTCTCTGGTTGATATCGAAAGTGCATGAAAAGAATAAAGGTACCGTGTTGGAGAAGAATTTAAACAGCTTGCTAATGCAATTTGCTAATGCAAGACTATCAGTAAAGAGGATTCGAAGGAGGCAAATAGAGGAAAGAGGCGAAAAGGAAGGGAGGGAGATGAGGCAAGGCGCATCGATACGCAATCTTACGAGAGAATTGGATGGTTGATTATGCATAGACTCAGATCTGATGATGAAGGCTGAGACTAAAAGCCCAGGATTTAGAATTAAGGTAAAGCGGGCTGGAAAGGAAACATCTGATGAAAGTATATTTTCGGGCAAGGGGTAGGTTAAGAGAATGGAAGAATGTAGAGGATTATAGATTGAGTGATTGTCATGTAGTGTAGTATATAGAAAGATAATACAAAATGATATCATATATGATATCATAATCAGTTTAGTTTGTTTAGATTAGATATAATGTTACTATTAAAGCAAATGTCGTATATCTAGATTTGATTATAAATACTACCTAGATAGATCGATATATCATGGTTTCGAATTCAAGTATTTTAGTTAACTTAGGTTCATTCATCATGCATATAATTACGTAGATAAGAATACGTAGGCACGTACCAACGATAAGTGAAAATATCTTTTTACTCAGCCTTTAAATGAAATGCCAAGATGATGATGATTCCATATGGTTTCTAATAGTTGGTTCGACAGTCAAAGTTTAAACTGATGTAATTGATAACTTTATCAAGAGCTGCATAGGAAGTAAATGTTCAATTCCCAGTTGATTGAGAATGTTCAATTCCCAGTTGATTGAGAATCTGGTTCGATTTTATTCTATTCTATTTTAGTTCTATTGATACTTACTAATCTTATTATACTAAAGAATTAGCTCGATCTACTATTCTATCAACACACTCTACGTTACAACCAAACCAACTCCAACCATCTATCTACCCTACCCTAACATCATTAAACATAAAACGAAATGCAATTAAATTATATTTACAACTATGAATTCTATTTACAATGAATTTATCTAACAAATGGGGTGATGTATATGCAAATTAAAAATGGACCAGGATTAAATCATAATCTTCCTTCTTTACGTAATTTTTCCTTCTTTTCTTGAATATAGTCATCTTGTACTTGTTCAAATACCTCATTGCTACCCCAATAAGCAACACAATCAATCATTTCCTTTTTTTCTTTTGCACATTTCCAAGAAAATAATAATTGATTCTTTTCACTACATTTTCCAAATGCAAGGAATTTATCAGCGCACTTTCTATCTGCTTGTTCTTGACATCTAGCTCTTACTTCTTTTTCTTCATAAGGAGCAAGCATCCAAGGGGGGATTTTCGAAGTAGTTGTATTGGTAGGTTGAGTAGACATAGTTGGTAGGAAGAGGTGATAATAAGAGATGAATAAGAGTATGGAAGGAGTGTTAATGGTAAAATGTAAAGTAAGTTGTATGATTTCGAGAAGGGTGAAATTTCAGCTCAAAGCAAGCCGTGCAATATTAAGCTCGAGTCCTGCATCGAACTAGCCCACTGTAAGTTACCCCAGTTTTCGATCAACTTTATTTAATACCACCCTTTATGCTATTCCCAATTGGATATGTATTGAAGTAGTATTTGGAGGAATTTGGACTATATTAAATATATATCTAAGTATAATATTGGTAAATGAAGATTGTAACTATACAGCATACCCTCACTTTGTGCATGAACCAGCTTATCTGATCGTCTTCATATACCCACCTCGTTTGAATAATATTCTAATCAACGGGTAAACATCTCTCATGTCCTATCTAGAGATATATATGTAAATAAACAAATAAACAAATACAAATACAAATATAACAGTAAACTACATTTTCATATAACTTCACCTCACCTCTACACCATCACTATGTCTGATGAAATAATGGGAAATTATTTCCCTTTAATTCAATCTACTATGGAACATTTCGAAATTCAAGAAGATATCGATACTTGTGATAGAACTGAACAAACATTTCAAAGAATTCAAGATAAACGAAAATTACTAATAGACCAATCTCTTGATTCTTTACGAAATTTAAATCGTAAAGTTGAACTTTCAAGAGCAAAAATTGATTCATTATTAAATTCAAATACTCAAAAAGCATCTCAACAAATAGCTCAATTAGATAGAGATAAATTTTCAATTGCAAAATCATTAAATGAATTAGAACAATCAAATACAACCAATCAAACAACGTTAGATATACTAAAACAACAATATGATGAATTAAAAGATATAAATATAGTTGATGAAACAACAAATCAATATATCGATAATAGTACTATACTACGACTTAAATTTTTTCGATCATTAGGAATTAAATTCAATAAACTAGAAGATGGAGAGGTGGATGGAGGAGAAAAGGAAAAAGATGACAAAGATTTAAAAGTCTTAATTCAATCTTCAGAAAATCGTATGCACGTATTTCCAATTGATAAGGATTATAGTAGGCAATTTATATCGAATTATATATGGGAACATATGTAAAGGGAAAGAAGCTTAATAACAGTACTTATTTATTTATATATATTTTAACAATTATTTTAAACTCCATTCACATAGCACATGGTACATTCGTTAATATCTCCTCTATAACCAACTCTTCATCCCATTTTATCATCCATTGATTTACTAAATCAATATCTCCTCCATAATTCAATGATGGTTCATCTTTTGGCTGACATAACTGAATTCTTAGGGGAAAGAGTTTTCTTGCTGATATTGATACTATTGACGGAGTAACAAAGTCGTAATCATGAAGTACACATATGGCTCTTACTAAATAATAAAAATCTTTTACTGCTCTTGGTGATACTCCAGATCGAATCAATCTATGAGTACGTAATGCAACAACGATATCTTGCATATATCGTTGGATACTAGCTGATATTGTTATAGTAGGTATTTTTAATTTAATTGAATTTAAAAATGATTCAGATGATATTGGTTGAGCATGAGGTAGAGATATTGGAGGTAGAGTTGAGAGACGGATAAGAGGTGGAGGGCTCTCTTCCAATTGATTATTTAACTTGCTCATATTCTTCAGATTACTCATTATATCTGCATTAGATTCATTTATTTCCTTTATACTCATCTCATTCATTTCATTTATCGCAGTCATATCATTCATATTACTTTTCACATCACTTTCTTCACTCCCCCCTGTATTAACATCCTTTCCTTTATCTTTATGTATTATTTCCATATCTTTCCTCATTCTTTCCATATCTTTACTCATTCTTTCTATACTTTTTGTTATACTTTCATCTATATATTCTTCTTGATTTATATCCACTACATGTTCCAATAGCATGTAATCTCTTAAATGAGGTATTAAATTCCGTCCATGACCAATAATTACTAAAACAAAGTCATCAGGGAGTTGATACCTCTTTTTATTAACTGTTAATTTTCTTTCTACTAAAGTGGAGATTATCATTGTTTGAACTACTTTGGAAGTTTTTTCAAGATTTTCAATAATGAGAAATGATGGGAGTTTATGTTGAGGTTTATTAATAGAAGATATGGGTGAGATGGTTGAGGTGATTGCTGATGATTCAATATGAGATGCAAAAGTGGGTGAAGTAATTGGTAAACCAGCAGTCGGAGAGGTTTCTCTAAGTGATTTACCTGATTTAATAGAAGATGCTATTTCACCATCATTATTTTTAATATCATCAACTAATATTGATTTAGCCAATTGATGCCATGTTGTATCTGAAGTACAATGAACTGCCAAAGTCCTATGATTATTCTTATAACCAAGATATTCTTCTGCTAAATATTGTACAGTAACACGAACATGGCTTGTTTTCTTAGCTTGAATAACAATATGTCGTTTATCAATACAAGCAATGATCAAAGCAGCAAGAAGATTTTCATCTAAATGAGGGTAATCTGATTTAACTTGACCACATAATGTTTCGAAAGCGGTCGTCATTAGGATAGAGTAGAGAACTGCTGGTTGAGGTTTTTGTGTCTTGGGGATGGATGGTAGCTTATCTAATCTATTGATGTTAGGGTTGATAGTAGGTGTTAAACGAAGAGAAAGTGATTATAGTATTCAATTCAAGAAGTAATCAAGAGATATTTAGATGATTACACAATATATATATACAACTAAAAAAATAGTGATAACAATATAGTACAGTTCATATAATTGATCTAATAACTCAATACCGCATCATTCACTCTCCTCCTCCGGCGGAGAAAATGCAAAGATCGACAAGAAAATATATTTTTATGCAGATCATTGAAATTTATTTCTAGCAGGAAGAAGAGAGAATATAGAGAAGAGAAATATAAAACCAACATATAGACATACCAAGATATTAACCAACCTATTTATTTATTTATTCTATTAGTAGATTTATCACAACATATACAAACAACACATTAACCTACTACTGCCTTCACCATGGTTGCTTTAACTCACAATATCGCTAAAAAACAACACAGAGAAAGAGCTCAACCTACTGAACGTAAAAGATGGGGTTTACTAGAAAAGAAAAAGGATTATAAACTTCGTTCACAAGATTATCATAAGAAAGAAAGCCATTTAAAGTTATTACGAAAGAAAGTAGTTGACCATAATCCAGATGAATTTTATCATGCTATGGTTAATAAGAAAACTGATAAAAGAGGAATCTTAATATCAGATAGAGGCAATGAAACATTAACTAATGATCAAGCAAAGTTATTAAAAACACAAGATTCAGGATATATTCGTACTTTAACAAACGAAGAATTACGAAAGATAGAAAAATTAGAATCTCAACTTACATTTGGTAGTAATGGAGATCATATAGTATTTGTTGATAGTGAAGAAAAAGCACAAAATTTTGATCCTGCCAAACATTTCAACACCGATTCATCACTTGTCAATAGAAGAGAAAACAGATTAACAAAAGATCAATTAGAAAATGAAACCATATCTGTAGCATACGAAGATGACGAAGATGATGAAGAGGACGAGAACTCTCCTTCCACATCATCTTCTAAACTATCAAAATATAAACAACTTAATCAAAGATTAGAAAGACAACAACAACTATTACAAGTTCAAAGAGAAATGGATCTTCAAAGAGAACTTATGAAAAAAGGTGATAAGAAAAAGGTAACCACAAAAGATGGTAAACAAGCTTGGAAATGGAAAAATGTCCGTAAACGTTAATGATATATATATCTATTATTCTACACTCCCCCCTTTGCCTCCGGCGGCCGGGCTCTGCCCGGACCCGTTGTCCCTGCTTCGCAGGGATTTCACCTCTCCTCCCTAATCCGAGCGCAGCTCGGAACAACGGGTCCGGGCAGCGCCCGGCCGCCGGAGGCAACAACTCCGTTTCCTATATACAATTTTTATTCATAATATGCTATACTATCTACAATATAATTAATAACCCTTTGGTGGTGTTCTGTTCGTAATCTTTGTCCATTTTGGTTGTCTATGTGCTCCCTTTCTGTATCCTTTTGATGTCTTGCTGAAAACCCAGTATTTATCTTTAGAAGGCATATTCTTTTCTTTAGGTAATTCGGCCTCTAATCTTTCGAAACTTTTAATGGTAAGTCCATTGGCACGAAGTGCTGCTCCTACTCTTTCAATGTTTCTATCTACAATCTTCATTCTTAATCTATGACGTGCTTTTTGATGTCTGCTCATAGTATGTGGAATTTTCCTATTTAATCGTTAGCATTCTATGATGTTGTTAAATCAACTGAATAATTTCACTTACCATAAGAGACCACCCCAACGGGCAGCTGTGCTTTTAAATGCTCCAAACATTATATGATTATTTGCTTTCAAGATTCAACATGAGAGAATTTCATGATCCTTACATCCTTATTTGAAAATTAATCTAACCCTAAACCTATCACATGATATTTTTGCTTAACGGGTGTTAAAAAGCTACCCAGAAGGAAGATTTCGTGAACCGTGCTGACTTCTCCGATATACTAGGGTTTGATTTAGAGTAACCATATGTAAAATTTTCTATATATATGTAACTTCCAACTGCTCTTTTTTCCTTTCCTCAACTTTATACAAACAAGTGTTCACATATCACAATACAATCTAAGGAGTCAAATCGACAAACCTCGCTGCTTGGGCATGAACACTATATTGCTAAAACGAGTTTGATGATAGTGTAGCACAGGCAGGCATTCTACATCACTGTTCCTAGAATGACTAGAATGTCAACAGCTTCAAGACATATCTATTAAAAATAGAATATTATGTCGAACAGTTGAAATATAAAGTAGTTCGTTAAAGAAACGACTTGCGTTGATGCAATTCCCAAGTATTTCCTCGCTTCGCGAGGAACAACGGGTCCGGGCAGAGCCCGGCCGCCGGAGGCTAAAGGGAAACGAACAAGTAAGAGGAATGCATTCTAACAAAACAAACAAATATATAATAATAATAAATGAATAAGAAAGGAAAGATTTATTTCCTTGGTCCATTAAATTTTCTTTTCTTGTAATCATTTTGGCCATTATTCTTCTTTGGAGCTCGTCCTGAAGCGCCAATTGTAATGTTAACTTTTGGGGGAATGTGGAATCCGAATGATTTAGCTACTTTAACAAGATCAAGTTTATCAATTTGATAAACGGTTTTAAGATGATGAGAGGCATATGCTTGAAGATAAGATCTATAACCATCTTTGGCAGATTGATTAAGCCAATAATTTGCCGATATAAGTTTTTCTAATTGAGTTTGTACATTAGCAATTTTATTAGTAGGAAATTCATATTCATTTAATGGAACTTTAGCTGCTTTAAGATAACGTAAGAAGCCTAATTCAGATGGAGTAAGGAACATTAATGATTTACCTTTACCTTCACTACCTCTAGCAGTACGACCAACACGATGAATATAATCACGAGGATCATCTGGAGGATCGAATTGAATAATCCAGTCTACAGCAGGAATATCAAGACCTCTAGCTGCTACATCAGTACAAATTAAAATCCCTTGTTTAGCATTACAGAATTCAAAGAATGTATTGGTACGTTTTTGTTGTTTTTGTTTGCCATGAAGATCAAGTACTGGTAAATCAATATAATTAAGTAATTCACCATAATATTTAACACAATTACATGAAGAAAGGAAAACAATAACCTTTTTATTTTTATTTCTCTTTAAAAATGAGAAAAGTAATAGGAATCTTTTATCTGAATCACAAACAACATATCCTTGTTCTAAACCATCAGCGGTGGAAGTTTCCTTTTCTGAATCAACATTAATATAGAGCGGGCCAGGTTTTAAAGAAATTCTTGCTAAATCTTCGACTTTAGTAGTTTGAGTAGCAGAAAATAACATAGTTTGACGATCATCTTTTTGTGGTAAAATCTTAATAATTTGCTTCATTTCATCTTCGAAACCAATTTCTAAAATACGATCAGCTTCATCAATAATAAGAGCTTTAAGATTCTTAAATACAAATCCTTTAGTATTTTGTAAATGATCTAATAATCTACCAGGAGTGGCAACAATAAGATTAACACCTTTAGCAAGTTTTTCTGCTTCTTGTCTTCGATTAGCACCACCAATTACTATACCAAGAGTTTGAGTATGATGAGCCATAAGTTCACGAGCAACCCCAAAGATTTGTAAAGCTAATTCTCGAGTAGGAGAGATAATAATAACACCAGTACCGTTTCTTGGTCTAAATTTAAGAGAGTATAATAATTCAATAGCAGGAATTAAAAATGCAAGAGTTTTACCAGAACCAGTTTTGGCAGCACCAAGCACATCTCTACCAGCAAGTAAAGGAGGAATAGAACGAGATTGAACAGAAGTCATTTTAGTGAATCCCATTTCAGTAATAGCTTTAGAGGTGTTTTTAGAAAGATTAAGTTCAGAAAAGAGAGTTGATTCGGTGGACGCTGAAGGGATAGTAGGTTTAGAGGAATTGATATTACCATCTTCATCTTCAAATTCATTTTCATCTTCAGCTTCGCTATCAGCTTTTTCTTCTTCATCTTCATCTTCTTCGTCTTCTTCATCAGCTTCATCAGCTTCTTCTTCTTCATCATCATCTTCATCTTCATCTTCATCAGCTTCAATATCCAATAAATCTTCGACTTGATCAAATTCAGTATCTAAATCATTAACTTCATCATCAACATCATCATCAACAACATCTTCAACGTGATCACTACCATCACTTTCTTCAACTTCAACTACTTTTCTCTTCTTATCCTTATTTTCCTTATTCTTCTTTAAATCAAATTTTTTCATCTCTTGAACAACTTTACTCTTCTTTACAGAAGCTTTACCATTAGATAAAGAAGATCTAGGTTTTGAACTCTTTAAACCAACACTTTTCTCCTTTCTACTCATCTTTTAATCTATGAAAATAAAAAAAAAAATTTAATATAACCAGATCAGTAAACGAAATGAGATTTCAAAATCTCTTCTCTTCTCTCCTCTTTACAATTTTTTTTTTTATTTGACATGCATAAAATATTTTTTTCTGCAATATGCAACTCAAACCGTCTATTGATTGTCGATCTCATCTACTCCCAACCCTCCTCCTCTGCCTCCGGCGGCCGGGCTCCGCCCGGACCCGTAGCTCCGTGCTCCGCACGGAGAGATATAGAACTTTTTGTCAAATATATAATTCCGAGCGTAGCGAGGAACAACGGGTTCCGGGCAGAGCCCGGCCGCCGGAGGCAGAAGTCCGATAGCGATGATTGTGGTTGATAGTAGCGCCGTGCGTAGTAGAGTTGTTTACTTGGTTGAAATTGTTTGTTGATTTTGACAGTTTCTTAATATTCGTGTTGCTGTGAAAAAGATGTTACCAAGACAATCTACTGTTGGTGGTAGCTCTCAGAGAAGAAGAACTACTGCTGCTACGTCTTCTTCGAATTTGAAATCGCGTCAATTGGCTTATTTAAATGCTCAATTAGCTCAACTTCAGTCTAATGTTTTGGATATGGGGAATCATGTTCAGGTGACTGTACAACACGCTCAATCAATACGTAAATTGGGTATCCTTCACGGTGCTTTGTAAGTACCACTTGTTTATCCGCGGGAGCGGGGAACAACGGGTCCGGGCAGCGCCCGGCCGCCGGAGGCATGTGTCCTTCATACGGTTATTCTAACTAGTGCTCTATAGATTAATGGCTACTCATAAGGTGTTTGAACAGGAAGATATTGAGGAAGATCAAGTCCAGGATTTTGATCAACAGTAATAGGCTTATCTCATCATTAACCTCTTCTTTTGATGATGTTTTACTTTTAATGGTCCTAAATCAAATCCACTTAATCTCTTTTGCTGCTCTTCAATTGTATTGCTATAAGCTTCTGGTTCATAAATATCATCTAAGACTACTTTTGGTCCTTTTCCTTTTGTCCATTTATTTATCCATTCTAATGCTTCACTATTTTCATTAAAATTCATTTTGTGATTTCCACTATTATTACTACCACCTCCTCCTTTGATTGCTTTGCCTTCTTTATCACCTCCTCTTCTTTCTTGTCTCTTTTTTGCTATACTGCGTAATAGAAAATCAATATTATTGGTTGGTCTTCCGGTATATTTCAAATATGGTTTACCGTCTGGATATTGTTTGTTAATTCTATATAATAAATAATCGGCCAATAATACTGGATCAGTATGACTTCTTTTCACTGCATTGATTAAACACATTTTTAACATATCTTCTGAATTTTTTACTTGTGGCACAAATACTCCTGGAGTATCGAATATATAAATATTGGGATCTTTGCAAATCCTTATTGTCTCTGATACACTTCTTGTAACTCCTGGCATTTCTCCTGTAGTCGCTACTTTATGCTTTTCTCCTGTTCCTACTTTTCTTAATGTATTTAAAAATGTACTTTTACCAGCATTTGGCATTCCTGTAATTAATAGTCTTAACCCTAATGGGGGTTTAGGTTCCATTTCTTCATATAATTGTTTTGCAATTTCAAGAATCTTTTTTGCATCTCCATTGCTTCTACAATCAATTGTTGAAAAATTCTCTTTACTACCATGCCAACTGGAAAATAATTCGTTTACATTTTTTATCCCACTTAAATCATTTTTTGTATATAATATTATCTTCTTTTTATGTCCTAGTACTCTATCAAATAATAAATTAATTGACGATAATGGGGTTCTTGAATCTCTTAATTCCAACACTAAATCAACTTGTAATGCTGTTTGATACATGGAATGTAATGCTGTTCTATGATGTCCATGAAAGTTTGCTAATGGTACATTATATGTGGGAAATGTTTCTCTTGGAATAAATTCATATTCTTTTCTCGTTACCTCTGTTGAATTCCATCTAGTTTGTTAGTTGGTTTGCCTCCGGCGGCCGGGCTCCGCCCGGACCCGTTGTTCCGAGCGTAGCTCGGAAGGAAGGGGGTTATCGTAGCAACTCACCTTATATTAGTAAATCTAGGCAGTAATCTCGTTTGAAACGAAAATCCTTTTATATTCATCTTGTTTCATCACCTTGAGAAGGGCCGATGACGGTTGAGAAATTGCTAACATGCAGGGGGTTGTCAATATATGCATTTTATGTACTTCGAGGCATGAAAATTTATTGAATCTGCATCGGATCACCACACCAGTTTGTTATTATATTACTATATTTTATTTATTGACCTTTAAGATGCCTTTGATTATCGTATCTGGTCTACCGTCTTCGGGGAAAACTACTCGTGCTAATCAGTTAAAAGTCGCTTTTGAACGTAAGATTAAAGAATCAAACTCAGATCTTAATGTTGTTTTAATAAATGATGAAAGTTTGTCAATTCCTAAAGAAAGTTATAGAGGTTTACATACAGAAAAAGCTACTAGAGGTAAACAAATTTCAGCAGTAAAACGCCATCTTAGTAAATCTACAATTGTGATATTTGATAATTTATCTTATATTAAAGGGTTCAGGTATCAATTATTTTGTGAAGCTAAAGAGTTATCTACTAATTCTTGTTTAGTTCACGTTGGTGCTCCAAACGATATGTGTGCTCAATGGAATGCATCAAGATCAGATGATGAAGCTTGGCCTAAAGATTTATTTGATGCTCTTGTTTTCAGATATGAAGAACCTAATGCAATGGCAAGGTGGGATTCTCCCTTGTTTCCTATATCATATGAAGATTCTGAATCTGATCTGCCAATAGATGAGCTTTGGGATACTCTAGTCCTTCGTAAACCTAAACCTCCAAATGCTGCTACTGTAGTTAAACCCCCAACGCCTGGTAATTATCTTACTGAACTGGATAAAGTTACAACTTCAGTGGTAAATGAAATTCTAGATCTTCATAAAACCTCTCCAGGAGGAGTTGTAAAGTTATCTGATTATGAAGGTTCGGTTCAACTACCAGTTAGATTGACTATTGCAAGTTTAAATAGAGTGCGACGTAATTTCGTTAGTCTAAATAAGATAAAACCAATTGAAATTTCAAGAATTAGAAGTCATTTTATTGATTTTGTAATTAAAAATATAAATGCTGACATGCAATGAGTAATGATATAGAAAAATAAATTTATTAATAGTATACAAGAATGTTAGAATATGTTATATAAGTACGTGGCTCGTAAATATAGTTATATAGATATAAATTATACATAAATATCTACGCACATTGTCTAAAAAGCAGTTTAAATACACCACAGAAAATATTCATAAGAACATCATTACCTTGTTGTCCTTGTTGCTGCTGCTGTTGTTGATATCCTTGTTGAGGTCCTTGTTGGTATCCTTGTTGAGGTCCTGGATATTGTTGATGTTGTGGTGCTCCGTAATAATCACTTGCACCATGGGAAGCAGGTGGTTGTTGTGGATAACCTTGTCCTTGTGGAAGGTGTAGAATTATAACCCCACTATTTTTATTATCTACTTCAAATCTAATACCATGATTTTGACAAAGTTCTTCAACTGCTGGTTTAATCTTTGCAACATGGTTTTCTGAATGATTTCCCTTACCAACAATAGCTTTGATAACAGATTCATTTCTTCCCATACTTGCATTGATTCTAACTTCAAGCATTTGAATTGCTTCCTTAACAAATAATCCATGTAAATCAATTTCATCTGGTCCTGAATCAGTATTATTAGCACGAAATACAAATTCTGCTGCTTGTTGGTTATATTGGTCCATTTTATGTTCGTGAACTTTTGCTTGTTCAGATAACTGTTTAGCTCCAGCGCCATCCCCTTGTTGATAAGCATGTTTTGATTTAGTTACACAATCTTGCTTACGATGGTATTCCTGTTCTGCTAAATTTCTTAATCTTTTATATTCAGCATCATCAGCATGGTTGTAATCTCTACCAGGAGTAAACGCTAAGAGAGTTAGAGGGAAGAAGGGAAAGAAGAAGGGCAAGAAGAAAGGGGAGTAACTTACGTGTTGATGTTAAATACTGTGTTGAAGCACTCATTATAAAGGTTAATCAAGTTAAAATAGTTGGAACAATCTGTTGTTTACTTCGATCGAAAGATCGGAGAAAAGAATTACTGCGATGATCAGCGATTAACGCCGTATATTTTACCCCTGCTGATCAATACCGTGCACATTATATATTTGATGATTATTTTAAAGATTTTCTAAGCGAATGATATTTATTATAACTTATATTTATATAATTTTATATTAATGAAACTAATAGTGAATGTGGAGTTAGAGACGTCCATTTATTGCAGCACTTACTACCAATCTACATGTTACTATTGCAAGAGATACACATAGTTTAGTTGCTGCTTCAGCGGCCGGTGATTTAATCTTTGGTTGTGGCTGTGGTTGTGCTTGTGGTTGTGGGATAAAAGCTGGTTGTTGTTGCTGTTGATAAGCTCCCTGTTGCTGAGCTACTCCATAATAGTGGTTTGCTCCTGGTCCAGGTGTTGATTGAGTGGATGGGTTATGAAAGTTATTATAACCACTCCTAGTATCATTATAACTATTTTGGCTAGTGGTAGATGGTTTATGAGGATTGGTAGTTGAGTAAAGTGGGTCAGAAACTGATGGTTTATGGGGACTGTTAGTTGAGTAAAGTGGGTCAGAAACTGATGGTTTATGAGGATTGCTAGTTGAGTAAAGTGGGTCAGAAACTGATGGTTTATGAACATCATATCCTCCATAAGGTTGATTAGATACTGATGGCTTATGAACATCATCATATCCATAAGATTGACTGGATACGGATGGTTTATGAATTTCATCAACCTCTCTATTAACATTATCATACGTTCCTTGGCTAGCTACTGATGGGTTATGAGTTTCGTTATAACCTCCTTGGCTAGCTACTGATGGGTTATGAATTTCGCTATAACCTCCTTGGCTAGCTACTGATGGGTTATGAATTTTGTTATAACCTCCTTGGCTAGCTACTGATGGGTTATGAGTTTCATTATAACCTCCTTGGCTAGCTACTGATGGGTTATGAGTTTCATTATAACCTCCATAAGGACCACTAGAAAAAGATGATTTATGAACTTCTTCATATCCTCCATATGGTTGATTAGAAGTTGATGGGTTAGCAACATTAACCTTTCCATAAGAATCTTGTTCTGGTGAACCAGCAAAATAACCTCCACTTGTTGAACTGAAAGATTGATTAACTTCTTTTCTTGCTACTCTAGGTCGTTCTTTTGGTGTATAAGCTGGAGATGGTAATGGATTCTGATGAGTAGATGTTGTAGTATAATTAGATTCAAATTCAAAACTAGAATCTGGATGAGCTTTCTGAACAAGTCCAGCACCATAATTTAGATATAATATTAAAACTGAACTATCATTAGGTATAAAATCATAAATGATATTATTTGCATGACAATGTTGTTCGACTGCTTCAACAAGATTTTTATTATGTCCAACAAGTACTCTTAGGTATGTTTCACCAGCAGCAGAACTTTGTAATAATCTATCAGAAAGAGTATTAATTGCTTCTCTTGCATATGAACCACGAATATCTAATTCATTAGCTGAAGTGGTTGGAAGTTCATAACTATTATCATAAGCTATATCACCGCATGTTAGTTAAAAGGTTCCAATTAACAATATAATATATACATAATTTTCTTTTATAAATATATAACAGATAATAAAAAAACTTACATGATGCTAAATAAGGATTAACTTCTGCCATTATTACGTCTAAACTCTATTGTCAAGATATAAGTACAGCTATACCTTTCTTTCCATTTGTTTAAATAAGAGAAATTAAAAACAATTTAATTCTACTAAGAACTATTCTCTCCCAGGCTTTGTTAGATAGAACACATATTTTTCTAAATTAAGTGCTAGAACAAAGCGCAAGCAAGAAATGCTAATACAAATTAAGAGTTCAACTAGAAAAGTTTAGGTTTAGCGTTCTCCAGATCAATGCTAATGCATGCACGCTTAGATTAATTAAGGTTTAGTTTAAAATGCTTATCTCTGAGCCCAAGCCGCAGCAGCGGAAATAGATAAAAATGATTATAAATGACTATTTACTGTAGTTTCATTTCCAAGATAAGCTCTTAAAACTTGGTATCTACCATTAACCGGATCAAGATATTGTAAACTTTCATTTAATTTTTCAATTGTTTCAGGTAATAATTGAATTTCATGTCGAGATAAAGTATTTAATAAATTGGGAAGATATCTTTCCAACATGTAGGAAATATTTGCATAATCAGCAGTTTTAGTTACTAATGATACCATTATTTGTAATAAATCTTGATCTACTATTGTATATCTATTAATATTATTCCATACTGACCAAAATTTATTCCAAGATCCATCATTGATTAATACTGTCATTATTAAGATAACTAATGATTTTGTCATTTTTACCCCTCCTTCACCACCGAACAATCCAAGTATTGTTGATGATCTACTATCTATAAATGCACGTTTATTTGTAACATTTGATCCTTTTGTTCTTGGTTTTAATGCCGTATTAGTTGATGTTTCTTGTGGTAAAATCGATTGGGATTTTGCTCCGGAAAAACATAATCTATATAATAATTTTAATAATGAATCACTAGTAGATAATATCTCACCAGTTGATCTAAATGCAATTTCATGAACTTGTAATAATAATTTTAACTTTTCATTACAAACTAATTCCCATTCTTTTAATGATTGAGTATTGATATATTGATTATTGAATTGATTGGAATATGCAATTGTAGCAACAATCATTTCAACATCCCATGATTCAATTGGGATACCTGATGCTTGTTGGAGAATAACATGTTCAACTAATAAATTTAATGGGAATAATTTTTCGTTAATTGCATGTAACTTTTGTAAAAAGATTAATCTTAATCTCCATTGGAGAGGAGTTGGGTTTGTTGGAATGCTATTAATGAATGAGGTGATTATATCACTAGTTGGGGTAATATCTTTAGTAAGATCTTCCTTTTGTTTAATGCTTAGATTGTTAATATGAGCTTTTAATATAAGAGTATGAGCTTTTTGAGATTCTTCTGATGTAAGATTATCAGGACTGAATGAAGATAAACGAATACATCTTCTGTAATCGCCTAATAGTGACCATTGATTGATTTCTGAAAGAAAATTTTGTGATTCTGATGAAGATAATTCATCTGTAATAGCGGAATTGGATGCAGAAGTGAGAGGAATATTACCATTTGTAGTAGTACTATAAGCAGTAGATTTACTTCCAATATTAATAGAGTTTATTCTAGCATTTGCACCATCATCTCCTCCTGTTACATTTCTAACATTTCCAATCTTTACAATTACTGATGTTGAAAAGTTTCTTCTTGATCCTGGTAAAACAAATCTCTTTTCAAACTTACTCTGTGGTAAATCAATCAAATCTGATACCCCACCATCTCTTATTCTTTTATTCCAAAATCCTTCTAAATCAACTTCACTTCTTCTATCTTCATTAAACAAATGAATATAAATACCATCAACTTTAGTATCTAAAATAACCCAAGATCCAGTTCTATCAATCATAGTACCATTTTCACTTCCAGTCATAAACTCCCTATTAACAGTACCTTGTCTTTGTGCTCTTTTCCTTAATCTTCTATTATAAACTTTCAAAAAGTTCGAACTTAAAATTCCTTCTGTTTCGGCAAATTTATTATAATTTTCCTTTACAAATGCAATTAAATTTTGACCTGCTTTATTTAAATGTCGAGAACTTTTACCAGAACATAATAACATTATAGCATTAGGACCAAATGGAGAAGCAGGTTGAAGATTCCTAAGATCAATAATTTGTAAATCAACCAATCCTAAGTCTTCAATCATGAATTTTGAAATATTTTCAAGTGATTTGGGAGAAAGAGGTGGAAAATTAGGTAAAGGTTCACGAGACTGTAAAGTCTCATTTGCTTTAATCGTATCGTTATTACGAAGATACCAAGGTACTTCTTGATTATGTTCAACAAGATGAGAAGAAGATTCAATATTATCTTCAAGATGATTATGATTAGAAGTTACAACATTAGAAGTTACGACACCAGTTCCACCACCATTTAACCCATTTAACTCCTCTTCAGTAAATTCTTGTACACCATTCCCATTAGCTATCCACCTTCTCTGTAACGCTTGCTGCTTCTTTTGTTGCTGCCTTTGATTATAATTATGTCTATAAGGAGCAAAATATGGCCTTGTTACAGGCTCTAAAAGAGTATAAATAACCCTCCTACTTGCCATTATTGGTGTAGATGAAAATTTAATTAAACCTCTCTTTGAACTTTTAACTTTGTCCTAAAATCAACTGATGAAGCTAGCGATCATCATCCAGTTAGAATGGAGATTTTTCAGGTAAAGGGTTTTTTCCTTAGTGGCAAGAGACCGTTGGGCCGCACATATTAGATTAAGTTCTCCAAACGAGGAAGGACCCTTCAAGTTCAAATAACTACTTGCATATAAAACGCGCGAACGCGATTAGACAAAAATACACCACCACCACCTTCACCACCTCTCCTTTATCAACTCTCGTATCCTCTTACTCAATAATGAATGATGAAATTCAAAAAATTAAACTACAAATAAAACAATGGGAATATCAATTTCTATCTGATCATGGTCGTAAACCGTCACATGATGATATTAAGAAGAATACTGAAATTCATGCAAAATATAAGGTGTATAATAAGCAGAAGTTAACTGATAAGAATATATCTACGAAATTAAAACCTTCAACTGAATCACGCTTACAATATGTTAAATCACCTTCACGTTCACCTTCTAGATCTTATCGTAATGACCCAACCATACAATATATTCCAAAAAGTCCATCCAAAATATCAAAGATCAACAACAATCTCCCTTCTACTCCACAAAAGAAAAATCAACAAATAATGGCAGCAATTTTAGAAGCAAAAGTTGGTCCTACTCCACAAATGAATGGAAGAGTTCTTGGAATATTTGAATTTGGATCACCTGATATAATCCTTCAAACACCATCAAAAGGAATTGTTGAAACAACGCCATCAAAGAAAAGAATTATAGAAAATATTATCTCAACACCTTCAAAATTATCCGCTAAGCATTCACCTTCTCTACCTGGCAATATAACAACACCTATAAAATCAAAATCTTCTTCTCCAACAAACTTACAGTTAACACCTATTAAAACTCCCACTTATCTAAACCATGGTATCTCAACTATTGGTGATTCTCCTCTACCTCCACGTCGTCTCAATCGAAGCTTATCTTCAATGATGGCAGAATTACGTGATATAAAAGAGGAACAAGAAAACAACAATGGTGGTTTCGATCCTGATGGATTTGATTTAAATGAACTATCTGATTTCGATGATGATTTTGATTCTGATAATAATCCTCTCCCTCCAAATCCAGATAAACAATTTTCAACTTATAAAAAGAAAACTCAAAAACGAACTACCAAAAGAGTAAAAATGAAACCAACTTATAATGCTAATGATCCAATTGATGAAACAAACCCTATTAAATCTCTTCCAAAGAAACAAGGAGACAATTTCCAACGTCTTAAACTAAAAAATTCTGGATATAAGACAAACAAAGCGAAATTCTTCTTAGGGCGAAGATCTAGATAACCACTTCTCATTCTGCCTCCGGCGGCCGGGCGCTGCCCGGACCCGTTCGGAGCTCGGAAGAGAGTAACGATTAATGTATCCAATAACCAACTTAATTTATTATCTAACTAAATAAACTTATTTTCATATGCGTTCTAACGTCAATTAATGTATTTACTATATATAAACTACCTGCTAAGTAATAATTCTAACATACCATCAATTCTTTTCGCTTCTTTAGCTCTTTCAATCTCTAATACTACTTTTCTTCTTAGCTGAAGTATTAGATTTTCTAATACTGGAGATCGATCAATTAAATTAGCGTACATATCAACGATACATCCAACCCAATCAGCAACTACTGGGATTGATTTTGTATCTTGAACTGCTTTAGTTGCCCATGTTAATATTGGTTCTAATGAATCTTCATCTCTACCAGAAAGTGAAATAGTTACCTTTCCTCTGCGTTTTAATTCTTCAAGCACTGTTAATGTTAAATCTGGCGTCATATCTTTTGAAAATGCTGAATCAAGTGCATCACTCCATCTAAATCCTTTAATATGCTTTTCATATGGTTTTAACTTTTTACTTGATGCACCCTTTGTTTGAAGTATTCTATGTTCTAATTCTCCATGGTATTCTGCTCCTCTAATCATACGGGCAAAATTACCTGATTTTTCCGTCTTCACCCCTTGTGGTACTTTTGGCTCTGTCTTTCTTGTTCTAATAGATAATAACCCACTTGTTAATCCAGTCACAAAATGCTTATAATCTGGTGATACTCCAGTATTTAAAACTGCTCCACCAAATTTCCACCCGAATTTAACTAACCAATCCGGTGAAGATGAATCAAATACTTTAACATGACCGTCTAATGAACCAGCTAATACTCCTCTTTCTCCTGCATCTGCTAAACATGTAACTGTTTTTTGAAAGTTCCCTAATTCTTTCAACTTCTTACTTGCTGATAAATCCCATACTTTAACTGTTGGTCCACCTGCTGATAAAAATGTGGTTGTATTTAATGCTAATACACTTTCAACTGGTGCCCCATGATTATGACTTGCTACTGGACCTTCTGATGATGATATACGACGGTCATAAATTCTTACCAAACCATCATAACAACCTGTTGCAATTAAACTTGTTGAGGGAATAAAACAGGCTGTACGAACATAATCTGCGTGATCGCTATAACTTGCAATAGGATTTGGTGATGTTAAATCCCATAATCTAACTACTTTATCATCACTTGCTGATAATAATGTAGATAATTCTGTAGGATGGAATTTTGTAACTTGTGCAGCATGTTGTGTTGGTAATAAAGTAACTAATACTGTTCTTGAATTAGCATCGAATACTTGAATTAATCCACTAGCATCACCAGCAACGAGTAATTTACCATCAGATCTAAATTCTCCACTGAAAACTGTATCTTTGAATCTAGCAATTGTTCTTACAACTTGACGGGTTTTAGCTGAGAATATTTGAACTCTTGTACTACTAGTTACCGCAAAATCATGAGGTGATTTAGGATTGAAATGTAAATGATTAACAGCATTGTTTTCTTTAACTAGTAAAGGATTTTTAAAGCCTTTCCAATATCTTATTTCTGGGGTGGTTTTATTGGGTACATTTGGATTTTTAACTGGTTGAATCCTTGTTAATGGAGCAGACATTGTGATAAAAAATAAATAAAAATTTTGTGTATATTCTATATAAAAGTTGAAACTTATTGACGGTTTGATCTACTCAAAAAAATATCTTTAATGAATAAGGCTTGAAATATTTTTTTTTGACGATCTATTGTCGATCATTTTTCAAGTTCCTTACCCACGAGATGGTATAGGGTGGGTATCTTAGTTAACGTTATTCACGTGATATATTCTGTAGGATGAAGATAATGAGAGTGGTTGAGATGCGATAAAATGATATTTAAAAGGCCCCACGGTAGGAGTTTTATCTTTAAATGGCTGCTAGTTCAACTTAGTCCTCAAAAGTATATTTGGTTTTGTATAATCTAGCAAAGCATATCAACAAATAACTTAATAAATAAACCATCTCATAACTAGAATTTAAGCCTGCTTGCATATACTGTATTAAGGTATAACGCTCGTAGATCTGTTTTCCTGCCATCGTTTACAGTACTTTGAATACAAACTACTTATAAAGCTGTACCGGAATGTCACACTATTAACTTCTAAAGGTCAATTCAATCTACTTTTTACATTAATTACATATAATCTAATGGGCGAATTGAAAATCAATTCTCTTATTACCTCTATCTGTTGTAGTTGACAAGTAAATATCCTTTTCTTCACTAGTCCATGAATTCCAGATCTTACTTCTCTGTTTATTACGTGCAATGTAATAAAGTTTTACTAAAATGTACACAACAACATTCATAATACAAATTCCAATTAAGGCTTTATTTCCTCTTCTATAAAGTGGTGCATCATCTGCTCTATAAATATAATTTGAAATGATTCCTGATAGTTGTACAGCAATATTATAAAGAGCTGATGATACTGTTCTGGTACGAACAGAATTAGAATTTCTTGATGTCCAAGCTACTTGAATAGCATGTGTAGATGGACGGGCAAGCAATATAGATGTAACACTGAATTTGGACCATTTGGGAGTTTGTTTATCAAATATAGTTAAAGCAACAAGATTTGGTAATGCCCAGATTTGTGCTAATAAACCATGAATACATCTTTCATCAAAGTATTGTGAGCTATATGTAACTACTAATAATGTAATTAATCCAAGAACTGTTGAAGGAAGTGACATCAATGTAGTTTGGAAAGTTGTAAAACCAATTGATCTAAGAGTTAATGAAAGATATGTACCTACTGAAGCAGTACTTGCTTGAAATACTAAGCCAATAATATAAATTGGCCATACATCAAAATCGCAAAGTGTATACCAAAAGTTTTGGAAATTAATAGGCTGTCTATTATGCATATCTCCTTTTGAAGGATCATCTCGAAGAATTCTATTAACAATTATCTTTTCTTCCTTTTCATTGAACCAACCATCTTTTCCTCTAAACCAAGATTTTGATTTTGTTGGAGCTGGTAACATAACTCCATAAGCAAGTATACCAACAAGAAGAGTTAAAAGTGCTTCAATTAAAAACATCCAAC
>JAJMID010000067.1:0-72959 GCA_030583405.1 Sugiyamaella americana | reverse complement strand
TTCTAGAGAAGAATCTTCTGTAGATAGTAATAAGGACGGTGGTGTAGGATTTCTTCTGATTTCCATCGTTCATTAATTATAAGGAATTCTTTGTAAATATTATCATTAATACCATTAAAGCCATTAACGTTATATTCTTTCATAGTTGATTGAGGATCGCCATTGATCCTATCATTAACGCTATAGTCAGAAGATCTGGAGGACATTTGAGATCAAAAAGGTCTGAGATTAAAAAGAGTTAATAATATGTTAATATCCTGCTTCAATTATCCAGAATTGATCAAAAGCATGAATTCGTTTTGTATCATCTTTGGAAGATTAAGTATCAACACACAGTGTTTAATTCTTAGCAAAATGATAAACTATATGTTTCAAACAATTCAGTAGCCTATCTACTTGTTAATATTTTATTCTGGACATTTAGAAACTTACTCTATATTCTTCATCCTACTCCTTTATCACGTGATACTTGTCTTATCCGACTGCATTAGCTGACGTCCCCACCTTCCGAATCAAGCACTTGGACCCTTGATAATGTCAACCTTATCTTATCTTATCTTAGCTACATGAAGATCATCACAACTAGGTAGAAAAAAACAACCTTAAATTGCATATTATTGAAGAATTGAAATTACAATTCTCATTATAATCTTTAGGAATTATTATGAGAGAATCAGTAACCCGCGGATATTTTGATTGTAATATTATTACGGGCCAGGTTCAAGGTCTATAGAGAAAATTTAGACTATAGTACAATAAAGACGGTCCTTAGATTAATTCTAGTGCCTAGAGAGTGTTGAGTATCAATGACATTTCTATTCGAATGAGGATTTTCTAGAAATAGCGATTACCTAGCTTAGTCTCTGAGTTATGTTCGCGTACATGTATATGTATCTCCATATATATAATATATAAATAAGAAGTTAATAAGTTACTCACCGTTATCAGAGAACTCAGTTATCAACCATTTTTGAAATAACCGCTAATGGTAAGAAATAAATATAAGCGAGTTAAGAAAAGGTTGAAAGTGCGTTGTTAGATATAAAATATAAACAATTGAAGATAATACCATTCATAATATTACTAGCAACCAGGTGGAAAAAAAATGGACGAATCCGGAATTGAACCGGAGACCTCTCGCATGCTAAGCGAGCGCCATAACCAACTAGACTATACGCCCGATTCCTTGAACATTAGAAGTTGCTTGAATATATTAGTACAAGTTACCCCATTTTAAAAAATATTCTCTTATCGGGGTCCAATCGGTAAAAGATATTTTAGCGGTATCTTATACCAAATAAATTAAGAGAATTATCCTATATTATTTTACTAAATGTGTTAATGTAGATATTTAGTCATACGGCATGACTATATATATCTGAATTCTGAGGAGCCTGATCGACTGCTACGATTCATATCTAAGTTACGCGAAATATTGAACATACTATAAGCTAGTACTTATATAATTAATTTATGTGAACGAGTGTATATACAAAGAGATCATGGATTATCAATAAGTTCTATTCCTAAAGAATAATGGTTTAAAGCTGAAATTCTCATATAAGTGTGAGCAAGACTGAACGCCAATGTTTATCAACGAGCGCAACAGCTGTTTGATTCGATGGGAGTGGCTTCTTAGGATATATATATAAATATAATATAATTTTATATTTTATTTATAAATAATTTTACTTATTTCACCTTAAATTCTAATTATATTCAAGACCCAGATAAATGTTAGGAAACTAAGAAGATCTGCGAAAGCAGAAATAGAGATTTTCAATATTCAATAACGATTCATTAACAAAGTCGTTTCAGAAATTTGCATTATTTTGATAACCATATAACAATCTTAACGTTTCAACTGGCCAGAGATATAGAATTAAATCAATTAAAACATAAAATATTTCTTCAGGTAATTTCTCTAGAGCCTAATACCTTCTGAAAACACAGCCGCATACTGATTTATAAAAACTGCATATATGCGAAGAGGATCTCAAAAAGTTTGATTTTGATCTTTTTCAGTTGATATTGTTATTAAAATCATAAGCAAAGATGTCACCACCAGCAACAGTTTTATGTATCGGCATGGCCGGTAAGTATTAATAAATGCTCGCATTTATTCTACCAATTATTACGAATAGCTCTCTAACGTCCAGGTTCTGGTAAAACCACTTTTATGCAAAGATTAAACTCTCATTTACATTCGAAAAAACAACCACCATATGTTCTTAATTTAGATCCAGCTGTATTCAAAGTACCATTTGGAACCAACATTGATATTAGAGATTCAGTTAATTATAAAAAGGTTATGGAGCAATATAATTTAGGACCAAATGGTGCTATTATGACATCCTTAAATTTATTTGCAACAAAGATTGATCAGGTTTTATCAATTATTGAAAAAAGAGCACCAAAATTAGATCATATAATAGTTGATACACCAGGACAAATTGAATGTTTTATTTGGTCAGCAAGTGGTGCAATTATTACTGATGCATTTGCTTCTTCATTTCCAACCATGATTGCTTATATTATTGATACACCCCGAACAACCTCACCAGCAACTTTTATGTCAAATATGTTATATGCATGTTCAATTTTATATAAAACGAAATTACCAATGATTATAGTCTTTAATAAGATTGATGCTCAAGATCCAACATTTGCAAAAGAATGGATGAGTGATTTTGAAAAGTTTCAAGATGCTTTACGTAATGATGAAGATTTAAATGGAGAAGGTGAAAATGGATCTGGATATATGGGATCATTAATGAATTCATTATCTTTAATGTTAGAAGAATTTTATTGTCATTTAGATGTAAGTGCGGTATCTGCATTTACTGGAGAAGGATTTGATGAATTTCTTGAACAAGTACAAAAGAAGGTTGATGAATATAATAGAGATTACAAAAGTGAAAGAGATGCAATAATTAAAAAGCGTGAAGAAGATGCTGCAACTCGTAAAGCACAAGATTTAACAAAATTAATGAAGGATATAGGAATTAAAGATAAGCCAGTTGAATCATCATCTACTGCTAATGAACCAGTAGATTCAATTTCCGATACAGAAGATATTGAACCAGGGGAGTTCGATGGTGAAGTTGAAAGAGATGAAGATGAAGGTATTGGTAAACCAACTCGTGAATATGCATTTGATCATGATCTTGCTGATATGGATAGATCTGAATCTGGTCTTCAAGATAGATACCAAGAGGCACTTAAAGGATCATCAGCTGATGGTGATCGTGAAACAATGCAAAAAATAATCGATCAGACTTTAATATAATTTATTTAACTTAAGGAATTTGGATCGAACTCGAACCGCTGGGCTCTGCTCTGTGGTCGACGTACTTACCATTGATATGTATAGATAGTAGCTTAGAACAACGGGTCTGGGCAGAGCCCGGCCGCCGGAGGCAAGAAGGATGAGTTAGCGTCATAGTCGTCATTCAAATTATATAATAATTAGATTTTTCCTTCAGCAATAAGTGGTTGCTGAGGTTGTTGTGGAGAAGGAGGAGCAGGAGGAGGAGTGGGAGGTTGAGAATGGGAATCATCAAAGATAATATGGGGTTTACGCTGAGAGATATCAATTAGAGTTTGAGCAAATTCAGAATTTGCCCATGCAAACCAGGGTCTAGTATAGGAAAATGGAACATCTACATTAACACTTTCATGCATTAATCCAAGTCCTGCAGTTGATTTTTTTATTATATCCAGTAATGCTTCAATTTCTTCATCATCATCAGATGTTCGAATTGCAACAAGTAAACTCATTGGCCATGCATTATGAATACCAATATGAGGACCTCCGATACCACTAAACCATCTACCATGAAGATAATAAGGATTTCCAGTTTTTGAAAGAATCATTTTACGAGTGTTTTGATATATTGGGTGTGACTTTTCTAGAAATCCAAGAATTGGTAATGATAGTAATGATGGAAGATTAGCATCATCAAGAGATATTATTCCTCCATAACCATCGATTTCATATGCAAATACATCACCAAATATCTTATGATGATATACACCATGATCCCAGATTGCCCGTTCAATAGAGTTACCAAGAGCTAGAAGTTTTGTTGATATGGGTTGATGATTAGTAACGGATAAGATTTCAGCAGCACGTTTAAGTTCTACAGATATCTGGGCATTAGCAGGAATAAAGTATTGATATATAGTTGCATCGTCAGATGGCCTAAAAGCAGATCTGATTAAAGAAATATTTGCATTAACAGGATTACCCATTCCTGCTAAATTAAGAGTTTCAGTACCAGTATTGGTATTACGCTGAAAAGTATATTTTGGAATATTAGCAGTACCAGTCCCATGATTAACATAAGTTGGTATTGATTGTTCATCTAATACTTCTAAAAGTTTAGCAAGAGCATTTAACCATTGATCATCAACAAATGAAATATCTTTAGTTACTTTGTAATATTCATTTGATAATCCCAAGAAAGAAGCAAGAGAATCCAATTCGTATTTACACTCAAATACAACTCTTGGATCAACAGGAGGAAAGACTTTGTCATCAGCATTATGGTGTGGTACTCTTATTCTACTAGCAGGTGGAGGATGGAATGCATTACAGTAAGGGAATTGAGAAACAAAATAAGCTTGAGTATTAATAGCACCCAATACAAGAGTTTTTAAATTAGAATCTTCATTTAATAAGGGAATATAAGGTAATAATTGACGATAAGAATCTCTTAACCATTCAGCATTAATATCACCAGTTACAATAAAAGTTTGAGGAGAAGTATTGACCCTTTTACTATTACTATTACTATTACCATTACCATTACCATTACCATTACTATTACTATTACTATTACCATTTTCATTAGTTGTTCCATTATAATGCCATCTAATTGTTGTATCTAAAGTATTTGGAAAACAATTTTCAAATAACCTTGCTAAATCCAAATCACCTAATTCATGATTAAACTTAGTAATTAAATCTTCAACTGCTTGTGATTTAAAAGTACGACATGCTGGAATAGGTCTTTGATATGGTAATCTTAATGGACCTTGACTTAAAGGATAATGTGGCATTGTTGAATATCTTCCATATTCAGGACATGATTCGGAATTTTCATAATAATAATCAGTATCTTCATCATCAAAATAATCATCATATTCATCATAATCTCTATCAAAAAATCCGTCCAAATCAAAATTTTCTAAATTATCAATATTGTTATAAATGTTCTTACGATTTGAATCGTCAGCAACTTGACTAAGGTGATCACGAAGATGGGGGTGAGATTGAATAGGTTTCTTAGCAGGTTTTTGCCTTGAATGTGGTGGTTTTGGTAATCCATCTACTTTTCCGAATACATTATCAATTTCTCTTTTACTGTACTTCCATTCTGGATTTTGTCGACTTGCATCTTTAAAATCATCTTTCGGAAATGCTGCTTTGACTATCATATATAAACATAACATTAAAATACAAGCCAATAAAGCTAAATTACGAATCCTTGATGGTCGAATTTGCGGCATATTTGAATCCTTAAATAGACTGAAATGTTAGTAGGAGAATATTTGAGTGTTAAAGAATAGAAGGTTACCTATTTATTAGCATACTTGAATAAGTTGCAAAAGTATTTGAATTAGATTAAATAATAGAACAATTGATTTGTCTATTGATCTGAATATATTTATGTTCAGATCTCTACTTTCTTTCAATCTGTTGTTGATTAGCATGCAACTTTAAAAGTTCAATTCAATTTAAAGAATCTTTGTGTATTGTTTTATTCATAAGCCTAGATTTTAGCTTAAGCATTTACGTTTAACTTATCTTTAAAGATACTAACTATATCCCCCCACTTTTTTGATTTGCATAACAAACGATTATGGTGTTTCCCCCACCTTTAATTAGGTGATCAAGGTCGAAAATTAGTAGGTTAAACGGTTTATCTCATTGGAGATCTTTGCTGATCATTATGGTTAAGTGTTATTTATATCCACATGCAGCAATTCAACGTGGGCGGGGCTATGGCGGAGTTATATTTGTATGGTGTAGTAATTGTGTTTGAGAGTGTTTTCATTGGTCAAATTATGGAATTTACTATATAAGTTTTTATAAACCAAGAAAAATTGTTGCGAAAGACAGTCGCTGTCATCAACTAAGACATTATTATAACACGGACCCGTGCTGGTGATATAGTCCGATTCACAGCCAGAGCGTATACTTATCGACAAGGAAGCTGCTGATGTTAAATTTAAATTGCCCAGCCCTGCTCTGCCCTACCTACCCCAGAAGATAAGCCTCACAATGAGGCTAAAGTTCTTTCGGCACCAATGGTCGGTTAAGCGCCCACTAATGGCTGGTAATTCAATTGCGAATGGACATATACATAGGTTAAATGGCTAGTTAAATGAATTTAACAGTTCTAAATTTGAAATCTCAACTTGGAATTAACGAATAAAAACTGCATATTTATTGATAATTTATAAAGAATATCATTAATAACTGTTGATTAAAATATATTATAAAAGATCACACTATTAAGGGTTTATCAGGATACAATCAAAGTAGGAGCAAGTCCTAAATCACCCGTATGGCATCAACCCACTAACCACCACCAACCTTACATTACGTCGACTTACATTGAGTCTAAAGCAAGAAAGCCGTTATATCTATTAGAGGGTTAATATATTTACTCCTATACGTTTTTCATACAGCAATTCCTATTGCAATTAGTTAATTAAGAATATTATTACTTTGGTTGATTTTGTCAGTATAATTGATTTATTCGATTTACTTAAATTATTACTCAAGTAAAGGTAAATATTATACTTAATCTGGTTATTTATAACCAAGTTAAATAAAACAAATTAAAAAAGAGTCAGGGAGGACAAAAATATAAGAAATAGAGGAAAGAAGATAGAAATAGAATCAAAAGATTGAGAAGTATTCTCAAATCTCCTTTAAAATCCCTTTAAAAACATCCCAATTCTCCTAGCAACTTGTATAAATATTGTATAATATGCCTTCAAAATATTTCGATATGGATGAATTACCTCAATCTATTTATACACCTGTAGATAAATCTCCTTCAATCCCTACTGGTTATTTATTTAACTTTTTATCACCAAGGTTAAGAGATGATATTATTAAGGAATTACCCCATAACGTGGTTGATGAAATAAAAAGCTACCAAGAACAGCTTCATGATGAAATAGTTAAATTTATTGAAGTAAAAGTTGGAAACTTTTTTGATTATTGTCAGGAATCAGTTTTAAGTAGGAGAATAGAAACAGCAAGACTTGAATTAGAAAGGGAAATAGAGAGTATGGGTGGTATTGGTAGTCATGATAATACTAATACAGCAAATAGTAGCTCTTCTACTGCTAATCCTACTAATGCTGGCAGTGAAATATTACCTGATTCAACATCTACATCCGTTTCTGCAAGTCCTTCTTCATTTCGTGGAATAAATAATGGTACATTGAAATTTTTAAATTCAAGATCATCATCAAATTCTCCATCAAAACAACTTAACCAACCAGTGGTTGATAAAAATGGTAATCCAATAAAATCAAGTTTAAAATCGTCGTCATCATCACCATCGCCATCATCATCAGTTGCATCAAGCGAGGTTAAGCGAATGAAGCATGTAGAATTTGATTTAGATAATAATGAAGTATCATTGTTTTATGATGATAGTGATGAGAGTGAAGAAGGAGAGGAAGAAGATGAAGAACAGTTTGATGAAGAACAACAGGAAGGAGAAAATTTAGAATATGAAGAAGAAGGTTCATCCACTGATGCTGATGAACCTCCTGTAATTGGTGTTTCCAATACTACAGATAATTCCGTCACCAACAATACTTCCATTCAACATGCTGCACCGCATCATATTCCAGATCATGAAGATTCACCCTCGCCAAGATTACTAGAATGGAGAAGTAAAGATACAAAAGATAGTGATATTATTAAGTTACCACCTCTGAAACCCACCAATGAATTAGACAATAAATCTAAAGAAGTGATAGGAATAGGTAAAGAAAATTTTAATGTAAAAGACTCTATAGCTACTCACAATTCTGTTTCCAACCCACCCAATAATTCTATTACCAATTCTACTACAGAAGCAATTCCCAAACCTACTACACCTTTGACACATATCCCTTTACATTCACCTGCCCCTATCAATGTACAGAAACCTTCCTTAATATCAAATTTAATTCCAAAACCAAATACTCCTTCTGAAGAAGATGTTGAAGATTTAACCGAAGAAGAGCAGTTATTTGACTTTGATGAATCATTATCTAATAGTACCGACCCCTCACCATCTGAAGCATCTGCAAAGAATAAACCAAAACCAAGTGGAGGATTTCAAACTCGGAACACTTCAAAATATCTTGTAGATGATTCATTACCTAGTTCACCAACTGAATCAAACACCCCTACCAGCCGACCAAGATCACCAATATCTGCATCACCATATGCTAGTTCATTACCAATAGCAATTACATTCAATCGACCACCAATTACCAATCCGACAACTACTTTACAATCTACAAATACTCCCCCAACCACAACCTCCACCACGATGCAACCGATTCTAGAAATTGACGGTGAAATCTTATCTCCCCCTATTCCAAAAGACATTGATCCAGATAAAATGAGCTTTTCTCAACGGATGATGTGGGAACAATATGGTTTGGGATCATCAAGTGATATCTTACGAGATGCCATGACTGAATGAATAATTTCATTCACCTTTATAAAAAATTCATCGATATGTAATGACTTATTTAATATTTTCTTCCCTCCTTCTCTTCTGGAGACCGAAATGCGAATGACATTTTTCCCGCGCGGTGGGGAACATGCATTTTATCTCGGAGTTCCCAGGCCCGCCGGGCCCAGCATGTCATGATGCATATACTTTTACAGTAATTCATCGCCGCATATTGATTTGAATCTAATTTCTTTCATCAGTAAGCATATTTATTTCTATATAAAAATATACCGTCGGAATGAGTTTGGCCCACGGAATTGACGAGCCTGTTACTGCTTCGTCTGTTTCTTATCCACCAAAAGAGGAGGTATCAAATGATAGAACCGATGATGATGATATCTGGGCATCGAGTGATGGTGAAGTAGAAATTGAAGCTACTGACAAGCTCTCTGATACAGTTAAAATTCGTAGAGATCATTTCAATACTGGTTATATAGATGGTATTACAGCAACAAAAGATAGTGCTTTGCAAAGTGGTTTTGATGAAGGTTATCCATTAGGTGCTGAAATTGGCCAACAAGCAGGTGAAATCATTGGTTATTTACAAGGTCATGGACTGAAAGATCTTGAAAAATCTGCTACTTTAGAGTTATCAGCTGAAAGACTGTTTTCCAAAACGTATTGGAATTCTTCAACAGAAAGAGCATGGGAAGGGGAGCTTCACCCATTGATACACAAATGGCAAACTCTTGTATCGAATTTAGCTAATAACGATTAAAAGAGGAATCAATGATCTTATTTATTATATTTATTGTCTGGATATAGATATCAGCAGAGCTACGACTTATGTGCAATCTACTAATTGGAACTAGACATTCTTGGGAAGGAAGCATATATAGATAATTACGAAATGTTATGTAAAATATAAATGAAAGCATTGAACAATAGGTAGTTACATGTTCTCCGTCCCCTTAGAGGAGTAGATGTAAATCTTATCCTATATATAATGTAAGAGATTCATCAAGCTAATAGGACTATGTCCATTCAACATATAATCATTTCAGAGATTCCTCGATAACTGTAGCATGGATTGTTTTCATCTACATGATATTGTACTATCATATATAAGAAATAGAATGCTTTGACATCTTGCATACCTTTTATTATAGAGGAGTTATATCAGTTAAACGAATTAATCTACCGGCCACGAGAAATCAGTATAGGCACGCAATCTATATAAGGGTAAGTATATCATAATCTATATCCCGAAAAGTCTCACGAAAAATATCCAGACCACCGTAAATCCTGTTCAGCTTCTGTTAACACAAACCTTATATCGAGATTTTTCGTCAATAAATTGTGCAGTTGGTTTACATTTGGAATATTTAAACCAACTTAACCTTACTAATTTATACACAGTTTAATCATACTTGCAACTCTCGTACTAATAATCTAATTTCCTCCAACATATATCCGGCAGAATATGAACTTAAACTATCCCATACTATCCCGAATACCACTGGCAACTAACCGAAACACGGATGTTGGAAATCTCGAAATGTCAAGGACCCTTGCATATGCACACGGGATAATGCGGAAACCTTCTATTCCGGAAAAATTCGGAGGCGAAAACGAAATACTGTAGAAGAATATTAGAAATAAAACCAAACGATAACGATATGGAACGAAAACAAACTTAAATTTAAAATTAAAAAGAAACAAACGCAGGGAAAGATGCTCTTCTATTTGTGCAGATTGTGGGGTGATAGGATGAAAGGTGGAGTATAGCTAATGTGTTTATTGTTAAGTCTAGCGAAGTTAAAGCACTAACTAGCAAAAAATTCTAGTAAAAAAATTGAACATTCAGTTAAAGGTGATTTGCATAAGAGATACTTTTTGATTGTTAAACTAGCGAATGGGAGAAGAGATGGTGGATATAGGCAAATAAAACACTATTGACATGAATGCCAGGTTAGCGGTAATGCAAAGTTCGAAGAGCACTTTTGACTCAACTTCGCCGTGAATATGAAAGTTAACGCAAATTACATAAGAGTGGGGAACAAAAAGATTGTCCGGAAGTGTACGGGATTAAAAGGATAATGGTTTAATATTAATTCAAAAGCACACGACTTTTGAATGAATTAAAAAAACAGAACGATAATAATTCGGATGTATTTCATTATTTCAAGCTTGTAATTCTCAGTAATCTTTCACGATAAATCACGAAAAATAACTAGGTCTCTAAAGCTGGAAAAACGTTTCGTGTAAAGCAACACCAAGTTAGTCTAAGCTACGCTAGTTTTTCAAAGAAAATTAAAGTTTCGTGCAGGTTGAGTGCAGTTTCAATCGGCGTAAACAATTCTTGTATATCGAGGGTAACTGAGTGTTGATATATTTGTAAATAATTTAATATATTAACTTGAATTACTTTTATTGGCCAGAAATTCCCCATAAAGAGAATAGTAGGCATATAGAGAGCTACCTAAGTTGCTATTAACAGTTATAAACGTTGATTAAAGTTATCCCCATTATAAGCAGCGCATTTCCCAACACAACCCACCGTTTAGTCATTTTAAGCGGTATAATGCGCAATATTTTTCTGCACGCACACCTTGAGGAGAACGGTTAGTGCGGATTTAAAGAGGAGAAGGTCGTTTCGGGGTAATGGTATATCTCGAGATAAGATCTATATAAATATAGGTTGAGAATCGTTTGTAATTTTTATTTTATTTACAAAACGTTATTAGAACAGGTTTTCTATATAAATAAATTTATAAAAAGGTAAGTAGAGGGAACAGTTGGTGATGAATAAGAGAGGAGGGTAGATAAGGAGAGAATATGAATTGAATTGAATGAAATGATAAAATTGAAATTGAAATTGAATTGAATTGATGAAATAATAATAAACCAAGGATTGAATTGAAAATGAATTGATAAAGAGCGGTAGAAGATGGGATTCATAAACTAATTATTCTATTTAACAAGTTGATATTCTCGATAAAACCAATTGCCTGTCCAATTTCTATGGTGAAACCTATACATAACTGAAACATCACTCACTCAACACGTGATTGCTAATCAGCAATCTCCAATATCAGTTGTTGTGTTGATTTATTTCTGCTTAGGAAGGGATTGTGCTCTATGGTTTTGGTTGGGCAAAGTGGTTGGAATTCACATGGTAATATTTATACGGCTGTTGTTCAGTATACGTATGTACCTCCCAACCGAACTTACCGGTTAAGGTGGTGTTATCTTTGATTCTATCTTAATCTCGGTAGTATAAAGTTTGGTTAAGGGTTAGTCCCACGTATAAAGTGGCCCGGAGAGGGGTAATCCATTACCCCTCGGTACATTTATCCGGGGTACATCAAAGTCTATATAAGCAACAATCAATCTTTAAAATAATTTCATTCATCATCAATATTCATTTCATTTCCAACATTTTTCATTACCTCTTAACTTTTTTTCTCCACTTATAGATTTTCTAACTAACCTTTTTAGCTTTTTTTTATCCCTTAATAAAAAAACCCCTCTTACATAATTAAAAATGGTTAAAGCTGTTGTTGCAGGTGCTTCTGGTGGTATTGGTCAACCACTCTCTCTTCTTCTTAAACTCTCTCCTTATGTTGATGAATTAGCTCTTTATGATGTTGTAAACTCTCCAGGTGTTGCTGCTGATCTTTCTCACATCTCAACTGCTGGTCCAGTTAAAGGCCATCTTCCAAAAGATGATGGTCTCCAAGGTGCTCTTACTGGTGCTGACATTGTTGTTATCCCAGCTGGTATTCCACGTAAACCAGGAATGACCAGAGATGATCTTTTCAAAATCAATGCTGGTATTGTTCGTGATATTATTGAAGGTGTTGCTAAATTTGCACCAAAGGCATTTATTTTAATTATTTCAAATCCTGTCAATTCAACAGTTCCAATTGCTGCTGAAGTATTAAAGAAGCATAATGTTTTCAACCCAGCTAAATTATTAGGTGTTACAACTCTTGATTCAGTTCGTGCACAAACTTTTACTGCTGCAGTTGCTAATGAAGAAGTTAATCCAAATAAATTATATATTCCAGTTGTTGGTGGCCATTCTGGTGATACCATTGTTCCACTTCTCTCACATGCTAAACCATCAGTTACTGTTGATGCTTCAAAGACTGAAGCTTTAATCAAACGTATTCAATTTGGTGGTGATGAAGTTGTTCAAGCTAAAGATGGTGCTGGCTCTGCTACTTTATCAATGGCTTATGCTGGTTTCAGATTTGCTGAAGCAGTATTAAAGGGTGTTAAGGGTGAAGCTGGTGTTGTTGAACCTGCTTATGTTTATCTCGATGGAAAATCTATTTCTGGTGCTGAAAAAGTTAAAGAGGCTGTTGGTGTTGATTACTTTGCTGTTCCAATTGAATTTGGACCATCTGGTGCTACCAAAGTTGTTGATGTTCTTAGTAGCATCACTGATAATGAAAAACAATTACTTTCTGTTGCTATTGAAGGATTAAAAGGCAATATTAAGAAGGGAGTTGAATTCATTGTTTCACCACCAAAGTAAGTAAAACGATTACTGCCTCAAGAGATTTTTTCATTATTATATTTTCAAGTTTTCATCTTATTATATTTATCTTTATATACACTAACTTAAACAGATTATAAACGTAGATTATGTAATAATAAAAGTAACTTTCTTTCTAAATTTATAAGCTTGTGTTGGATATATGGTTTGGTTGTTGAGAAGTAGCGTACCCTCACCCTTATCAACTCCTGTGAAGTGCGATTAATGAGATACAATGTACATCCATTAAGATGGTTATGGAGTAGTTTAATAGCATATTACTCACTAAATAATATCCAAAAGTGAATATAGAAGTGAAAAGAATTAGATAAATTATAACTATTAACGATGGTACGTCTATATATACACATATATATATAGAACTTTACGTCCGGCCGGACATGAGCTACTACTATCTTTAAGGCGGTGCATGTTCAGGTAAATAACCGTAACAGTCGAATAATATTATTATATATTTATATATATTTATATATATTTATATATTAAATTTAAATATTTAAATTTAAATATATTTTCGACTAAAATATTAACGTAAAAAAGTGAAATATATATCTTATTTTGACTCCTATTTCCATAGTCACCCCGCCCGAGATCTTACCTACCTGTTACTTCTGTACGGCTAATAATGTCATTTTGGAAGCAGTTATCGGAATATTATTTACCACCAAATACGTTAACTTACTGTACACCTTTCAAGTCGGATGTAAAGGATTCATTAAATCCTTTGATCATACTTAATAACTCTTTTACATTTTTGATTTCTTTTTTGGGTTTTTGTTTAATATTTTCTTCTATTGTATCAACTTTTTATTCTTTTATTATCTTATCTTCCACCCCCTAATTTCTAAGTTCATATTTTCTATCAAAATGGCAGACTCTTCAACTATTACGTTTTTTGTGATCCTTGCTGCTACTTTTGCAGTAATGAGATGGTATATATTATCACAACCATCATCATCAACATCCACGTCAAATACAGGAAATAGACAAACTTATACTCGTGGAGTACAACGTCAACAAAATACTCCTGCTCAGCAAGCTCTAGCAAACTCAATACCTCCAAGAGTATCACCTGGTTATAGAAGACAAGTTACTCAAAGTATGATAGAAGTTGTTCAAGCATTAGCTCCTGGTTTGACTATTGAACAAATTCGGTTTGATTTAGAAAGAACTGGATCAGTTGAAGTAACGGTTGAAAGATACTTATCCACTGGTACATTACCATTTCCACCAAATTATCAACCACCATCTGCATTAGCATCATCCTCATCATCTTCTACATCATCTAGTTCTAATCTTATTTCTAAATATAATTTGGCGGACGCTGTTCAACAAACATCTGATTCAATCATTAATGAACCTTTACCAAAGATGAAATGGAGTACAGATAAAGAAGAGCGTCAAGCACAATTGAAAAAGCAACAACAAGAGATGATACTTAGAGCACGTAGGAAATTAGAGTTAAAGAAACAACAAATGAAATAAATATGCATACATTCTTTTTTCTTAAAGTGCCTTCTTCCGGCGGCCGGGCTACTGTCCGAATCCGCTTCTTCACGCTTTCCCAGGAAGCACTAAGAGCTATATTATATATTAGTTTTCTTACAGGAGGTACGGGCCGAGCCCACTTCTCGGAGATGGAAAGTTTACTTTTATGTAATAGATTATTTTCGTAAGTTATCACTATATAATGGTGGACCTTCCCAGGTATTAACATATGGTGGACGTGCTACTGGCTTGATAGATGCAACATATTCAGGAATTGAAAACTCTCTTAAAATTCCCGCAGTTATTAATCGACCATCTGCATATGAATTATTAAATTGTGCTACTGTTCTTTGTGCATCATCTCCATTTTCAAAATATATCTCTGCCATAACCGCATCATTAATATCTCTAGTACGACATTGACCGACAGTACCAATAGATTCCACTACAGTACTTACATCTTCAGCAGTAGTACCAGGAGCAAGATTTCTAATTTGAACGATAGGAGGTTTGGCAGCAAATCTAAACGAATAAGCTAAAGGTTCAGCTTGTGGTGGTGTATATATTGAAGTAGGTGCTGATATTGTACCAGTATGAATAGTATTTGGTGGGAGTGTACTAACATAAGTAGCTGGTCCAAGGGGATAAGGATTATAAACTTGCTGCTGCTGCGGTTGTTGCTGTTGTCGTTGTTGCTGTGTTTGTTGTTGTTGCTGTTGTTGCTGTTCTTGTTCTTGATGTAGTTGATCACTTTCATCTAAATATTGAGGCTCTTGAGTTCTAATTGAATTTACCACCAAGTTATTTCTTTTAATTCTGGCATCATCAAGAGTAGATCGAACTCTATCATGTTTTGATCCATTATTTGATTCTGAATTTCTCTTTTGATTCTGTTGTTTGCTTTGTTGTTGGGATTTGGCCGCTGGAACTGACTGCTTTGGTCGTGATTGTCCTCGCAAGCTGGGGGTGTTGAACTCGGATACATTGGAGATTTTCTTAGGTTGATTTTTTCCTTTTGATATTCTTGATTCAATATCTGATACACGAGGCTCTTTTGGAATATTAATAGTACTTTCTTTACTCAGTATTTTTCTTCTATCAACTTGCTTTGCATCATTCAATTGTTTCTGATGAACTTTTGGCCTATGAATTGCATTAAATAAAGGATTACTTTCAAGAGATTTAGGAACAACTGAAGTACGACTAAGTTTTCCAATTGGAACACGAATTACCCCTCTAGGTGGTTTTGATACGCGTGAAGTTCTAGTTATTGGTCTACCTAATCTTGCACCTAAATCGTCATTGGGAATTTTTCTATTTGTTTTAGCTACATCTTAAGTTAGTATTCATTCATGATTAAGAACTAGTATCGGTATATTATCACTTACACATTATACTATAGATAATAAATGCTAAAGTAATCTCTGATTACCACCGATGAATCAAAAAATTTAATAAATAACACTTGGGATTTTTGATTAACTTTAAGTTTTAATCTCCTCCAGTGATAGTTGTATAACTTTTGCGCAACAGGGATAACCTAGCCGCATATTCGAATATTTAAATATTCGACATGCTGATCTTGCGCATAGTTCTCGCGTTATATTTACTTTGCACCATGCCGAAGGGATATTTAGCCCATATTGTTTCACCACCGAAATTGAGCGACTCAATTGGTCGGGTAAACATGCAATAGTCAATATCAGACGAAAATTTATAAATATATATATAGATAGATAGATATATGGGAAAGATCATGACGTATTGTCAGAGATTAGTGTTGGTGCAATTCTACGTTGCTTTTTGGCAGTAGATGAAGCGGTAGTAGCAGCTGTAGCAGCAGTTGTAGTAGCTGTAGAAGGAGTTGATGATGTTGATGTAGATGTAGACGTAGATGAAGGTGTAGATGAAAGCTGGAGTGGTCTTTTTGCTGGTGATGTTAATGGCTGTGTTAACGGAGATTCTGCTGGTGGAGTAGAAATTGAAATAGGACTACCTGTTACTGAAATTGATGGTACATGCGACATAACTGGAATTAGAGATGGGTCTGGTAGAGGGGAAGATGCTGGGGCATAGGTAGATGTAGCTGTAGTCGAAGGTGTAGTTGTAGAAGGTGTAGTAATATTAGTTACATTAGTAGGATTAGAAACACTACCACTATTACCACTACTACCACTAATTCCTGTATCAGTTAATAAATGATTTTGATTATAAACTTCTCCTAATTCACCATTTTCAAATGACAAGGTTGAACAGAATCCATCTGTTGATGTCATTAATAATGTATTTCCATCTGGTGTCCATGCTAAATCAGTAAAAGTTGCATAATGAAGATTACTTGCAATACAAATAGGATGCTTTTGTTGAGTATCATAAACAATTACTGAATCTTGTGTAGCAACTGCGTATATGATTCTATACTTTAGATTAAATACTGGACTATCAAGATGTTGTTTTTCATTTGTTTCTTGTTCATTATCATATATTGTGCTTTTACCTTCTCTAGTTAATTTAATCTGTTTAGTTTTAGAAGCTGTATCTCTTAATTTATATAAGATTGGTGAGCACTTAACTGCCAATGAAGGTTTGTTAAGACCTGGTAAATGAGCTACTGGTGGTCTATTAAATCCAGCTCTTGTATAAATATAAACAGTATTTGTAGTTTCTTCTGATGAACTGCTAGTTCCACCACCCATTCCTAACCCATCTGACTGTTTTACTGTATATTTAAATAAACCAGAGGGTGTAAATAATAAACTTCCATCGGGCGAAAATGTCAATCTTCTAAAGAATGATGTGAATGTTTCATTATGATAGAGCATTGAAGACCGCATTAAGGGAGTTGTTGGAGTTGAGCATGATGATGTTGTTGTTGCTAATTGTGCCGTTGGTAATGAAGGTGATGAGGAGGTTGAAGATGGGGTTGGGAAATTTCCTCCATTTAATGATAATGAACTAGAAATCGAACCTACTAAAGAAGCAGCAGGAATGACAGGAGAACCAATTTGTCTAACTGCTGGTAAAGGAAATACAGGTGAAGGAGATTCAGGACGATTTAAAGATGAAAATGATGACTTTCTTGAATGCGTTCTTGATGTTGAAGTAGGAGGAGGATTCATGGACCCAGTTGATCTAGGAGTATCTGGAGGTGAAGCAGTTGAGTATGCTATTGGATTAGTGCTGGTATTAGATGTAGGAGCTTGAAGGGGAATATTAGAAGGTTTAATAGTTGCCGTAGTTGTAGTTGAGATATTACTGTTAGAGTTACCACTAACTATTGTATTTGTAGAGTTACCAACATTACTACCAGTAGGTCCTTCTATATCTATCTTCCTTACTGTTGGTAAGTCAGCTTTAGATATCTTAAATGGACTTGATATCTTATATGTTGAATTACTTAATGTATACTTTCCTTCTTTCGTCCGTAATGTATAAATATGGACAGACCTATCACTGGATTGAGTAGCTAAATATTCATTTAATGGATCCCATGCTACTCCTTGAACATAGTGAGAATGTTCAACTAATTCTCTTATACACTGCCCATTACTTGCATTATAAATTCTAGCTACATTATTTACTTGACCAGCAATTATATATTGAGAATCAGGAGACCACGCTAAATCATAAACTTCACTTGAACTTTGACCACCACCTCTACAAGCATGACGTAATTTCCAAATTTCACTATCAGATTCTTCAGTACCATCATATTTAGAATTACCATGAACACTTTTAGCATCTTGTAAAGCCCATAATAATACAGTTCCATCATCACTAGCTGAAGCCAGAGTAATACCCTTTGGATCAAATCGAACAACATTAACAGCTTGAGAATGTTTAGATAATGTGGCTAAATATTGAACCCCGCTCACCATTCCATCTTCACCATATTGTAATCTCCATATTCGAATATTATTATCACCGCCAGCAGTTGCTAATCTGGAAGATAATTCATGTCCAGGTTGTTGTACGGACGGTCCAATTGGCTGAAAATCTGCACTATATATAGGTTGGTTCTCTTGATGCCAATGAACTGTTAAAACTTTTGCTTTCATTCTCAGTTAAATCAATTCATTTAATAAACAAACGAACTATCAACTTATCTGCCTTATACGCGTATTACGATCGTTCTCTTTATCTCTCTCGACTTCCTCCACCAGCCGTGTATGCGCGTACGCGGCGGATACAATATGTAACCGGCGGGGAGGCTACCACTACCAGAATTCCCGTCCGCGCGGAGCGCGGAGCAACGGGTCCGGGCAGAGCCCTGCCGCCGGAGGCAAAAAGTAATATAGATATAACAAATTTACATAGTTCTATTTGCTAATTCATTTATATGTCTAGCATAAGAAACTCCTAATCCTCCTTGGCTAATATGCCTCATTAATTTACCAAACGATTCTAAGAGATATTTACCATTTGCTGGTTTAATTTCGTATCCTCCTAAAGATATGACACTATCTCTATTATTATGATTTTCTCCACTTTTCAGAAAATATAAATACACCCATAATACTATAGCACTATGATATACTCCTATAGGAGATGCAATATTAAAAAATGCACGATCCTTTTCTTGCAATCTTAATTCTTCATTTAATATATTCCATATTTCTTTAATATGAGTTACAGCAATCTTTGATTGTTCAGATCTTGACCATTTAAATGCAATTTTAAATTGATTACTACCAGACATTAAATTGGCGGTAGGATTATTTGCAATATTATGTATAATATTAACAGGACAATTCAATACAATAAATAATGAATGGTATGTAACTTGACTGCTTAGTATCACCTGCCTATCTAATAAATTATTAATCTTTTGCGTATTTGATGAGAATGATAATCTCCATTTATTTAATGATTTACAAGTTGATACGAATTCTCCTTTAAGTCTTTGCATTTTCCGTGCACCAATATTTAAATGATCATTATTATAAATTGATTCGTTATTTAATCGTCTATAAAATTTCCCACCGTTTAGCAGTTCATCATTTGATTCTTTTCCCAATATTTCTTCATATGTCTCTTCATTTCCACATAACCTTCTAAACATTTCTGGATCATTTGAAAACCTCCACACTTGCTGTTGCATTGATAACAATAGCATTCTATATTCTTGTGGTTCAAGACTACCTAATAATTCATCTTTATCTAATAAAATCCTGTATAAATCAGAGAAAAACATTCTTGGTCTTTCCTTTTCTTTCAATATAGCAGTAGCGATTTTCTTCCTCCATTCCGATCCTTTATAACTCCATAATTCATCCGAACAAGGAAGCTCAATATTCATTTCTTCTGGAGATACTAATGGTCTTGAATTCATCAACATACTTAGATAAGTATCATTTAGGAATATAGCAAACGCAATACGCTTTCTTGTTTCAAGTCTAATCCACTGTGAAATATCACCATCAGTAGTACCACCACCAAACGTATTGTTTGTACTACTAAATAAATTCAACCTTCTTGCTTGAGTAATAAGAACTCCACTGATTTGTTGGGCATATATAAGCCTTTGTGGATTTCCACTATAAACAGCAATTATTTGTGTAACTAGCGTTGCGACTAATAAAGGAATATATTGATCATCTTGTTCAGCAACAACTAAGAATATTTTTGCTAATGTTGGACATAATTGATCATGTAATATGCTACCATATTTTGATGCATGTTCACCATCAAACATTGCACCAACCATTCCCAATGTTAAGCATAATAATGGAGGAACATTATCAAAATCAAACCCATGACGCCAAAAGAATGCAAATACTAAATTAAATTTATCAAAATATAATGTCATGAATCGATATAAAATATGTGGATAATGTCTTGATGAATCTTCAATCCTACTTCTCCAATCTTCTAAATGAAATACAGCTTCAATTTTTTCTGATAATCTATACCAAATTTCATCTTTTATTGATGATGATTGAATAGACGACTTATTTTCTGGTGCAATATTAGCTATTGCAGTTTGAATTAAATATTCAACAAGATGAGTTGGATTATTCGGTACTGCTGATTTGGTATCACTTTCCAGCATATCAAGATGGGAGGTAGTAGAAGGTGTAGTTGGGATAATTGATGGAGGAAGAAATTGATTATATTCATACATCCAAGACCAATCAGCAGTTGAGCACCAAATGTTAGGAATTCCTTCTAGATGATTTGATAGAATATCATTTGTAAGATCTTGATCCATTGATATGATTGCATTGTCATGAGGTATAGATGGTTGCGAGATTTGTTCTGGTACATGAGAAATTGCTACTGGTGCTGGTACTGGTGCTGGTACTAGTACTGATCCTTGAGGATTAGATTCAGGTGAAATTGAATTCTCTTGGCTTAACTCTATTAAAGCCTCTTGTGCACTTAATTCTGCATCATTATCAACATCAATACCATCAACATCTTCACTTTTTTCATCTGGAATACTATCATCATTACTAGTTGAATCAAACATAAGGCTATGTTTAACAGTTCCTGGACTTTTAACATAAATACACTTGTTACCAGATTTAATACATGAGCTACATGGATTCCCACTATTACATTTGATCTTTGAAGCTCTACAACTTTTACAAGCTCTTTGACTTCTCTTTCTACCCAACAGAGACTTATCATTACTATCATTTATCTTTCCTTTATGAATCTTGAAATGACGAGAAAGTACATCACTTCTTAAAAATGTTGCCTTACAAATATGACAAACATACCGTACTTGAACAGAATGGATATTTTTATGACGATTTAAACTTTCTTCAGATTGATATTTTTTACCACATTCTTCACAATGAAAAACTGGAGGGGATAAAGGTTTATAATCATCCATAGATAATTTCTTTGATCTAAGTTTTGCATCAAATCAAATAGATATTATACCGTTAATAACTTTTTATGGGGGTATCGGGTAGTTGGACCAAAGTGGGGGATAATGCATGTCGGAAGAAAAATATACTAAGGTATGCACGATAAAGTGAGTAGTCTTCGGAGTTAATTTCTAGCGAATTATTAACCATTTAGAGTACGATATAGAAGAATCGAAATAAATTAACTATATATTGAGCATTAATTATATTTATATAGACTATATAAATTGTATATATAATATACTAGTTTTAGGTTAAAAAACTGGTGGTACTTCTGGCCCCCATATCGCAAGAGTTCCAGGACCTGCTTGGATTCTTGATACTTCCGTTTCACTATTTACTAAATCACCGTCTGCATAATGTTCAACAATAAATTTTTCTGAATCAAACCAATAATCAAATATTTGACTTCCTAATACATGACGTCCAACTCCCCAACATAATTCATAACCGTTTTGTTCAAGATAATTATGACCAAGTTGTTGAATATCAAAATCATGTACTTCGAAAGCAGAATGTGCAACATCAAGTTTATTTTCTGGTTTACATGGTTTAAAGAAGAAAGCATGATGATCAGTATAATCTAATCCTCTATCAATGTGAAAGAAGCAAGTAATTGGCTTCTCTCCTTTATAAACAATATCTGATGGTGCTAATGTAAGGTATTCTGTGTACCAATCGTACATGATTTCATATGATCCACTTGGATAAGTTACACCATAATGTCCCCATTTATGAACTGGTGCCGGTCCAGTTTCAAATCTATGAAATTTTCCTCTACGAGGCTTTTCTTCTTCAAAATTAACTGTTAATTTAGTAAATGGTTTTGGTTCATTATAAGTCTTTTCAGCTTGTCCATAGACTAAATGAAGAGGATGTCCAACAGGATCTTTTAAACTAACAATTTCACCACCACCAGGAGCATTAAGAGGTTTAATTTCTGAGGCACCAGGAATCTTTGATGCCTTTATAAGTTCATCTCTAGATTCAACTGCATAGGCAGCACCACCAAATGAACTGTTTCCATCAATTGAACGTCGACTAATATAACATATAGGCTCAACACCATAACCACCATAATGTATTTCATCTTCAGCTTCTTTAACAATAGTCATACCAAAATCCAATAGAAATTTCTTTGCCTTTTCTAAATCGGCATGATAATAAATAACAAAAGCAGTCTTATTAAGACGTACTCTTGGGTCATTTTCTGAGATAGGCATATTATTTGAATACACTAAATGAACTCAGAAATACTATTAATTCATTAAATTGGAACATAAGGTTAATAAATGGTATTTAACTATATATTTATTCTAATACTCTGGTTTATCTTTGGATCAGGAGTTACGTTACCCCACAGCATCCCCACATTTAAGATCGTCACCACTTCAACCGACTAGTCCAAACTCCGGCTACCACTTCAACCGATGTAAACTAATATAGTGGAGTGGATACCCGAAATGTGGAGTAGCGGAATTTAGGAAGCCCTTATTTTACTAAGATATAACATATATAATATATATAAACTAGATTAACCTCTTTATATAATCTCACTAATAAATTAATAATAATTACTAATAACTTTTGAATATGACTGGTACTCCTCGTGAAATTGTTGAAGTTCCCGTTTTAATTGTGGGAGCAGGACCTGCTGGTAGTACTGCTGCTCTGTCATTAGGCGCTCTTGGTATCAAAAGTTTAGTTATTTCTCGTCATAGAGGTGTTGATATAACTCCTCGTGCTCATATTATTAACCAGAGAGGTATGGAAACTTTTAGAGATCTTGATATTGAAGAGGAATTAAAAGAGTTATGTTCAGATCACGAAAAAATAATGCATACTTCATGGTCAAATTGCTTAGCAGGAGAAGAATTTGGCCGACTTTTCGCTTGGGGGAATGGTCCCGACAGTATGTCAAAATACGCGGCTGCAAGTCCATCTTTCATGTCTGATTTACCCCAAAGTTATATGGAACCAAAATTAAATGAAGAAGCACAAAAACGTGGAGCAGAATATCGCTTTGCAACTGAATGGATTCAATCAATTGAATTAGAAGATGGATCTTATGAAACAATTCTAAAGAAGAGATTTACTGAACAAGAGACCCTAGTCAAATCAAGATTTATAATCGCTGGTGATGGTGCAAAATCTAAAATAGTTGAATGGTTAGGTATTCCTATTGATGGAAAGAAGCTCAATACTGCATTTAATGTTCATATTAAAGCTAACTTAGAAAAGTATATGGTCAATAGACCAGGTGCATTAAACTGGGTTCTAAATGCTGATAGTGAAGGTTGGTCTTCAGTAGGAAATTTTAGGATGGTCAGACCATGGTCAGAATGGGCAGTAACTATGCATCCAAAATTACCTGATTCAAATTCTCCTCCAACTGAACAAGAACAAGATAACTTTTTTCCAACTCATGAAGCAGTTTTAAAACGTCTTCATCAGCTTATAGGAGATGAAACTATTCCAATTGAAATCATTTCATTAAGAAAATGGAATATTAATAAGCAAGTAGCAAGGTATTGGACTAAAGGAAATGTTGCATGTGTTGGAGATGCAGTTCATAGGCATCCACCAATTAATGGTTTAGGTGCAAATACATGTATTGGAGATGGTTATAATGTTGCTTGGAAAATTGCATATGTTATTAAGGGATATGCTTCACCTTCAATAATTTCATCCCTTTCTGATGAAAGAGTATCTGTAGGTGCAGAAGTTGTAAAACGGGCAAATGATGGTATGCTTGATCAAAGACGATTATGGTCAGTAGTTGGATTAACTAAGGAAGAAAGAAAGGTAGCATTAGCTGAGCTTGAATCAGCAACTCCGGAAGGAAAAGCTAGACGTGAACTATTAGTTCAATGTATTGAAAAGACGAATGATGAACATAACTCAGTTGGAATACAAATGAATCAAATATATTCACAATCTCCACTTAATGTCATTGAAGAAGATGATAAAGCACCCGACTTTAGTCATATTGATAGATGGAGAAATGTTTACATTTCTACCTTTCCTGGATATCGCCTTCCTCATGTTTGGGTAGGAATAAATAGTCAAACTCCAAAACTTTCAACATTAGACATTTGTGGAAAGGGAAAGTTTACGCTTCTTACTGGGATTGGTGGGGAATCATGGCTTAAAGCAGTTGAATCAATTAATAAACGGGGATTCCCAATGATTCGAGGTCATTCAATTGGATTCCGACAAGAATACCTTGATTTATATCGTGACTGGGCAAAGGTCCGTGATATTGATGAAGATGGAGCTATATTAGTAAGACCAGATATTTGGGTTTGCTGGAGAATAAAATCTAAGGTTGAAAACCCAGAGGAAAAGCTAATTGAAGTACTTGGTAAAGTGCTTCAAAAGGAATTAGTGCTGGATGTCTAGAGATGCGAGTATATATTTTATATAATTTTCTACATAGTTTTATATTTAACTAGATATATAGGTAAATAAATGCATAAATTATTCAATTGCATTTCGCTTAATTTAACCATCTTATAATGGTGTGGTTCTAGAAAGATTCAGACGAAAGCACCGGATGGTAGGGATTGAAGATAATTAAAGAGTAAGAGTAAGTTAGCAGATCTGACATGGTACCAATGTTTGTCAAAACGTACTGAATATCTGACGTACAGCATGGTAGGTAATTCTATCATCTGCAAGATTACACAAAGTTACCAGGATGAATAACTAAGTTCGGAGTATATTATTTAAAGTTTCTGAATGACGGTTTTACGTAGATTGAAAAGGAAACATTAAAGGCAATATCGAGCTATCTTCAACCTGCCCCACTAAACTTAAATATTGTTAACTATATCTATATCAAATCTGTTAGTTGTTACCGCTGGATCAAGATTCGCCTTAAGAACCATTTTGCGCACATTTGGTATTCTATTTAAAGAATAAACTTAATTAAGGATTGCTAGTATCAGTGTAACTAATTAACAAATTAATAGCTCCAGCTTGCTTGATCTATACTCATCTACCACCGGTGATACAAGATGCTGTATTCGTAGTAATACTAGCGTTTAGTTCTCCTCCTTAGCTTATCTTATCTTATCTTATTATCTACTGTAGCGCGATGCACCGCGGCTCTTAATTAGTACTATAGGAACATCTACTCTAGCATAGAGACCCTATCGATCTAATAAACACAGAATCTTATATTTAAAAAACAGTAATGTATATATACATATCTTCAACTCATCTAGATTAGACTAAACATCGTGTTATATATAGTAGAGATTCTACAGGGGGCTCAGGATTACTACCACGTCTGCTCCTAAACGAACATTAATATCTATATAGCACCAACTATAAAATAATTATACGGTTTATCGCCTGTTTCAACGAATGAATTGTTACTCTAACCTAAGCTTATATTATTATACTTTTGCATCACTCATGTTTCTCGTTTCTGATTTAACTCTGACGGTTATACTCTTGATCGTAGAGAATTAATCAAGATGGCGGGTAACCGCTGCATAAACTATAAGAATGGCTGGCTAGTAAAAAAATATTGGTTTGCATAACTCTACCAACCAATAGCGATTCATGATGTTACGGCATCAGGCCAGCCAATTTATTTATATCTATGATAATAATAAGAATAGTGAGAATACTATGCTACATTGGATCGAGAGGTACATAGCGGATCGATGCTATATCCAGTTAGATGATCGTCGTTGGGCCCTTGCAGTATGCTAAAACTTAAATCCGACAGTGGCTCCTTATCGTTGGAATGAAGTAGGGAGAGGAGCGATACAAATTAAAAGGGAGCAGCAAAGATAGAAAATGTAAACACCCTTCTGGAACTTTCAAGTAAATTGATTCACAAAGTTTAAAATGCTGTAATATTCTCCTCTCTACGACCGTTGTTCATGCGCCATTTAACCGATAAAATTGCAACTACAGTTGACGGTATGCAAGTGTCGGTATCTGTGATGCAAAGGCCCACTTAATCATGCGAAGTTATCCCACATTATGCAATTCCTAACTAACTTCAAGGCAGGTAATGCAAAGTCTCATATAAAAGAAGCTAATTCCTATCGCGTACTCTTTTATTCTTCTTCTCTCTCTTTTTCATTTTTTCTGTTTCTTGTATTTTCTGGTGATTTACCCCTGATATTATTTTCCATAAATTCTTAAACGCATCTTTCAAAGTTTATATTAACTTTACAACAATCATTCTCCTCTCATTTTCCATGAAAATCAATAAATTATTCTAAATGAAGATATTTCCAGGTTATGAACCTACTTTCTGGAATAATAAACCAATTAAGCATAGGCATTTAGTTATATTCCTACTTGGATTAGCTACTATATTACTCAGTATATCAATCATTGGCTGTTCATCATCATCAGGTGCAAATCCAAGTTTACATCTTATTGAAATAAAATACGATGCTTATCGTGAATGGTTTATGAAAAGTGGTGACTACGGAATCGTAAATCCAGATGCTTATAATGTTTTAAATGCATATGATATTAATTCAGATTTACAAGTAAGAGTAGGTTATTTTGGTGTTTGTACAAATTCTTCATATACTCTTCCAACTGTAGTACAGACTCAACTTGGTGATTCAGCACCAAAACCTAGCAATGCAACTGGTAAAGGCTGGGTATGTTCAAATAATGTTACCAACTTAGCAAAAGAGTTCACATGGCCAACTCAAGATGCTTTGAATTTAGTTTATGTTGCTGATACTGTTAGATCGCATGCTCTAACGCCTTGGGTCTTAGTTATTGCCATTGTATTTTCAGGTATTAGTTGCATTTTATTGATGATTGTTGATCATAGAGAATCAGTTGCATTTCCATTAACAACAGGTTGTTCAACCTTAGCATTTTTACTAGCAATTCTTGGAATGACATCGCAGCAAACTGGGATTAATGCAATATCACAAATGGCATTCACACTATCTCAACATTCCATCAGGGCCAGTAGTGGCAAATCTGCAGCAGGACTTGGATGGTCTGCTACAGTTTTCTTATTTATATCGGCAATTTCACTAGTACTAATATACATTGATGAAAGAGGAGTTAGATCTAGAGATTCGGATCTTGAAGAAAAACTTGCTGAAGAAATAACTAGACCTCGTCGATCACTAAACTTTTTTAAATCTTCGAAAAAACCAAATTACTCAGAAAGAGAGATTGATACAGAGAGGGAGATGGAGAAAGAAGAAGAGGAAGAAAGGGGGAAGAGTTTTGAGGAGACAATGGTGGATAAGTTACGACTTGTACAAGAAAGAGCACTTGCAGAACAAAGAGCAGAAGAACATGCAGTTGCTGTAGACCTTGAAAGAAGAGAAACAGCAAGTAGAGAAGCAGCAGCTAGAGAATCGGCAGCCAGAGCAGCTAAGGCAAACTCCCATCATTCAAGAAGAACCCCATCTCCATCAGCAGAATCTAGACATTTCCGGATGCCAGGAACAATATCAATGCCAACTCCATATTAAAGTATGTTTGGTACAAGCATGCAAAAAGTATATATTTTATTTCTTTGTTACGATCCCTTTGCATATTAATTTAATGACCTTTTTTAAGATTTGTTCAAATCAATCATCCAGGCTCTGTCTGGCGCTGGAAAGCTCAAGTTCTTACTCGGCCGGTATATATTATATTAATTAAGTTCTTATATATTTTACATATATATATATATAGTCGATATGAGTAAAGTTAAAGTTATATATAAATCTTCCGACTTAGTATCAAAGGTCTGGTATAAACTTATAGTAACGGTTGTACGATGCAATATTCCTTCAATAATTGTACATTTTTTACAACATGTAAAATAGTGAAATATTGTAGTAGAATAATCGTTGCTATATTTATGTGTAGTTATTGAATAATGATTGAAAACTGATGTTTTTGTGTTCAAATTTTGCCAATTAATGGATGTAGAGTCGAATCCTAATTGTATATCCAATCAAAGAGGAGATTGGTGAGAATATGTACATTAAAATATACAATCTAAGTGTTTAACTCGAAGCTCGTCTTCCGAATTTACCGATACGGAATTCCATTGATAATTGTAGTAATAACTGAATAATTAATTACATAATCTTGTAATCTAGATCTTATCTTATCTAATCATTTTTAGAGTCATTAGTGAGTCAGTTCACAAACTCTATTTTATTCACGGCTAATAGCTAGACGACTTACTACCTGTTAACCGAATGCAAGATTTCATTGAACTTTGTTAGACATTTCCGGTACACCTGCAGATCGCTGGCGCCAAAACCTGCTCAACTTACTGTGTACCCAAGCCTAATATGAATATGCACTTTTCCCTTCTCTTGGCCAATTTCAATACTTTTTCTCTTAAATTGGTTCTAATATCAGAATCAGTAAAATGAAAGAGTGACTACAAGATAAAATATGTTTGATAACACGATGGTTGATCGCAACGTACCTGAAATGCCTACATGGTTGAAATATAGGCGGAGGTTTGATAAATTTAGAGGTTCAACTTCATTTATTGTATTTACAATCTCTTTAGCTATATTTACTGATAGTTTTCTATATGGTGTTATAGTACCAGTTGTTCCTTTTGCATTTCATACTCGTTTTGGTATTCCTCAGAATGAAATTCAAAAGTGGGTATCAACTTCTCTAGCTGTTTATGCTGGTGCAGTTATAGTAGGGTCATTAATTGTTGGTGTGATCTCTGATAGGATAGGGAAAAGAAGAGCATTTATGATTTCTGGATTTATTGTAATGGAAGGTGCAACATCAATGTTATGCTTTCCAAAATCATTAGCTTTGTATATGGTTGGTAGAGCATTACAAGGTATTGCAGCAGCTATTGCTTGGGGAATAGGATTCGCTATAATTTCTGATTCAGCAGATAGTAATCAGGTAGCTTTGTTAATGAGCTATCCGTCGATGGGTCTTGGATTAGGATTTTTCTTGGGTCCTTTATTAGGAGGTATTATGTATGAAAAGCTAGGATATTATTCAGTATTTTATCTTTGTTTTGGTATATTTACTTTTGATATAGCTGTTAGATTTATTATGTCAGAAAAACATGTAACAAAGAAGAATCTTGCACGTTATGAAAAATATGAAAAAGGGGGCGATACTGAAGTAACACAAGAGCAAAGTACTTGTGATGATAATGATGAAGTTGAAGTTGAAATTAGTAATGAACAGGAAGTGCATCAAAGTTTTGCTTTATCAAAATCAACTTTGTTTATATTATTAAAATCACCTAGAATTTTGAATGATTTATTTTTGATGTTTGTATTAGTATGGTTTTCTGGTGCTTTGGATGCAGTATTAACTATTCATGTTTCGGAAATATTTCATTTTGATTCATTGTATGCTGGTCTTTTGTTTTTAGCAATTGTTATACCATCTTTTCTTGAACCCTATTTTGGTTGGATTTCAGATAAATATGGCGCAAAATATCTAGTTACAGTTGGATTTATTTGGATATTTCCAAGTTTCATGTTGTTGAGGATTCCTGATCATTCTTCTACTAATCAAATAATTATGTTTGTAGCATTTTTAGTATTTCTAGGAATTGGATTTTCGATGATATTAACACCATTGATGGCAGATATAACCAATGCAGTAAATGATATTGATAAAGAAGAACCAGGTAAATTAGGAAAAAGTAAAGGATTCGCTCAAGCATATGGATTAGTTAATGTTGCTTCATCGTTGGGCCAGATAGTAGGACCATATCAAGCAGGTGCAGTTATGACAAAATATGGATGGGCAGTTAATTGTTTAATATTAGCACTAGTTAGTTTAGTTTCAGCAATTCCGTCATATTTTTATACTGGAAGTAATAAAAAGAGAGGAGAAGAGGATTTAGAATTAGTGAATGATATAAGAGATTAGTTGCAGGTGTATAGGCTGGCATTTAATGTATTTATTAAGCTATAAATTATTTCTAATATATACGCCGGGTTCGGGGTTTATATCCTTATAGATGATTGATCTTAATAGACCCGGCGGGTTGGATATTTTAGATTAATTCGTTGATCGCTGCCAATACCACCCCCCTCTCTGTCTTGCATTCTAACCCAGCTCTTAATAGGCAAATAGAACCTACCATAGGGAATAACTATACAAATTTCTCTTATCTTATATTAACGAAAGAGTGTTTATTTGTATCAATTTCTGTTATATATCTATAAAATAAATCAACAATTAGATTTAAAAAGCTAATTCTGTCTTACTATATACATTCACCAGTATTATCGTTACTGCGTTACACACCTAATTCATACTACCTCAGATCTCCACCATATAATTTCTTACAATATCAAAGACAAAAGAAGCGCTTAACTTTACTATAGAAAGGCAATTTGAGTCAAATTCCTATGACAGCAATCGGGCAATATTTATCCGATATGATATATCACGTCGAAAAAAGGCGCCCCATTGGCAATTCCATGACATTCTGTGTTATTTATAAACCGATTCTGGAAAGCTCTGCTTATTACTGTTTTCTTCCTTTCCAGTTCACACTTTCTTCTGAATATTTACATCAAATTATACGGTTTAATTATTACTTATTAGATCTATTATTTGTAAGCTGGTTGTGATCGAAGGATAATCATATTATTAGTTAACTGGTTGTGATTAAGATTTTATTATATAAAGAAATATGTATGAATTTACTTTCCTTACCTCTCAACAAAATGCTCAGCAAAATAAATCAACTTCTGGTTCTTCAAAAAGTCCTCAAACTTCTGATAAACCAAGAGCTTTATCCATTGATGATGTACTGAATTGTCCTTGGCCAGATATACCTACTAGAAATTATTATAGTTTTAATCCAGCACCAGAAGAAACTAGTAGCTCTAGATCTTATTCATCAAACTCAGTTAATTCAAAGTCTTCATCTCCTTTTATTAATCATATAAATGGTAATATAAATGATGATTTTGGTGGAAGTTCAAATACTGTGGGTAATATGGCATATGGGACGGTTCATGCATGCAATGGAACTGTGAATGAAGAAGAAGGATCTGCAACATCGATAATTTCTCCTAAACTTTATTCATCTTATTCAATTCATAATAGAACATATGATGCTATAAAGTTTGTTAATTCAATTATACAAGGTAATCAAGGAGCTATAACCCCACCATCTTCTATAACCAAAGAACGAGAAGAATACAAAGAAAGGGATAGAAGGGAAGAAAGAGAGAGAGAAAGAGCTAGAGAAAGAGCGAGAGAAAGAGCGAGAGGAAGGGCGAGAAGGGAAAGAAAAAGGGGAAAAAGAAGGGGAAGAAGAGAAAAGGAAAGAGAACTAGAAAGAAGAGCATATAGATCCAGAAAAAAGGATCGTGCAAAATTGGTGGAAATGAAAAAACAACCGTACAATCCAACATTTTATAACCCTTTAGTCAATTTAAATATAATTCCTATCAATCAATATAGAAGAACTCGACCTATTAAACTCATCAACAAAATTGAATTTTTTAATTTCGATGGTGCTTTGGTAAATATTCCCAGTCCAAATTTAGATTTAGTTAGTGAACATGCAGCAGATATTTTACAAAGACCATATGGTTTGTACGATGGTGGATGGTGGTGTGATCCATTGTTTTTAGATGGTATGTTAAGGGATAAGGGACCACCTGAAGGTTGGTTTAAAGAATCGTTACTTGACTTGATTGGAAAGTCATTTCGAGATCAGTCAGTATTAACTGTATTATATTCGGGTAGAATGAGAGAAACAAGTCAAGATGTGGTACTTGACATTATTAGAACTCGTAGTGGATTAATGCATTCTTTAGATGCTATCATTTTAAGACCAGATTCAATAATTGATAAGAATGAAAGTAATGAAACGTTTATTGCATTAGCAATAAGAGATATAACTAAACACTACTATGAATGTTCCTCAATATCTATTTATGATGCAAATATTAAGAATATTAATGAAATTAGAAGGGCTTTTGAATCTCCAGAATGGTTAATTGAAGAGAAGAAGAAGAAATCCAAATTCAATGAATTTGGTGAAAAATTGCAGAAATTTACTTATAATATTAATAGAATTGAATTGGTTGAAAGGAAGTTTACTCCATCAATGGAAAGACATCTTATTGTTGCTGCTCTTGAAGAGCATAATTTAGCAGTTAAGAACAAGCAGCTTCATAAGGTGAATAAGTATAGAAATGAAAAGAATTTAGAAGTACAAGTTGTTGAAGTTTATTATAAATTCGATGGTGAATCAACTTCTATATTGAGCAAGCTTATTGAAGAATTTGATGGCAAATTATCTGATTATGATATTTGTTGTGATAAACTTGTTGCTGAAATTGGTGGTAATCAAAAATTATCCATTATTGGTCCTATTAAAACACAAGTTGTATGGAGGGGAACACACATTGGAAAGGTTGGTAATCAAGTTTGGGCTTTAAAACTTGAAAGTGTTAATAACACCACTCCTGTTGCTTGTATTTACGACCCAATATCGATTCCTTTAATTAAAGGGAAAGATTATGATTATAATCCTAATGATATTGAAGTATGGGAAGAAATTGAGCCAGTTGAAGTTGTATCGGTACTTAACCAGAGAGATATCTTAACAATATCTTAACCATATCTTCAACATTTAGATGAAAGAGATTTAGATTTAGATTTAGATTATGTAGGTAATTATTTATTTAAGTATATAATATTAATCTAATTATATATGTTAAAGCAAACCGGCCCAGATGATAATTTGAAGTATTAGATTAACATCGAAGGGCACTTAGAGTGATTTATTTTGATTTTAGCACTAGCATCGGCACGATCAACTGTATAAAACCTAAGTTGAGCGGAATTTGACAAGCGTGCTGATATGATAAATATTTGATTGTTAATTGATATGTATTTTGTATATAAAGAAGGTTGTTTATAAAACTGAATTGTAATTATGTAAATAGGTAAATAAGTAAAATGAAAAAAAATTTATTTCGATCGCGTTAACGTTGATAATGGTTAGGTACACATGCATATGGGTAAAGTTAAGGTATAAAGAGGTGACTGTTGAAGTGATATAAGTGCGAAAATAACGAATAATCTTATAACAAATAAGATATTCACATAATCCATTAGATTGCTTTTAATTGCTGATAGTTTGCCATCAATCTATATAGTCTTTTAACTAAATTCTTTACCCTCTTTGAAATTCTCACCGAATAACGAGGCTACCGTTAACAGCAAGGTTAGGGTACTTCCTTCCTTTAAACAAATATTACCCACCTTTAATCTAATATTGCTAAGATTTGATAATTGTAAGTGTCAAGTTGAGAAATACATCTTTATAATACTTCACCATAATTTTCACAATTCAATCAAAATCATCTCATAATCCCAATTCATCTCTTTCTATTTCATTGATACTACCTCCACGGTATGCTATCACACAATGTCCATCGCTCAGCAAATTGAAGACTTGAATAAAGCAAAATCATTAGTTCAAGATGATCCTAATAATTATATCCAAATCATTCCTGGAATTATCCCAGTTGCTTCAAGACCGGAAACAGAATTTAGACAATGGTGTGCAAGCTTTTTTTTAGATTGTTTTACTTGTGAAGAATTAAGTCATGATATTAAAAAGTCATTAGCAGTACAATGTTTAGATCCCTTATTACTATTAATAAATCAACAACCGGATGCACCAAATGATTGGATTACTGTTAAATTAGCTATTAGTTGTTGCTGTTCAATATATCCATTAATATTTTCTTATGTCTGTTCAAACTCTGGTGAATCAATTGTTTGGGATAAAATTACTGCAATCAAAACACAAATTTTAAATAAATGGAATGATAATCCAATTGATACAGCAAATAAAAAACTTCGGTTTGGTATTCAAGCTTCTTGTATAAAATTTGCTCAAACGGTAATCTTTGTACAAACTTATAGTCCAAGAGATCCAAGAATGAGTGCTAGTGAAGACGAAGAAAATATTTCATTAACTTTAGTCCCAGTTGGTCATCCTTTAATTGAAACATCAACGGTTGAAGCACAAGGTTTAGGATTATTAGATAGAATGCTGTCAGTATTTGCAGAACCAGCAGTATTTGCACCAACAGTAACTTGTACATTAAGTGCTTTATATCAATTAATTAGTACTAGATCATCAACTATTCCAAAAATTCTTCGTAGTATTTTAAATTTTGATACCAGTTTAAAACAGGTGGTAATTAATGATAAAATTACTCCACCATCTAGTTCTTCTTATATTGAATTAGAAATAAAATTTATTGATAAGACTTTAAAACTTTTCCTTACTAATGTAATTAAAAAGAATCTTGCTCCCAAGTTTTCTTCACAAATTCAAAGATATTTAAATAATTTATCGCAAGTAAGAGCAAGTGAAAAGTTAAAGAAAAGAGTAGGAGAAGCAGAAGAACAGAAAGATGAAAAGAGAATAAAATTACAAGAATCAAATAATAACAACATGCCAGCAAATTCATCAACAATATTACCATCAGGTCCAGTATCTTTTTCATCGTTATTTAATCTTATAAATTCCAATGATCCTTTAGCATCATTTGATGCAAAAGAATTACCAAAAGATATTGCAATTAATATTGCATTAGCAAGTATAGCATTATCCAACCAACAATTACTTGATAATTCAATTAGTATTATTCAACAAAGATATCAAAATTTATTAGAATCAAGTAAACAATTAACAAATAATAATAATAATAACAATAGCAATAGTATTAATAACAACCATCATAATAGAAACCAATCTTTAGCACTTGATGCCTCCTATGATGACGAAGATGAAGATCAAGATGTGGATTCTTTAGTTGCAAGACAATCTGCTAAAGCCGAATCTGATACCTTAGCTGCTGATATGAGTGATGAAGATGATGACAAAGAAGCATCACTTTTAGCAACTTCTTCATTTAATTTAACCCTACCAAATAAATTATCTCCTGATCAACGTAAAGCTGAATTAGGTAGAATTGTAGATAGACTTATATCATATAGTAGTATTTCAACAACTATTCTTTCTTCAGGAGCTGCTAATGCAAATAAAGGGTTAAATAGAGTAGCAGTAACTGATTGGAATAAAGATACTTGGGTAATTATTGCTTCAAGACTTGCAACAAGAGGGGCATGTAATTCAATTGAAGCGAAAACTATTATAAGAAGGCATATATTTAATTACGTTATAAGTAACTTTAGAGAACGATTAGAAATAATTATATCTTGGCTAACTGAAGAATGGTTTAATGAATTTTCAAACAATGACAACAATGCTGATAATAAAATCGATGAAGAAAAATCTATTTATTACTTTTGGGCAGCAGAAATTTTTGATCATATTATTCCGTTAATAGAAGCTGATGATACAAAAGGATTTATTAGATTATTATCTGATTTACCTGCTCTTAATAATTCTTTAATTATCAAAATGAGAAGTTTATGTGTTGATCCACTTCGAGCTCAAATTGGTTTTAGAGCAATTAGATATTTAATTAAGCTTAAACCTCCAGTAAAAGAATTTTGTTTAGATTTATTGGAGGATTTATATAAAAATGACGAAGATTCACAAAAGGTGGCTGGCGCTATATTAAAACCATATCGATCTGAATTTTTAGTAAAGCAAGAAAAAGATGTTGAAGTACAGAACTAGAAAATTAATTTATTGTTTCTCCAAACGTTCTCCTTGCCTCCGGCGGCCGGGCTTTGCCCGGACCCGTTGTTCCTCGCTTCGCGAGGAAGTACTATAGACATATATAGAGTAAACTACTGTTTTTAATTAAAATTAATAAATAACTTATATACCCTTTCATGCGTTTCTCACATTTATAAACGCATCCCATCTTCATCAATCCGTATTCAATAGAATGAGGATGACAATTAAATAATTTACACTTTTCCATGATATTTGTATTCTTCTAACCATAGCTTTGCATCTTTACCTAATGCTGCTAATAACCCATTTGATTCACCACTATTTACTCGCTTTAAAGCTTTTCTTGCAAACATTACAACTCTTCCATCAGAGAGACTTGTCCAATATAACCACCATCCTCTATTTGTTCTTATAAATCTCTCCGATTCACTATCTCGTGCTTCAAAATTCAAATAACAAAGTGCCTGATGTATCTGAATAAGATCTAATCGAAATTGAATAAATTTTTCAACAATGGTAGGATCCAACAATTCTAACTCCGTTTGAGATGGGAACTTAGGAATATCGGGTAATGAACTTTGCATGGTGAATTTTGAATTATCCATAATAAGATAATAAAATTTACTTACTTCTTTCAACGTTGAATTGTAATTCTTTGATAAATCCAAATCTGTGAAGAATGGCTCAGAAAGAGATGCTAATTTTCGATGCAACGATACATATAGTGATGGAGTCTCTAATGAGTCATCTGTTTGGGTTTTCCTATATATTAAAACATATACAAATGGCCGCCTTCTATAAATGAGAATTTTACAAGATTCATAAGATAATGGTTCATCTTCACTGTTGTTAAGATTCAGCTTCAACATAACTTCTTTTGATGTAACATCTGACGTGCTAAAAGATTCAGCTTCTTCCTCAAGATTTCCCATTAAACCAATTAAGAAACGAGAATCAGATAGTTCATCTGATAATCCAGTAGGAGGTGTGGGTCGTTTCGGTTTCTTACGCATGTAGTTAAGATAAGAAGATATAGGGTTGGTTTTAGGAGACGAGGTATTTGAAGTAGGAGTAGAATTAGTTGGAATTGGTGGAATGGTAGAAGGAGATGTATTGGAAACAGAAGTAGAGGATGTATCAGGTGGGATGTTGGTATCCAAATTAGATGGGAGAGTTTCAGTTGTAGGATTATATATACCTGGTGCAGAAGATGTTACTAGGACATCTGGAGGTTCTAAACCATCAGTTATATTAGCTGAAGTTGATGTACTTTCTTCATTCGTTTGTTGTTCATCAATCACTTGCGGTACTTCATCCCTTGGCTTAGCTTTAAAATTCATAAAATTCATTGTATCTATTAATTGATTCATTGATGTCATTGTAGCTGTTCCCATAGTACTTGCTGCTGATGATACAGATGGAATAATAGATGCCATTCCTTTCACAATACTTGCAGTTGGAAATATACTACTATTGATTTCATTGGTTGCTGTTTTAGTTATATCAGAATGAAAATTACTTGAATTTAAATGTGCAACATAACCAGAAGGTTCAAAGAATGAATTATTATTGTTGCAATCAAGACATTCTTGAATCCAATTGAGTAAATCACATACAGACGAATCATCAATTGATGGTCGATTAGAATGATTATTAGTCCATACTAGTCCATTATTATCCAGTTGGTATTGAGAATACGGTTGAAAATTAGATTGATAATATTGGGATGGGGAAGAAGATGATGATGGGGAGGTAGGTGATGCTTCAGTTGAATTAAGTGATGTATTGTGAACTGTTGTTTGACCATTATCAGAAGTTACATCACCATTCCCATAATTATCATCATTTCTTCTTAAAACTACCATTTGGATTAATCCTGGATGATTATCTCTCTCTAATAACGCTGTTGCTGCTTCAGATGTTGTAGTACTAACTCTACCTCTTGCATATTTCAAATGATCAACTTGGTATAAATCAGTTATACATGTTGGAGTAGGATTCCAATTATGACACCAAGCATCCCACCAAGGTTTTAATTGAGTTCTAATTTCATCAATTCTATCAACATCTAATGGTCCATAATGTAATCTCCATCTTCTATAACCAGAATAAATTTCTGATATTAACATTTGAGAATTTTCAATATTTTTGCCATCTTTTGAATCATCACCATTACCAAAATTAAAATTACCAACAATCCACCAGTTAGGACTCTCAACTTCTTTTACAACTAATCTTGAATTAGTAGTTTCTATAGTTGATAGAGGCTCGTCAGAAAATTCTTTTGATAATTCTACAACTCCTTGAGCTAAACCTATATAACGCAACTGTTGATCAATTGAACAGTTAGAGCTTGACGAACCATAATAATAAAGGATTTGATTCTGTAATTGATCACCTTGAGTATCTAAATCTGGATTGTAAATACAAAGATATTCTAAATGAGGTTTAATAGGGGGGTCATCCATTTGATTGTAAAGATAAGATTAGATAACGTTTGACGATGAAGATGGGATAAGTTCGTGATAGCCGCATTATGGTGGTGGGTGACTATGTGAAATGCGGCAGTACGAGAAGTAGTGAGGGTGGTTGAGAAGATTATATCCATATCCCAATTGCCAAATGCTTTTAAATTGGTTTATATTAGGATATTTCATTAGCCTATAACAAATCAAGAATCACAGATTCAGATTAAAGAATCAGATTATTAATTGCAAATTCGGATTCGGAATAAATTTACTTTTAACCTTTTAACCACTAACCAGGAGTTAACGATAGGGTAAAAAGTAAGGTAGATAATCTTAGTAAAGTTAAATTGTAACTCATAGTATATATTAATATGAAATATAAATTTAAGTTTAAGTATGGTTTCCGTAGCAGATTAGAGGTATATTTAACCCTCGGTTATACCGCTATAGTTGGTATCTAAGAACTCACCTGCACAGCTCGTATCATTAATGAAATCGGGTAGTTGGTCTGTTAGCGAAACGCTTCTAAAAGCACAACTCATGGGTAGAGTGATTCAAATAACTACTTACTTATACGCAGCTGCTTATGAAGAACTTCAAAACTTTTAAATAAATTTTATTTATATAAATTAATATTGGAATTTGGTTATCTGATAAGGTGGCAGCGTAAACACTCTTATGCATTGTTTGATGGGAATCTGGCGAGATTATGCAGACGGATATATAAGCATTAAAGTATTAGATCATTGCTTAATCTGGAATAGAATAAATGAATACGAAGGAATAATTGGATAAAACATTGGTGTAGGTATTCGTGGTACGTGGTTAATTGGTGTTAAATTTATTCAAAGAATATATAATATGGTAGTATTAGTAGTTATATACTAGTAGTTAGTTATAGTAGTTATAGCTAAGAATATGAACATCATTACTGGCAGTTCATAACTAGTCCTTAATATATTTAATGCAATTAATTTAATATTTGATAAATTCTTTCTATCAATTCCAACTTTTCTTGATATACTAACTTTAATAAGTGAAATATCAAAAGGGATACTAATTATTAACTAACAGATAATGATACAATTGTATAAAATCCTCCCATCCATACATATTCACATCAAGTATACTCCTAACCACTGCAATAATAGCCAATATTACTCAATTCCATTTCCTATTGCTCTCTAAACTTCTGTTTCACATATTACTACCCACGTTGAATACCATTTTAAACTCTTTCTTCCTTTATAAACATCCTCAACTTTCTAGGATTTCATTCTGTTCTCAACAACTTTACTCGGGTAAGGGTTCAATTTAAACTGCCTTATACATATTCCAATGTTATCTTAACTAAACCTAAAAATACGTTCCGATCGAAGAGGTAATTCTTTATTGATATCCCTCTTTTTCTTTCTATTTCTTTTTCTATTGAAAAGACGAAGCTGTTCGCTTCTTACAAGGCATATTTGCCTTTAATTTAAGATTTCTGGGAACTTGTAGAATATATGTGAGATGAAAATCACAATCAATTGAATTTAATTGGAATGAAATTGAAATTTACTTGAAATCTATTGAAAATTTATAATAGCATATTAAGGAGAAAGTGAATAGATATAAGAATAATAGGAAGGAAGTAAAAAACAATTTAGAAAATTTTAAAAAAAAGATTTATTAATACAATCATATTACCATAATGCATAGAACTGGGAGGATACCAAGTAAATTATCAATAGAGCACCAATTCGGTGATAATGAAAATGTAAATAATACTTATTCTAGCATACCAAGTCATGTTACAAAAGAACCTTCAGTGCTTAAGAAAATATCAAATAGTTCTACTTATGATAGTAGTCTAAACAACAACCTAGCACCTCCTCGACCTTCAATGATACGCTATCATTCATCCCCAGTTATGTCTACTTTATCACCCACTAGACATCACTTTCGTCTTCCAAATCAAACTCCAAGAGAAATTAAAGAAACTCTTAACGCTAATTATAAAGAAGACGAATTTGGTAAATCGATCAATCAATATACTGTAAAAGATGTAATTGGTAGTGGATCATTTGGTTCAGTAAAACTAGCAATAGATAATAATAATGGTACATATTATGCAATAAAAGAATATTCAAAACAAAGGCTAAAAAAGTTAAATAGGTTAGAAATAATGAGAAGAAGAAGAGGAAGACAAAAGTTGCAAGAAGGTGATGATTCTAATCCAATTAATTTAATTCGTCGGGAAGTTGCAATTATGAAGAAATTAGATCATTTAAACATTGTAAGCTTAGTTGAAGTGTTGGATGATCCGCATGGTGATTTACTTTATGTCATACTTGAATATTGTGAAAAGGGTGTTATTATGCCCGTTAATAAAGAAGAATATCCATCTGGTCATTATTCTGAAGAGCAATGTAGACTTTATTTTCGTGATATGATTCTCGGCGTTGAATATTTGCATTCACAAGGAATTATTCATAAGGATATAAAAGCAGAGAATGTTTTAGTTAGTGAAGATGATATTGTGAAAATTGTTGACTTTGGTGTATCAGAAATGTTTGAAACTGGAAATGATATTATTAAAAAGACTGCAGGAAGTCCTGCTTATATGGCACCAGAGTTAATCTTTCCAAATGAATCAATTACAATTTCGGGTAGATCAGCTGATATCTGGTCAATGGGGGTGACCTTATATTATATGAGATTTGGTTATTTACCATTTCAAGCAGATACAATTGGAGAATTATATAATTCAATTTTAACTGACGAAGTAACATTTGAATCTGATTGTGATTTCTATCTTAAAGATTTATTATTAAGAGTTCTTGAAAAAGATCCTTCAAAGAGAATTAAAATGAATGAATTAAGAAACCATCCTTGGGTAACATGCAAGGGTGATGATTTATTATTATCAACAGAAGAAAATACTGCTGATTGTATTACACCAGTTACGGAGGAAGATTTAACAACTGCAATTGAATTAATAGAAGGAGTAATGGATATTGACCAAGCTTCAGCAAAACTAAGGAAACTTCATGGTTGGAGAGGGACATTAAATGGTGGTGGTATATCAAGGGAATCATCAAGGTCACCGGTATCGGTTATGTCTGATAGTAGTGAAGGGGGTGGTGGAATGTTTAAATTAACCAGAGCATTGAATGAAATTTTATCAAGAGATAGGTTTGGACCTAGATCAAATGGATCATCTCCATCATTTGAACCATTAAATATGATAACTTCACCAACTTTTGTTGAACTAAACAGTAGTGGAGGAAATAAAAAAGAGGGATATTTTGATCATAAAAGTGAAAATATATTACCACAAATTAAAGTAGAATCACCATCAGCAGCAACCGCGCAAGAAGCGCCAGCTCCATCACCTCCACCTCCACCTTCCCCACCTAAGGAAAATGATAATGAAGCATCTCAAGGTGCTACTACCCTTGAAAGACGTCCTAGTAGAAGTAGAACCAGGAAATTTTTGGGTCTTGAAATGACTTCAATCAGATCAAGAAGTCTAGATATAGATGACCGTTTATAGAAAATTTATATAAAACTTTTATGTATTTAATATTTAATATTTATTTTTAAACCTATATAACCATATACTTTTGAATTATAATTTAGCTAACTTCTGTTGAACTTCTAACGACTTTGCCTCATAATAATCATCTTCCTTTTCTTGTCTTTCAGACATTTTAATAACATCCTCGTCATAGGTTAATGTATCACTAATAACTTCTTTTAATAATTCTTTACGAATTGTTGCATAAGAAGGAGCTGCTGAGAATTTTTCAATCTTCTTCGCCAATTCAATACCTTCCTCTAATCCACCAAGTCCATCAATTATTCCATTTGATAATGCTTCTTGTGCAGTAAATCTATGGGCATTCATAGTAATCTTCTGGGTAATTGCTGCACCATATTTAACTCTATAGATTGACATCATTGGTGGTAAAATTGCTGCGCCAAATTCAACTTCATTCATACATAGAAATCCCTTTTTTGGATTCATAATTCTATAGTCATGACAAGCAGCAATCATAAAGCCAGCAGCAAAAGCATGTCCATTTACAACTGCAATTGTGGGTTGAGGGAATTCCATTACTGCTCTCATTAATCTATAATATCGATCAGGAAAGAATCCTTCGGTTTTAATTGCTCTTTCAAAGTCAAGCCCATTGGAGAAGAATTTAGGAATTGCAGAAGTAGTGATTAAAACTTTAGGATCTAATTGAGTACGGATAAATACAATTGCTTCTAAATAAGCATCGATGAATTCAGGACTGTATCGGTTATCAGGGGCAGCAGTATATTCAAGTAAATGATAATGTTCACCAGAAGAGACTCTAAGGAATTTATCGGAAGAATTTAAAGGGAATGTAAGAGGGAGTTTACTTGACATTATCAATGGTGTTTATAGGGTTATTAAGTATAATGGGTTATGATGATAATAAGTTAAAATTCATGATAATTTGGATACAGTTCCATTTTTATAGGAAAACTCATCGCTGATCATTGTGGAGAGATAACCGAGGTTGCAGAAGTCGTCGTCCTCCTCTCTTCAATGCACTCTGATTGTGATTGTGGGTAAGCCGGGCCGCACGAACTCCGCACGAACTCCGTGGAGGTAGTATTAGAAATCAAATAAGATGTAGGACGGGTTAATATAGTCTCGTAAATAAGGATGTGTATTATTATATTAATAATATAGAGTATAAAAGAGGAGTTTCTTGGGTGAATCCGTGTATTTATCCGGTAATAATGGATCTCATTCAAGTTCAATATCAACAGTTTTCCCGACATAAACCCATTTTTTTCATATCTATAAGTGTTGATTGCGGTTAGGGTGGTAATTTTCAAAACACTGGATATGCCTAGTTTTGGTCTCTACTAGCTTCATATTATGGTAGGACATTATTCATTTAATCCATCAGTTGAATTTAATTTGCATTGATTATCACAATTATAGTCTTGGTATGGTGAATTCAACATTGTCCTCGGAGGAAACATTGGAGAAATCCCCCGAGCTTCATAAACCATCTAAGAGAAATGCAGCTGAATCTAATGTTGATGGTGATTCTGGATCCAGTTCCGACTCTGATTCTTATGGTCCTTCATTAATTCCTAATAAACCGAAGAAGTTACGACCGCATTTGAAAAATGAAAAGCTCTATTTAAATAATTTACCTTCTTATGAAAAATATACTCACTCTTATATGCATCAATCGCAAATAACAACTATAGCAGTCCAACCAGAATCTTCCAACTCAGGTTATATTATAACAGGATCTACTGATGGTTATCTAAAATTTTGGAAAAAGATTGATAATGAAAGTAATATTCAATTTGTTAAGCAATTCTTAGCTCATAATAAACCGATAATTAATGGTATATTTAGTAGTGATGGGAGGTTTGTTGTAACAATTTCGTCTGACAGGACAGTAAAAGTTTTTGATGTATATAGTTTAGATATGATTAATATTCTTGAATTATCAATAAGTCCATCAAGTATTTGTTGGATACCAGGTAAAGGATCTAATGATTGTATAGCTGTATCTGATAAAAATAGTTCAAAGATATATATTTATGATATAGAACGGAGTGGAGAGGAAGAGGAAGAAGGGGAGACGGATGAAGAACATAAAACTTATAATCCGGTTAAAATTATTAACCTTCATAAAGCACCAGTAACCATACTTAGTTATAACCAATTGTATGATTGTATAATATCTACAGATAAACTTGGAATGATAGAGTATTGGCAACCAAGATCTGAATTTAATAAACCATCATCAGTTTTTGAATTAAAAAGTTCAACTAATTTATATGACTTTAGAAAGTCCAAAGTAACGATATTATCCTTATCCATCTCTCCTGATTGTAGTAAATTTGTCACTCTTTCATCTAATAGATTAATAACAATATTTGACTTTAAATCAGGTAAAAAGTTAAAGGAATATGATGAAAGTATTAAAATAACTGAAGAAATGCATCAATTTGGTACTAGTATTTATCAACCAGATGATATTGAATTTGGTAGAAGGTTAGCAATTGAAAAAGAACTGATAGATGATAATACTAATGAGAATGTAATTTTTGATGAATCCAATAATTTCATAATTTATTCAACTCTATTAGGAATTAAAATTATTAATATTATTGAAAATTCGTGTAGTTTATTACTTGGAAAAGAAGAGAATATTAGATTTTTATCAATTGCATTATATCAAGGGAAGGCAGCTACTAATTATAATAAGAATATTATGAGTATAGAAATGGCAGCATCAAATAATGAAACTATATCAAAACAAACAAAAGAAGATCCTATATTATTTGCAACAGGATTTAAAAAGAATCGATTTTATTTGTTTAATAGATATTCGGGTGATTTTAATGAAATAAAATCATCTAGAAATGTTCATAATGAAACAATTATTCTTAATAAACAATCAGCCAGTATTAATAATGATAGAAAGGAGAAAATACTACCCAAGTCAGTAACCCTTCATACTTCATTAGGTGATATTAGGATAAAATTATTTCCCAATATTGCACCTTTGGCAGTAGAGAACTTTACAACTTTATGTCGTAGAGGATATTATGATAATTTAATATTTCATAGAATCATAAAAAAGTTTATGATTCAAGGAGGTGATCCAGAAGGTGATGGTACTGGAGGTACTAGTATTTGGGGTAAACATTTCAATGATGAATTTAGTGCACTATTAAGACATGATAAACCTTTTATGTTAAGCATGGCCAATGCTGGGAAAAATACAAATGGTTCACAATTCTTCATAACTACTGAAAAGACTCCATGGTTGGATGATAAGCATACAATATTTGGAAGAGTTGAATCAGGTATTGAAACAATTAAAACGATAGAAAATTTGAAAGTTGATAAAAATGATAGACCACTTGAACCACCATGTATTGTATCTACTACTGTTCAATAAGCGAAGAAGCGTTTGCTAATTGTCCAGTTTTAATTAGCATCAATTAGTAATACAAGAGCTACCAGACCGAGCATATAAAATGTAATGATACTTCTCAAAATGATAAACAAGAGATTGATCCAAGCAGAGCATGGTCACCAATCCGAATTTATCCTGTAACATATAAAATTCTCTATATATTAATAATAATTATATATTTCATTTCTTCTCCCAAACTTCTTCATCATAACCATCTAAAAGATCAGTATATTCTTTTCCACCAGTTGCAAATCCAACAATTCCATCTTCAATTGCATAAATCTTCACTTTATCACCTTTGGAATTAGCAACTTCTTGTAACCATCCAGCAACTCTCCATGCTCTACTTTTACCAGCAGTACTTCTATTGCAATGGACATAGATTGCTTCTTTTCCTGATTTATCTGCCAAATCATAAATATTTTCACGAGATTCATAAAATGACTGTGCAGGCAAATTAAGAGCATTCTTTATTTTACCGCCTTTTAAATCTTCTCTTCTAACATCAAGCACTAAAATATTTGGATTGCCTGATTTAACATCTTCGGCTACTTTTTGTTTAGAGATATAATTAACATCAGCTGTTGGAGCTGGATATTTTTCAAACCACTTAGGAGCTTCAGGAGTAATGCTTGACATTTTAACAAAAAATTGATGTTTTTTAATTGATACTAGAAACTGTTTTTTAACTGCGCTGTTGAGCATTTATAAGTGGTTCCGTTAGTTACAATTGTATGTAATCATTTTGTGGGGAAATTTGCAATAATCTGCATAAATGAATCCATTGATAGTGGCTATCTCGTTACGCGAGTGGACGACTTCGCGTAGAGGAATCATAGCGCGCCAGAGCCGCGATAGCAGAGTTGATTTTCGAAAAAACAATAGTAGTTGGTTCTGAACATGAGGTGGTGAATATGGGGATGTTTTTAAAGTGGTATTTTTAAATAGTTTGTATTTTAACAGTAATTAATAGAATTCTTCTCCCCTTACTTTTGCCTCCGGCGGCCGGGCTCTGCCCGGACCCGTTGCTCTGAGCAAAGCTCAGAAATTGCGCAATGTTGATACCATATTAACAGTTAACTCTCCTGCTCTTAACTTTGCTCTATTACCTGCTGAACAGTTTGGTGCTTATACCCCTTGATATGATATCTACAGCTAAGCCCTAGTGAGGTGATCTGAAGGTATAAGATTATGATGGATACTCGACTTGAACATGCGAGCATTTTACAACTATTTACAACTATATTTTCAATATAAAACAATTTAAAGTCTATTATATATAAGAAAGATTAATTAATATTTAAGCATATATTTTTAAATATTATAACTATCTAGCAAACTTATATGGGACCGTAATTTTACCTTCCCCTGACTTTTCCTAAATGCGTTTGGTGTGGGGGTTGGGTGGGGGTATGAAAGTTCTAACGAAGAGAACGAAGAGATCTTGCATGAAAAGAGTTCGTTCTCATCAAAAGTGAACCACAATCTCTCATCATCCATTTCATCAAAAAAGCGCAATGACAAGGAAACTTACTCTCAATCCTACGCCTTTTTTTGTGCTCAAAACTAGAATTATAAAACTTTCTGATGATTTAAAAGAAAAATTGAAGTTGTCTGATGGTTGTAAACTTTTCATTAATATTTGCACTGATCCAGATATTGCTCCACCAAAGAGAAAATGGATAGATGCTAAAACAAATATGGGTGTACCGATGGTAGTATCTAATGGTAGAACTGATGTTGATAAAAAGGGTGCTAAGTCAGCAGTATTTGATTGTGTTATGAATACTCGTTTAGCGCAAGAGTGTTCTATCTATAAAGAATGTCATGAATTTGTTCTACTAGCCTCTTTAGATGTCGTTGAACGAATTTCTGATTGTATTTTGGATAAAGATAATTTGGCAATGCCAAAAATGAAAGTTAAGGGTATTCCACAAACTGAATATGAAATTCCTGATGGAGAATATGAAACAGTCGATGATGAAGAAGAAAAAGATGACGATCTTGTTTTAGATATTGAAGAGTATGCAAAATCAATTGTTCAATCAGAAACTGGGAGGGATAACAAGAAAACTAATAAGAAAATTGATAAGAGTACAATTGAATCTGCTGAAAAGTTGATTAGTGATAGATTTGATCCATATAATTTAGAGGAATTAACTATACCTGGATCAAGATCTGGATTGGCAGATCAAAGTGATGTTAATGGTAGTAATAAACCTACTAAACCTCTTATAGAAGAAATAACTAGTAAATCTAACCCAGTTTTTCATTTCAGAAAATACACTGGTCCATATAATGAATCAGGAGATCGTCCTTCCCATACTGTTGAGATTGAAACTGATGAAGATGTACTAAAGAAAACTCAATTAAAACTAACTGATAATGGGAAGAGGTTATTGTTTGGTAATTTATCGATTCCTTTGAGCCAAGTTGCAAAAAATGTCGAAGCATTCTATGTAAAAGAAGATAGTACATTAAAAGCATTTATTTATTAAATAAAATAAAACTAAATTTTAAGTAAACTGTTAGTGCACTCAGGTTCTTCCTACGAACATTTATATAGAATTCCAGCCTAAGCTAGAATCATGTCATGCTGTTATATAAAAGGATGTTATAAATATGATAGGAAATGATATCTTAATTTAACCTGCCTCACCAGATTATTAAACTCTAGCTATAACTATATAGTTCATCTCACTACACTTATCTATCCTACTGCTTATCTCAGATAAGGGAAAGGGTAAAAAAATTTATATTTCATGCATATTTCAGATCTAATGTTGATCTCGGTATTATTCATCAGTAGAGATATCTCAAAGGACAATAAATATGCCAGAAGTCATTAATATTCCTTGTAAGAGGTGTAAGGAACCGTCAGTTCTTGTATCTCGTACGGAGCCTTTCTGTAAGAAATGTTTTGTAAGGTTTGTTCAGCATAAGCAAAAGAAGAAGATGGAAGATTATAAAGTAAATTATAATGAAGGAGCAGTTATAGAAAATGTTTTATTACCTTTATCATTTGGACCATCATCTATTGCACTTTTAGATATGGTTGTGGAAATGCTCAGATATCAAATTACTACTCATAATGGTAAGCAAGGTCTATATCTTCATGTTGTTCATATTGATGAAACAGGAGTTCATGGTAACGGGTTAGATATCGAAAAGGCTTTAGAAGAAGTTAAGAGGAAATACCCAGAATGTACTAGTATTACAAGTATCAAACTAGAAACATTTTTAGAAGCTCCAGATGTTACTAAAGAAATCATTGATATTGGATCCTCAAATACATCAACAACTCCAAAAAATACAAAAGAATTATTAGCAATGTTAATTAAAAGGACCTCACAACATGATATCTTAAAAATTATTAGAGAAAAGATTATAGAAAAGGCAAGAATAGATCTTAACTGTTCAACAATTCTTTGGGGACATTCAATGACAAGATTAGCAGAATTAGTTGTTTCAATGACAGCAAAAGGAAGGGGTGATATCATACCAGATGTTATATTTAATGAAAAGGAGAACCCAAGAACTATTTATCCATTAATTGATATTCTCAGTTCAGAAATTAGTGATTATAATAAGGTACAAGAAATTGAAGATATTGTTTTGAATACTTCCAGCCGCCGACCAGCTACTACTAAGTTACAAAGTATTGATGAATTAGTAAATCAATATTTTGTATCGGTGGAGAAAGGATTTCCTTCAGTTGTGTCAACCGTAGTAAGAACAGCAGCTAAATTAGCACCAGGAGAAGTAGTAAATGAAAGTAGAGGGTTGAAGGTTGGTATTTGTAAGATTTGTGGAGCACCAGCTAAACCAGATAGTTTAGAGTGGTTAGAGAAGATTACAGTAAATACACCCGCACCAAGTGAAGATGAAGTTGTTCGTGATGACAAAGAAAATACTAAGGAAGGAGCACCCGAATTATGTTATGGCTGTATCACCGTATTTAAAGATTCTATGATTTCTCAAATGAGTTGGCCAAAGAGAGCTAACAAAGAAGAAATCATAAATGAATATAGTTTAGAATAGAAAATAGAATATTTATTTAAGTTAAATGCATAAGAAAACAACGGGTCCGGGCAGAGCCCAGAGGCTAAATTCGAAAAGAAAAGGAATTAATTTAAATCTTAATAAATGCCATATTATCACGAAATGCTGCATATTCGGAATCAGCATAACCAATAGCAGCTTCAATTTCATGACTATGAAGACCTTTAATACGATCAAGTTCAGTAGAAGAATAATTAACAAGTGCCCGACCAATTAATATAGATTCTTTAGTATCATCAATCAAACCATCATTATTACGATAAGCAGAATAAATATTTACACATTCAGAAGTATGGAAATTGCCATCAACTTTAACTATACCAACTGGGAGTAAGCCAGCTCTATTAGATCTTGTTAAAGCAGATGAAGCACCTTGATCAATATATATGCTACCAGAAGGAGATAACCCATGTAAGATCCAAAATTGACGATCTTTAATTGGTTGACCTCTTGGTAAAAATCTAGTATGCAAAGGAACATCTTCAATAGTAAGACTTTCTAATTCATGCTGTTGAATTTCAGGAATCTCGATCAAACTTGTACGAGATTGATTAAGAGATGGGGATGATGGTGTGGATATTGTTGAAGCAATATCTTCAACTGATGGTGGTTCATGATTTTGTATATATTTAACAATTAAATGAATATTACCAGGAATTGAACTTTTACAAATAATTGTATTAACTCCTGCAGAAGTTGCTAATCTAGCAGCAATTAATTTAGTAGTCATACCACCAGTACCAACCATACTACCAGCACCACTTGAAACATCAACTTTTAATTTTGAAATATCATCAACAACCAGAATTGGTTTAGCATTTGGATTATTTCTTGGATTTTCAGTATATAAACAATCAACATCAGTCATTAAAAATAAATAATTAGCATTTACCATACCAGCAGTAATAGCAGATAAAGTATCATTATCACCAAACCTAATTTCTGCAACTGATAAAGTATCATTTTCATTAACAATAGGAATAACTCCCATATTTAATAATTCATTCATTGTATTTGCAGCATTCAAATATTGAGTTCTATCAGCAATATCATTTCTTGTTAATAAAATTTGTGCAATTGGTTGATCAAGTTGACGAAATAAATCATCCCATAAACCAATTAATCTTGCTTGACCAATAGCTGCTACTGCTTGAATAGATGATAAATGTTTTGGTCTTTGATTTAATTTTAATCTTTTCAATCCCACTGCTATACCACCAGATGAAACAATTAAAACTTTATGACCATCTCTTCTAAGATTAACAGCAGTTTCAACTATCTGTGACATATTAGCTATTTTTGATTCACGAGTTTGCTCATCGCATAGCGATGAGGTTCCAAGTTTAATAACAATTGTGTAATGATTTGGGTTCATAATGACCGTTGTGAATTTAATTTTCTTGTATAATCCACTGTAGTGTGGAATTCACCTCTTCTATATTAATATAAATATAATGGTATGATTCGTCCTCACCCTGATCTGATCTTCTATGGTAACTTCACCTGCTGCTGGAAAATTACCGGCCCGCTACCGTGACTAATTTGACTGTCGGGAAGAAGATGCACGACGCAGTGATCTTCCCAAAGTGTAACTTTTTTAATCAAGGGTCCACTCTGCACTCCGCCGGAGATACTCTATTTCCATCCCACCGTTGCTCACGTTTATTAAGTTTACTATTCAGACCTACTGTACCTTCATATTATTCTTATTTATTTATATCAAGAATAATTTATTTATTGTATGAAAAGAATACGGTTATCGGATAATTTGCGGCGCTCTTGTGAGGCGCTTCTATCACCCACTCCACCAAAGATAAGATCTACACTAAATAAATATCTCTCATTTAGCTTCAACCTTAATTATTAAGACGATTTAACTCAACTCACACCCAATTCACTGGTTTTGTTTGAATTTCATTTCAAAATCAACAATGGGTCATCTAGTTACAGTTGCTACTTGCAACTTGAATCAATGGGCTATGGATTTCGAAGGAAATCGTGATAGAATCATTCAAAGTATTAGAATTTCCAAACAAAAGGGAGCTATTTTCAGAACTGGCCCTGAATTGGAAATTACCGGTTATGGTTGTCTAGATCATTTCTTAGAAGGAGATACTTATTTACATTCTTGGGAAATGTACTCTCAAATTATTACTCATCCAGATTGTCAAGATATTCTTTTAGATATTGGTATGCCTATTATTCATAAAAGTGTTCGTTATAATTGTAGAGTCATTTCTTATAATCAGAAAATCTTTTTAATTCGTCCAAAATTATGGCTTGCTAATGATGGCAATTATCGTGAAATGAGATACTTTACTCCATGGTATCGTCCTAAATATGTTGAAGACCATATTTTACCAGTTATGATGCAAGATATTCTCGATGATAAACAAAGATCTGTTACATTTGGTGATGCCAAATTAGATGGTTTAGAAACTTCATTTGGTTTTGAAACTTGTGAAGAATTATTCACTCCTAATAGTCCTCATATTGGTTTATCATTAGATGGAGTTGAATTTTTCACCAATTCAAGTGGTAGTCACCATGAATTAAGAAAATTAGATACTCGTATGAGACTTATAACTGAAGCAACTAAGAAATGTGGTGGTGTATATTTGTATGCTAATCAAAGAGGTTGTGATGGGGATAGATTATATTATGATGGCTGTGCTTTGATTGTTGTTAATGGTAATGTAGTTGCTCAAGGTGCTCAATTTGGTTTAGATGATGTTGAAGTTGTTAGTGCAACTGTTGATTTGGATTCTGTACGTAGTTATAGAGCAGCCCCTTCTTTTGGTATGCAATCTACTGCTGTTGAAAAATCTTATCCATCTGTTGAATTTAGTAGTGCTAGAAGTGCATTTTCAGGAAGAAGTTTGGAATTTGATCCAACAGTTGTACCAACCAAATCAATGCCATTAAGATATCATTCTCCAGAAGAAGAAATTGCTCTTGGACCAGCTTGTTGGTTGTGGGATTATCTCCGTAGATGTAAAGCAGGAGGATTCTTTATTCCATTAAGTGGTGGTATTGATAGTTGTGCAACTTCAGTTATTGTTCATTCAATGTGTCGTTTAGTAGTTGAAGCAGCTAAAAATGGTAATGAACAAGTTATATCTGATGCAAGAAGATTAGCAGATAAAAAATTAGAAGAAGATCCTAATTGGATACCAACTGATGCAAAAGAATTTGCAAATATGTTATTCCATACTTGTTATATGGGTACAGAAAATTCATCATATGAAACTCGGGCAAGAGCAAAAGCATTAGCTAATGATATTGGGTCATATCATATTGATATGAATATTGATAGTGTAGTTACTGCTGTACGTAAATTATTTGAAACTGTTACCGGTAAATCTCCTCAATTTAAAGTTCATGGTGGATCTCAACCAGAAAATCTTGCATTACAAAATATTCAGGCAAGATTACGTATGGTTTTAGCATATTTATTTGCTCTTTTATTACCTTGGGTTAGAGGTACTACTTCAGGTGGTCTTTTAGTTCTCGGTAGTGCTAATGTTGATGAAGCTCTTCGAGGATATCTTACTAAATATGATTGTTCTAGTGCTGATATTAATCCAATTGGCGGTATATCTAAAACAGATCTTAAAGGATTTATTGCATACGCAAGAGATAAATTTGAAATGCCAATTTTAAATGATTTCCTTACTGCTGTACCTACTGCTGAACTTGAACCAATTACAAAAACGTATGTTCAATCAGATGAAGCAGATATGGGATTAACATATGATGAATTATCAATATTTGGTAAATTACGTAAAGTTGAAAAGTGTGGTCCTTATAGTACATTTATTAAACTCTATCATGAATGGACTCCAAGATTAACACCTGCTGAAATTGCTGTTAAAGTTAAAAGATTCTTTTACTTTTATGCAATTAACCGTCATAAGATGACTGTCCTTACTCCATCTTATCATGCTGAACAATATTCACCAGATGATAATCGTTTTGATCTTAGACCTTTCCTTATTCTTCCTACTTTCCCATGGGCATCCAAAAAAATTGATGAAGTAGTTAAATCATTTGAAGCGAAAGATCAAACTAAGTTAGATTAGATATGTATTTGAATGTAAATATTATAAATAGTTTTTCATTCGAACTAGTAGGATATTAGGCTCTGTTTAATATCATAAGAAGACCCACCTTTCGGAGAAGAGCGTATTAAATTGAAGTGATGTTGCGCATACTTTTCAACAGGAACGAAAATTGACGGATATTTCATGCGTAGAATAATAACGATTGGCACTCTTATGCACTTTTATTTAATTCAATTAATATTATATAATAAATATATGATCTTAAATATCTATTTAAAAAGCATATTTAACAAAAGCTACAAGATAGATTATCCACCAGACTCATAGAGTATTATTAACTATCTCTCATCAATATATGTATTTAGTTCTTGAATGATATCAACAGTTTCTTGAGGATTTGCAATCCATACAGTACAAGCTGCCAAACGAGCTTTAAAATCATTAGCACCAATTGAAGCAAATTGATCACCAACATGTAAAGTACGATTACCAGGAATTCCACCAAGATACTTTTGAAGAGATAAAACTCCAAACCTTTTATCACCAATATCTACCCAAACATCACTTCCTCCATTAAATGCACAAAAATTAATCCTCTTAGCTACATCACTTACTTCTATTGCTCTCTGAGCGTTTAAAACAACTTCTTCTAATTCTTCTCGGCACATCTTCTTACCCGGTAATGGAACTAACCCAACTCCTCTTTCTTTTCGAACAATTTGGGCGGGTAGTGACATCTTATTCTTCATTGCAGTAAGAATCGATTCACCTAAATCTATTAACTTTTGAATATCAACTTCGGTCCAATTAGCTACCTCAGGAAGTTGCCATATTTCTGGTTCAATCCAAACTAATTTACCAGTTTCTCCATTAAGTCGGAATAAAAAATTCGATTCACCACCCATTACTGTTAAATTACACTTCTGTTCTGCTGTTAATACTTCACTTGCTACTATTGCTTTTGTTAATTCACCTAATCTTACTAAATAAGGATCACCTGATTTATCTGAATATCCAGCAGCAGTTACAATTCCAATATGAATACCTCTTGCAAGTAAATTAAGTAAAACAGGAATAATTTTACTATCAGCTTCAAGACTTGAACCATCATCGTATAAAGTAACATCACCATCAAATGTAACAAGTTGAACAGGAAGCCGATTTGAACTAAGACTCATAACTTGAGCAGTATTAAGAATTAATCTGATATCATTGAAACTAGGACTAACTAAGCGTCTTTTTGACATTGAACGTTTTTCATCTTGAATATAAAACGCTCTTTCCATTGGGAGTTTAGTGAAAAAAGTTCCAACTGAAGGGATTAATTGACGAAGTCGTCCTAAAGCAGGATTACCATACTCCTGAAGATCAACTTCATATGTTAGAATAGTGCGAGATTAGTAGAACCAGATCAAGGTATGTGGGTTTACTTACTTTGTTGTTCAATTAACTTTTCAACATCAAAAAATATTTCCGCATATCTTCTTCTAGTTTCAGTGACACTTTTAGTATCATCACCAGTACGGAAACTTGTTAATGATCCAGCATGTAAGACAAATGGAACCTGATAAAGTTAGTAATGTATTGGAGAAAAATGAGAAGTGTAAGGGTTATACATACCACGAGAAGTGATTTAATCCATTCAATAAATTCATCTCTTCTATGGGATTTTAAAGCATCTTATATTGTTAGTAAGTAATATTAGCTGAAGCAGTATGGGTTGTTATAATTCATATAATCTCATTATGCTACCAACAATACTATCAAAAGAGCGCATTGTTTTTAATTGACTTACATTCTACACGATATCTAAAGAAAACGGTTAGGTACAAACTTAAACACTTCTGGCTTCTATGATTTCTCAATTCTGAGGTTGAAATCTAACGAGTGAGAGGAATTTCAGCCATAGTAAGAACAATGAGGCCCCGCCGGAAGGAAATACAATTAACAAAGGAAGGAGGTATTACTTACCTAGTAGTCATATTTTTATATAAAGAAGGACAGACTAATACAACATATGAAATTAAAAATTGAAGTAAAAACAAAACAAAAAGCTGAAGAAAAGATAGCAAGATCAATTGCTATTGGAATACTTTGATTCACGTTTTGATCCGATCTGACCTTGTAGGTGGTCATATGTGCGGCGAACGTCATCTGGATTGAATCTCGATGTGATATTCAAAAGATAGGCTAGGAAAGGTAATAAAACGACAATGCATTTTGTGGGGAACAAGTTGAAGGGAATGGTTTGGCGGCACATTAATGAATGATAGAAGAGCCGACTCAACCGAATCAATCTTTTGTCATTGAGAAAATAGCACAGGATATGACTTCCATCCGTCGCGTGAAATTCTCAAACAGTTATGTTACGGAAGTAGGTCGAATGAACGATTTCTCTTGTAAGGATTTCCGCCGCAAGTGAAACAAGTTCAATCTAGCTTTGTCAAATGAATCCTATCAAATATATATATAATTACTAGCTAAGTATATATTAATATATATTAATAAGTTTTAATTTATATAGTAGCTAATCAACTTTTGAGCCCAAAGTTTCCGTATGGGTTGTTAATTCGTATCAATTAGTGTCTAACACTCTTAGAGTAGTTTCTGTAGCAAGTCTTATTCAATCTCCAGCGGTATTAGAGCAATCTCTTTCTTCAAGACTTCATCTTTAAACGGTGCTGTTATAATAAATTTGGTGGAATTAAAAGGATCTCTCTGTTCTTTTCATTTTAGCATTCATATTTTAAATCTCGAATTACTCCTAAAACTCTTCTAATTGTATTTAATGATCAAGTGTTAATTGGACATATTTCAAGTTCAAGCACTAGTTCTCATATTCAACATTTGCAGCTGTAGAGCAGTTTAAATAATAGTCTTAATAGAGTATCTTAGTTTATTTAATATATAAAGGTACATAGATATATTATTTCTGAGATAAATCAGAATTTCTTCCGGCCTCCAACATAGGAGTATATAAATGACATGATGAAAGCCTATCTAAATTGTGGCAGTAGTTGACATTAGCTCAGTACCAGAACAGACCTGCTATATTACCTAGGAGAAACTTTAACATAGATAATAATTAAATAAATATATCTTCATGGTATATAGCATTCCCTTTGCACCAGTTGCGTTCACCTTTATATACGGCATTTACAAGCGCATACGAAATACGGGCTGGATTGTTTATATGTTTGACGACGATCTAACGAGATCTAAAGCGTATAAACAGCATACCCCAAATACATCCGCGCTGCGGTCCCGCGGCGCAATAATACCACGCCTAGCCGTTATCGATGAAATACAATGAAACTTGGAAGCTACATAGAAACGGGTGTTAATTGAACTTCAATTGAATTACACTAAACCTTTAGATATAGATAAAGAAAACACACAATTGAATAGTGTGATATATAAATAAGAAGCAAGGAATCAAAAGTATAACACAATGGCAGATTCAGGAGCACCAGCTGTTGTTATGGGTAAGTAAATGATGACATTTGTTATTGAGTAATAACTATCCTACAGTTGCAAACAAGAGCATAAAACTAACTATTGAATTATAGACAAGTAAGTGAAATGAAAAAGAGAAAACAAGCAATTTATACTAACAAACAATAAAGTGGTACTGGACTTACTAAACTTGGATTCGCCGGTAACGATTCACCATCATATGTATTTCCAACAGTAATCGCAACTTCAACTAGTGGAGGAAATAAATCAAGTAAAACAGGAGCTGCCGGAACAGGAGGAGGTTCATCTGGCGGTCATTTATCAAAAAAGAGAGGAACTGAAGATTTAGATTTCTTTATTGGAGACGAAGCTTTACAAGCAGGTGCTGGACCAGGTATGTATACTTTCACCCCTTTTGCCTCTCCGCTAACCGGGCTGCCTCGGAGCCGTTGTTTCCTAAAGTATCATCTTCCCGCGAAGCGGGCAACGGGTCCGGGCAGCGCTCGGCCGCCGGAGGCAATTGGAAGAAAATTAGCTAACAATTAGGTTATGGTTTAAATTATCCAATCCGTCATGGACAAATTGAAGATTGGGATCATATGGAAAGATTTTGGGAAAATTCAATTTTTAAATATCTTAGATGTGAACCCGAAGATCATAGATTTTTATTAACAGAACCACCATTAAATCCTCCAGAAAATAGAGAAAATACTGCAGAAATTATGTTTGAAACTTTTAATTGTGCTGGTTTATATATTGCAGTTCAAGCAGTATTAGCATTGGCAGCTTCGTGGACTTCAAGTAAGGTTGTAGGTCAACCTTTAACTGGTACAGTTATTGATAGTGGTGATGGTGTTACTCATGTTATTCCAGTTGCTGAAGGTTATGTAATTGGTTCAGCAATTAAAAACATTCCTATTGCTGGTAGAGATATTACTTATTTTATTCAAAGTTTATTAAGAGATAGAAATGAACCAGATACAAGTCTTAAAACTGCTGAAGCAATTAAAGAAAATCTTTGTTATGTTAGTCCAAATATTGTTAATGAATTTAAGAGATTTGATAGAGAACCAACAGAACGATTTAAGCAATTTATTGTTAATCAGGGATTAGGTAGAACTGCTAAAGTCGATGTTGGTTATGAACAATTCTTAGCACCAGAAATCTTTTTCAATCCTGAAATTGCTTCAAGTGATTATCTTACTCCTTTACCAACAGTTGTTGATCAAGTTGTTCAAGCTTCTCCTTTGGATGTTAGAAAGGGTCTTTATAAGAATATTGTCTTATCTGGTGGTTCAACAATGTTTAAAGATTTCGGACGTCGTTTGCAAAGAGATATTAAATCACTTGTTGATGCTCGTATTAGAAGATCTGAAGAACTGTCTGGTGCAAAATCGTCTGGGCTTGAAGTTCAAGTTATTTCTCATAAACGTCAACGTAATGCAGTTTGGTTTGGAGGTAGTCTTCTTGCACAAACTGCTGAATTCAAAAATTATTGTTATACTAAACAGGATTATGATGAACATGGACCAGGTATTGTTCGTCAATTCTCCTTATTCAATGTAGCTTAAATATAGTTTGTTTGTTGTTATGTCGTAGATTTTTTTGTAAAGTGTTAGTGGGCTCTGCCCTGTAACTCTATACAATTAAAATTCCCGAGGATTATATATAGAACTATTTACAGGATATATTTTTCTATAGTAAACATTAAAAATTAGATTCTTTTAATAATTGGCGAACTTCAAAAACATAATCACCTCTAATGACAATCTGCTTTGATGTATCTTTAATATAAATATCTTTCTTTGGAATGAATAATGCTTGTTTTAAGTCGTTCCTTAATAATGAAACATCTCCTTCAATTTTACGAATAATAGTTTTAATTGAACCATCAGCTTTGAGATCTGAATAAACTGGAAGAAGTCCTGATCTGGTTCTTGCTATACTATACCAACTCTTAACGTCATTATTTGGCTTATTAACTACTAAATCTGATGCTGAAATATTTTCAATACTTGGAAACATTTTCTCTTCTACAGTTTTTCTCATTTCAAATGGTTGTCCTTTTGGAACTTGAGGAAGCTGTGATGATTTTTGTACATGGGTAGTAGATTTTAAAATGGTTGAAGCATATGTTCTGATTGTTGGTTGGAATTGTCGAATCGACTTTGTAAATATTGTAGTTTTAAACATTTTGTGTATTTAGGTTTGAGAAATTAATGATAGATGTTATAGTTGGTGAAGCGAAATTTGAGGAAAGTGAAATTTGATTTTTATGCCGCATGAGGCTGATTGTTGGAATCAGCGTAGATGGGTGTGGTGAAAATGTTTAAGATATAAGGATTATGGAATTATTACTCGAGAGATTATTTGAATTAGATTTGATTCGTAAGAGTTCTATTTCCTTTCTATTGATCAAAATTCATCGCGTTTGGTCTGTTCAGCGTTATTTGGACGATTGACCCTGCACACTGTATAGGTTTAATTAACCAGCATAACCTAAGTTAGCACTAACTATAGAGTGGATAACAGTAGTTCTCATTTGTATTTAAAAGTATATTGAATTACACATATCTATTTAACTATACTACAGTAACATATAAAAAATTCTTATAATTTAAGTAACTATAACGTTAAGTTCTCCAAAACCCGATCGGCTGCTTATCATGTTTTAGCTATCAATCAATTAATATACCCAGATAATCATATAACAGTTAAACCCCCCAATGCAACCGCTCGGTTAGGCGTTAATGATTACCACACTTAGAACTGTTCCCGGCCCGTCGCCCTTAATCAACACCTTCTTTAACCCTATATTTATGTGCCAAGTTAAGATCGGCCTAGCCAAGGGGCGATTAAGGGTACATTAGATAGGCGCTTTAAGGGAAGTGCCACATTAAACGGCTACTTGAATAACTTCGAAGAAACTTAATTGGCCAGACGGTTATCTCTAGTTATATAATAACCTCAGTTATAGACTAATAATATGTATTTCATTTTATTTTAAATTATATCTAATTAACTAAATTGAATTTCCCCTTCTCGTTTTTCAGCTTTGCGGAGGCCGAATCAAAAGGCCCACGTTAGCTCATCCTTAATTCCTTATCTGCACCGCCGCTTGTTTTCAAGCCACGCAGAAAATTTTGAATAACTTTACTGCTTGTTAACTGATAAGATAACATGCATAGTAGGTCCTTAAGTATAAAGTAAGATTCCTTCTTCATATTCTTATTATTTGGATACAGTCATTATGAAAAAATTCCGGTTTAATTTGTTAAATAGATTAAAAAAATCAAATGATCCTTGTGAAGAAATTCCGATTATAAATCAAAATGAAAGAAGTTTATCCACTTTACCAGTTGAATTGGTTGAACAAATTTTAGATGAATTAATCCATGATAGACCAATTAATGATTCAATAAGAGATTTATTTTCATTATCTGCCACTTGTAAATATTTAAATAATATTCTATCAAATGATATTCTTTATGATAAAGTAATTATTAGAAGTAAAAGACAAGCTCGATCGTTTTATAAATGCATATGTTCAAATAAGAACTATAAGAAGAAATTACCAAATGATACAACCAAACCTTCATTATTTGTTAAGCATATTATTTTTATTCATCCTGTGCAGGATTTTCAAGCTGATATGAATCATATGGGGCACATGATGACAACTTCATCAAGTACTCCCGAAAAGTCGTGGGCTGAATCAATTTTAGAGATTGTTACAAAGTTACCGAATCTTGAACATTTAGAATTAAGAGAAATATCTCCAAATTTTGGATTCCCTTCTAATTTAATGAATGTATTTCCATATAAAGTTTTACCAAAAAAGTTGATATCATTATATATGTCATCAGAAGAAGGTTGGAGAGTAGGTTTAACTGAATCATTATTATGGCCATTTGTAAGTTATCAAAAGTTATATTTATATTCAATGACTTTAGTTGTATTGAATCATTCAAAGTATAATGATGATATTAATGGATCACAATCAAGTGTAGGAACGAATCCACATTCACCATCCCACACTCCTTCAAATACTGCTATGCATACTCCTTCATCCACCCATACTCGGTCTTTATCTAATTCATATCAATCTCATGAAATATTCCTATCACGCTGTAAAGTTTATCCTCAATCCAGAAATTTGATTAGTGATAAAAGTACAACCAAGCTATCAATAGATTCCGATTCTCTTCAGACTTGTGAATTATCTACAATGTTTCCTCAATTAGAGTATTTAACTGTTGGTGGTATAGATAGTGATGTTATTACTGAATATGATTCATCTTTAGGAACAAACTTAGGTTCTGGTTTATTACCAATTCAATTTTCTTATAAAAACTATTCTCAGAGTAGTAAAATAACCAGTCTTAGTAATCTTGAACCTTTACTTTCAACGTTAACTTCACCTGAATCTTTACCATATCTTAAATCATTAAGTATATTCCTTTCTCATAATTTAGTTCCTAATCTATTAGTAGCTTTAAGCGAGAGAGTGACAAATAGTAAGACGTTTAAAATTTGCAATATAATTTTAACAACGAAGTTGAATTATCTTACTCCGGATGAATATACAAGATTATCAAATGTTATAGATAGTTCAACTACATTAAAAGAAAGTTTAGAAGTTTTTATGGTTAGAGATTCAATAGGATCAACCTTTTAGTTGTGTAAATTTACCATTTATTTATTATATGTATATTTCCTGTTCTTAACTTAATTCTCCTGTATTTACTTTATAATTTATATATTTTATTTCCATCTATTAATTATTATTTATTTATTACTTACTTATATACTTATATACTTTTTAAACCAACTCATAAACTAACCAAGTAAACATTATAACAAGTATTACAAGTGGTAGAACCACCCTATCTCCGCGATTAACATCTTTTTCTTCTTTAATATTGCTGGTTACAGAGGAAGATGATTCTTTAGATATTTTACGTTCTATATTCTTTACCTTATCTTCTTTACTTCTACGAGAAATATTAGAAGGAATGGTATGTAAACTACTTTCGCTAGCAGTAGGATATTCAGCATTCGAGGTAGTAGTACTTGTACTAGCTTTTGTTGCAGGTAAAACTGAAAGAGCTGTATTATCTTTTTTGCCTTGCCCTCCATCTTCAACTTCTTCTACATTAACAGATAATTGTTGAATAACTTGAATAGTTTTATCTGTCATTTCAACTCCATTTGTATTGTATATACGGTGCATTGTAGTATTGATAGGAATCTGAACAAACGTTCCTCTCCGAACTGGTAACCCGTTTGTAATCATATCAGCACCAAGAGAATTTGGAATAGGAATCTCAGTATTAAGATTTTCATAGGTTTCTCTACATACTAATGGCCTACTAAGTTCTTTTGGAGTTACTGGCTCAATCTCTCCAACTTCATCAAATCTTTCCCTTAAAGTATCAAAATCAGCAATAGTATAAGCATTTCCCGATTGATCCAACTCAACTAATCCATAATTATTTGGTTCCTGAGTAAATTCATAAACCAATCCTCCACTGAATACACCCGTCATGTTAGGGCCATATAAAGGAATAACTTCTTGAAATAATCTAGGATAAACAGCGTTGCAACCATATTCTGACATGAATATTGGTAAAGAATAATCTTTATAATCATCTATTAATGTATTGTAACCACTTGAACTAAAGGTCTGATGACCACACCATTGATAAGAATTTACTCCATAAAAATCAACTGAAGTAAGTTCATCACCACATTCTAGAAAATGAGCCAATGAGGTCCGGAAACGAAGATCATCAGCAGCTGAATATCCTACCGGAATTTTTCGAGGAGAATGGCGTGCAATATAACTTTTAATATCTCTAATAACTGCTTTGATATAATTTGGAGAACTCTAGAGTTTGTTAGAAACGGTAGTTGGTTGAAATCGGTTTATTTAATAACTTACCGAAGCAGATATTTCATCATTGATAATTTCATTACCAGCAAAAAAGCCCAATGTGTTGTTATATCCTGAGAATTGTTCAACGACTTTAAGTATATGCTCAATATAGTCTTTTGTATAACTGGTCCAAGGTTCATATCTATTCAAAGATTCCCCAACTCTTGGAGAGTTTACGTCTAAAATCACGTAAATTCCCGCTTGTGCTAGTAAAGTCATACATTCATCATGATTGAGATCTGGGCTAACAGTATATACGCGTATTGCCTGTATGTTAGATTAGTCTGGTATGTCTTATATCAATACCTACGTTTATTCCAAGTTGTTGAAAGAGGAAAACATCTCTAGAGCAGGATTCAATGTTTGAAAGCGGATCCGATCTCGCTATGTATGCGGATGAGCCGCCTGGTTGATAATCAACTCCTTTGATATAAAACTGGAATACGGTTAGGATAACTGTCTCAGTTTTGGTTGAATTTTTGTTTTACTTACTGGTTTTTTAGTAGTAGAGTCTATAAACTGGCGTCCTTGTACTTCAATAGAATTAATGAGGCAAAAGACTTGACCCACAAATAGGCATATAGCGATAAAGATATAGTTAGTGGAATACATGGGGGTAAGTTTTTGTAAATATCGTTACAAATATGTCAGCAAGGTAAGATTATATACAGAGCATTTAAATATATTCATTTATTATGAGAAAATTTAAGCTAAAAGATCTAGTTTCATGGAAATTATGTGCGACTATGATACAAAAGATAATGCAGGATCTGGTCCCTGCAGATCTTTGCTATCATGATAAGATAAGATAAGATAGAGGTTTTGGCAGAGACTAACCTAAAACGTCTAACGTCCCATCCAACCACCATCTACTACTATGATTTCTCCACTAACATAATTAGAAGCATTAGATGCTAAGAAAACTACTGGACCAATAAAATCCTCTGGTTTACCCCATCTGTTAGCTGGAATTCTTTCTAGAATTTGTCTACTACGAGTAGAATCAGCTATAAGTGCTTCATTCATATCTGTACTAATATAACCAGGAGCAATTGCGTTCACATTAATACCCTTTGAAATCCATTCATTAGATAATGCTTTGGTAAGTTGACCAACTCCACCTTTAGCAGCAGCATAAGCGGGAACAGTTATACCACCTTGATATGTAAGTAATGATGCAATATTAATTATTTTTCCCCTAACACCACAAGAATCAGGATCTTTAGTCAAGAAATGAGCACCAACATCACGAGCAAGAGTGAATACAGAAGATAAATTAACTTGAATTACATCTTCCCAATCATTATCAGGAAAAACTTCTGCTTTATGTCTTCTTTGAATACCAGCACAGTTGACAAGAATATCAATCTGTGGAACTATTTCAAGAGTCCTCTTAACAATGGTAGCAACATCTGATTTACTGCTTAAATCAGCAGTTATTATGTAACATTTACGACCAAGATTTTCAATAGAGGTTTTGGTTGAGTTAATTTGATTATCTCTTTGGACTAGAACAATATCAGCTCCATTTTCAGCTAATCCAACTGCCATTGCAGCACCAATGCCTCTAGTTCCGCCAGTTACTAAGGCAATTTTGTTGTTAATGGAGAATAGATTGGACATTTTAATAGAGTATGAAGAAGGATAAAGAAAGAATCATTTCATGAAGGGAATTTATAAACTGAAGGTGGTATTTGAGGTTGATGTTTTATGCGAAGGTGTGGGGGTATTGCGGAGTGTGGGGGTGAGACCGAATATTGTTTCCTAAACAAGATGGCAGCCGATGAGAGTGGGGGTAGCCCTCCTCCCCCACGAAAGGTACGAATATTTAGTTATATAGTAATAATAAATATAAGTTATCAAAAATTTGTAAGTCCTGTATTTATTTTTCCATACAACTCAAAATACTCAATCTTCTAACAATGACTATTACTCCAGTAAAAGCTAGTGTTTTATATAAACAATACGAACTTGGTTTAGAATCAAGAAGCTTAGAAAGCCCTTCGGAAAATGACGTTCAAGTTGAAATAAAATGTACAACTCTCTGTGGTTCAGATTTACATTATTATAAGCATGGCAGAAATGGTGATTTCAAGCTTCGTGAACCACTTTCATTAGGTCATGAAGCTGCTGGTATTATTACTGCTGTTGGATCAAATGTAAGACACCTTAAGATTGGTGATAAAGTTGCACTTGAAGTTGGACAACCATGTGGAGATTGTAAATTCTGTAGGGGAGGCAAATATAACCTTTGCTCTAATATGAAGTTTAGATCAAGTGCAAAATCATTTCCTCATTTTCAAGGTACTTTACAAGAAAGAATCAATTGTTCCTCATCTTGGTGTTATAAACTTCCTGATTCAATTCCAATTGAACAAGGTGCTTTATTAGAACCATTGGCAGTTGCATTGAATGCTGGGAGTAAAGCTAAGGTATTTCCCGGTTCTTCAGTTTTAATTATAGGTGCTGGAGCTATTGGCTTATTCTGTGCTGCTATTGCAAAGATATGTGGTGCAACTACTATTGTCATTTCTGATATTTCAAAGACTCGTGTTGATTTCGCACTTGAAAATGGTTTTGCAACAAATGGTCATGTTGTTAATTCTAAAAGAGGTGAAACAACTGAAGAAAAATTAGCTATTTCTCAATCTATTTCTGATGAATTATTAAGCACAAATCCATCGGGAGAGCCATTCGATGTTACTTTTGAATGTACCGGTGTTGAATCATGTGTACAAACAGCTCTTTACTCGACAATTGCTGGTGGAAAGCTTGTATTTGTAGGTATGGGTACCCCACTTCAAACTTTACATATTGGACCAGCTTTGTTAAAAGAAATTGAAATGGTAGGTGTATTTCGATATGCCAATAATTATTCTTCTGGTATTAAACTTCTTCAATCTGGTCTTATACCTGCAATTGATAAGATTATTACTCATAAAGTTCATGGACTTGAGAATGCCCGTGAAGCATTCGAGCTTGCATCTCAACAACAAGACTCTAATGGAAATATTATTATTAAAGTAGCTATTTTATCATGATTAAGGAAAGCTTATCACTGATTATGTGCTTATGTGTATATAATATATAATAAAATTAAGAAAGGTTAATGAAAAGAGATGCTGCTTGCATATATGTAGATATAAATATATATTTGAAGTTTTGTCCTCCAGCGCAGCGAAAATCTTATTCCATTAACAAGCGCTCAAGTTTAAACTAGTTATCGGCCAAATGGGGGCTACTGGTGAAGTACAAGCATCGCGCTTTGACGATATGTAAGTATTCTAAAGAAAGAGCTTTTAATTTCGATTTACATCAGACTCTCCCAAATAGCCTAAATTGAAAATAAGTTCCTGTTTTATGTTCTCAAATTGAAAATACTCTAGATTAGGAAAATAGTGATACAATTGATGGCGAAATTAGTAGGAGGTTTGTACGTGTACATTTGTAAAGAGTAATATGGAATCATATTTAGGGTATCCCCAAGCAATAGACTAGGGATCCATATAAAAGTTTCAAGAGACGGTTGAACTTTTAAAAATAAATCTAAGCGGATTTCCACACCACCCCCACCCCCCTTTACAGCCAAGACACTAATTGGCACTGGTTGTTCCAAACTCTTGACTCTGGACAAACGAATGCCCTTAAGTATAACAAGCTTATCTACTGATAACATTGGAAATTCCTTCTTGAAATTTCTCTTCTCTAGTAGCTGAAGGCATTTAAGTTCTTCATTGACGGAAGCGAAATGAGAAAGGTTGAGATTAACCTCTCTAATTTTGAACCCTCCCCGAGGAGTGTAGCATTTAGGAAGAATTTTCAAAGTGTTTGCTCGTTGCAGCCTCGTTCCAAAGTATAAAACTTATCGTTGTTTCTTCTATAAAAATTGCATGTATTCCATAAACGATAATCATTAGCTAAATATGAATATGATTGTTTACATACTTTCTGAATATTAGTCCATTCTAATAGACCAAGAAATGAAAAAATAGTATGTAAAATTTCATTACGTAGAAGTATAAATGGATCGGATCTTGTAAATCGATTGATCGTGGATTGAATTAATAATTTCATATTTCTATCCTTTTTTATCATCTTTTAATAAGCTAGATGCTTTCAGGAACATTTGTAAAGCATCATGTTTGCTTGCGGTTAAAATGAATAAATGTCCCCATCGATAATATCCTATCGGATTGTTAAGGGATATTCTAGTTAAAGTTTGGGCTAATTTAGTTGCTAATCGGTATTGTTTATGCTTCTCGAGTTAATACATTTCAACGGTTACTTTAAAAGCCAAATTTCTTGAAAAAGATTTTATCAGGTGCAAAGTTTTGGAAAGTTTAAGAAGCCGACTATTTTCACCTGGTGGAATAACTTCGTGATAGACATTTATGATAGAGGTGGGTCTGGTTATAAGGTAATTTTGAGCAAAAAGGTTATTTGAAGATGGAGAGTAAGAGCAAAGCAAAGAATACGTTTTGTAACAATATGTCGTCATCGATTGGCATAATGTTGGTATTTGCTTATGGATGATACTGTTGAGCAGAGGGCTTACTGGATGAATTAATGAATAACTTGGGTGTAAGAGTAATATTTGAGCTTAGTTACATATTTAGATTATACATTTGTAAATATTATATCAATATGTATTTCAATTAGCGTTGATACTGAGTATGATAATATCACTGCTGATTTTGCACTTTACTCGGACGGTAAAGCGCATACAGATAGCTTCCGGACACTACCCCCTAAAGCGCTTATTCTTGAATAATATCATAATTCAATAACCACAGTTTTAGGATCGTAATCAATTAATTTATGAACTTCTGTATATCCATCTTGATCATATTCTTGGAAATGGTGAAGTCATGTGGTTACTTCATCATGTGAGATTGATGAGAAACATTTAGGAAGTCTCTCATGAGCTTTTAAATTAAGTAAATGTTGCAAATTGAATAATTCACTTCGTTGAATGTTTCATACCTTGCATTTAACCGTAAGTAGATGGTTGTTTGTAATAGTTATGTCGCTCTTTGGTATATAAATATAGGTTATCGGTATTACACTCTTTCAGCTCGGTGGCTGGTTAAAGTAAATCTCCTTTGGTTTGTTTCCTCTTAGAGGAAAGTTCAAGAGATATAAAATAAGTTAAAGCTTATATTAGTTGGTATTAATAGATGAACTCGCAAAGTAAAGCTATTGTCCGACCATCTTGTTTACCCTACTGCTTCTCAATTTTCAATATCGTGATGAAAGGGGAATCTGAGCTCTGCTCGGAACAACGGGTCCGGGCAGAGCCCGGCCGCCGGAGGCATAACCATGTAAACGTTAATCATTAGATTGATCTATAAAAATAAATAAATACATTAGCTGATAATAGGAACCCACATGAGTTTTGACGGATTGACATGCTTATAGTTTTTGGATTCCCATTTTTTAATAATTTCATCAAGTACTTGATCATCTACTTTTATTGTAAATGAAGAAGGTGAATGTTGGGTTAAGAAACCAAGCGTTTCAAGTGCATATACTACATCATCAAGAGTCATTCCAGTTTTCTGTGAAATATCATCAATTGAGATGGATTTGATGTTTTTTAATCTCATGTTACGTAGTTCATAGCAGATGGCATGTTTCCAATAGTTTGTATATGATGCTAATCCAAGGGTGGATAATGGTTTTTCTGGTGTTCCAGTTATTTGTTCAGCTCTTGTTAAGAGGTAAGAAAATTCAATAAGGAAATTTCCATATCCTTTTCTTTGTGCAGTCGGAAGGGTGACGATACAAGATACATTGTTTCTAGGAGGAGTATCAGTGGTGGTAGTAGAGGTGGAAGTGATGGTGGTATTGATAGGAGAAGTATTAAGAGAAGTGATGGGAGAGTTCAAATTCATTTTATTGCTAACTTCACTATTAACTGCTGTTACCTTTTGTTTAGAAAAATATCCTACAAAATGACATCCTTTATCATCATTTTCAGTTAAAACATAAAACATAAACGGCTCAACATCATAATAAAGAGTTTTAGAATCAAGAAAAAGTTTCGCCATAAGACATAAATTTTGGCAATAAAGAGGCGATTTAGCACCATCAACTTCAAAAATACTATTTCCTTCATGTCTATAAATTTCTGTACCAGGAGGATGTTTATATGGACATTTTAAAGCATGTCGATTTGCAACATAATCGCTTGTCATATATTTTAAACAGAATTCACATAAACAAAGGATCTTATGTCTTGAATATTCTTCAGGATATGGCGAGATATACCAGGTATCGATTTCATAATTTGACATATGGATTTTTCTAATATTTGATATACGGGTAATACCCATTGACGATGTTGTATATAGAGTGGGAGGAGTGAATTGTTTCCTCTTTTTACTTCTACGAAGTGACCCATTGGTATATAATCCTTCCTCTTCTTCTTCATCGTCATCATCTTCTTCCCATGATTTACTATTCTCAACAAGATTAAGAGTATCTTCAAAAGTTTCTTTATCAATTTCAGTTGGACACGTTTTTGAAGTATTAGCATCATTACCAGAGATCACTCCACGATATGGTTCAATATCACTTTCTTCAATATATTCTTCTTCAATAAAAGGGGTTGATCGGTTTGTTGGAGGAAGAGATGGTGGAAGAGTTAAATGGATTTTAATTTTATTATTTGTTACAGTTAATTCTCTTTCTGGCACTAAATTTCTTCGTTTTACTTGTTTCAAAGGTTTTAATTTCCATTCTGGTAGATGAATTACAAGTAAACCAGGTTTGATTTGAGTAACAAGTTTTAATTGAGGAGTTTTTCTTTGTCTAAGACGAGATCTAATAAGAATATCATCATCTTCATCATCCAGTAGGATATCAGTTTCCCGACGTCTAGAGCGTTGAGGTTGTGGTTGCCATGTCATAGACTGATGGGATCGTTTTCGATCAGGTCTTTTTACTGTTGTATCTGATGAATCTGAGAATCTACCATTAGATTTGGATCGATCAAGAGTAGAATTTGAATAAGAAGAATTCTTTAATTTATTTGTATTAGAAATTGATAGAGAATCTGTGAAACCTTCAGATTGTGTAATTGAATCAACCCCATCATTTAATTGACCATTACTTGGTATAACTGACCCACCTCCTCTCCCTCTTCCCCTTCCTCTACCCCTCCCACTCCCACTCCCACTCCCTCCTGATCTACTGGGAGATCTTACTTTACCAATACTTAATCCAACCATTCCGTCTTTTGATTTCACTGGGGACGTCGGCAACGACCTACTCATACTATCATGCTTATGTTTTGGTTCAACTTCTAATCCACCTTCTTTTAATAATTTTGCCCAGTATTTCCCATCTTTTAATGGATCTATTAAAGCACCTTTAGGAGCAGCCTATTGAGTTAGTATCTCCACCAAAATACTATCCTACACCAAACTTATACTTACATCTCGAATTGGTCGTCTACGTGGACTTGATTCTTTAGTTATTTTATCAATATTCATTCCAGTTTGTATCTTTTCTATAACTTCATCACCAACATTCCCACTCCCACTTGCATTCCCAATCTCACCTCCAATTCGACCGTTACCAACAGATTCAATTCCAATACTCTTCAATTCTCGACTTAATCTCCCCAATCCACTACTACTATTACCTCTTCCTCTTCCTCTTCCTCTTCCTTCTCCTTCTCTTTCTCCTCCTCCACCTCCACCTCCACCTCCACCACCTCCTCCAGCACTATCTCCTCCCCCACTTTTACGCGCTGGCCTTCCTCTCTTTTTAACATTCATATTAGAAACTTCAGCCATGTAGGTGAAGGATCCTAATCTATTAAAAGATAGAATTGATGCGAGTGCCATAACTTAAAAACAACAGCACTTTTATTTTCTATTTCCTCTTCCTCTCTTCTTTTTCTTTTCTTATTTCCCTTCCTTCTCTTCTCTACTCTTCTCTTTACTCTTACTTCGCTAACTCTCCTAACTCTTCTTCTCGTATTCTCCTCCTCCTCCTCTTCTCTCTCCCACCTCATTTATCCCACCCAACCTCAGAACGCGTCTCATTTATTTCAGCCGTACATTCCACTTTCAATGCACGATAACAACCATCCCGCATCCCTCCCATCGCCTCCGGCGGCCGGGCTCTGCCCGGACCCGTTGTTCGAGCTCCGCTCGAATCTTCTAATTACGTCTCCTAAACCTACTCTTGCCTACATCACTACGTAGCTACACTCCTACACTAACAGCCTTAACCACATCCTATCCAACTCTAACAACCGTAGCCAACTATCATATCACTATAGACATCTATCTAATTTATTTCTAAACTTATATACGTACTCTAATGATCCATTAATTCATTAATTGGGCTGACTAATTAATAGTTAATGTATATATCTTTACCTTATAGGTTTATCTAACATTAACATTAACTTTAACCTTTATCTATCTATCTATCTACCTTTCACCCGTCTAGCATCGAGACAGGCAAGCCATATTAGTCGATCGATATTACCAGCGACCAGATTGACCATGGATGCTTCTTCTGCCCATTTCAATTCTTTTCTACCGAGGAGAGACAATTGAATTACCTGCGAATTGAAAGATATCTTTACCACCACCAACCAACCTCTGTACGGTGACTCTCAGGTTCGATTAATCGAAGAGTTTACCCCCACTTACCCCAATATATGGTATAAATTATCTAATAAATTAGTAATAGTAGTCTTTTAATATACATTATAACTCAATCTTAATCTAACTCTGCGTACAAGTTTAAACCAAATCAACATGACACATTGAAGTAATTAATGTATATTACCCCTAGCCAATTCCTCGCGCCAGCGAGGAACAACGGGTCCGGGCAGCGCCCGGCCGCCGGAGGCACAACCCCGTACACAGTCGTTTATCTAAACGATCAATGCGACAGTTGCCTTAAATCCGGGTTCATTTTTGACATAAACCGTTACGCTAATGAGCAGCACACGGAAGGAAGGGCTTTGATATAAGTTCCGCCGAACAGTATGCATTTTGTGCGCAATATATTTTAGGTGAGACTATTAAGAAACGTTTTATTGGCTAACCTCGGTTAAATAGAGTAATATACCCTAATAAACGGAATATAAAATTAGGTCTAGAAATTTCATTTCGGTTAAGGGTTCGTCATATAAAGTCGAGAGTATTTACTCATATTGGAAATTTGGAAATCTTTTTGTTGAATATATACTTTAAGAGTTTTTTTCTTTACAAGTTTGTTAAGGAGGGAAATTTATTTAAGGAAATTTATTAAGGAGATTTTGTTCTATTTAGCAAAGAAGAGAAATTAAAAATGGATAAAGTCGTTCGTCAAGCAAAGGCACTTTGCCCTTTTGTTCAAAATATTTCAACTGCTTCACTTCGTTCAATGGCCAAGGGAGGGTTAACTTCTACTGCTTCCATGTGTCCGGTTATGAGAAGAGCTATTGAACAGCAACAAAGGGAATATTCTACTCCATCTAAACCAGTTCAAGATTCAGTTAGGGAAAATGTTCAAAATGTTGAAGAGAGAATTTTTGTTGATATTCCCCTTGCTGAACAACAAAAGAAGATTGTTGATGAAAAGAACTCTAAAATTTTCAGTGATTCAACTAATGGTGGTGCTAAAGATGTAGTTAAATCTAAAGAAAGTATCTCGAAAAATAGTTTCAATTATGAATCTCTTTATCGTAATGAATTGAATAAGAAGAGACAAG
>JAJMID010000066.1:0-73435 GCA_030583405.1 Sugiyamaella americana | reverse complement strand
CTCCGGCGGCCGGGCTCTGCCCGGACCCGTTGTTCCTCGCTACGCGAGGAATTGCTAGGGTGAAACTAGATGCGTACGGATAATTCCTCGCTACGCGAGGAACAACGGGTCCGGGCAGAGCCCGGCCGCCGGAGGCGAAAGTAGGTAGGAAGACGAAATATACTAACTTATGGAAGGGAAGGTAAATTATTGCTGTATCCTAATCCAGATACGAGGAATAATGCTCATAAATATCTTATTGAAATTAAAGATCACGTTGTTTGTATATGGCCCCAGAATGTACCGGATGGTGAACTTTTTTTAAAGAGATCAGCTATATGTTTAGTTAAAAGAGAGGGATTAGAAGCACAAGATCCCAATGTTACTCCTAAGGATGCATTCTTTTTATATACCGATGGATGCTCAGAAAAGGAAGATCTCTATTTTGCATTAATTAGAGCATCAAAACTTGGAAAATTTCCTGATGATTTAAGAGAATATGATCCTAATTATATGGCAGTACCAGGAAAGATTAAAGAAGGTGAATATTTTAAATTATTAGAAGCACTTCAAAAAACTGATCCTAGTACAAGATGGTTCAATGGATTAGCTGGTAGATTATTCTTATCAGTAAAAGATACCGCTGTAATGGAGAATCATTTTAGAAATAGAATTGTAAATAAATTATCAAGAGTGAAACGTCCTAGTTATTTAAGTGAAATTGATGTTAAAAAGATTGAATGTGGCGATTCAATACCATTTTTTTCAAATGCTAAAGTGCATAATATTTTTGATCGAGAAGGAAATTTAGAATTAGAAGCTGATGTAAAATATGATGGTGGTTTTTCAGTTGTAGTTGCAACAAAAGCTACTTTGCCATTAATGAAATTTAAAACTGATGTTTCTTTGTTATTGAAAGTTAAAGTGAAAGAATTAAAAGGACGTTTAAAACTTATTATTAAACCGCCACCTTCAAATAGAATTTGGTATGCATTTATAACTCCACCAACATTAGATTTATCTACGGAACCAGTTATTAGCGATAAGACAGTTGGATTTTCCTATGTTACTAATCTTATTGAAAATAAGATAAGAGAGATTGTTAAAGATACATTAGTATTGCCCTCAATGGATGATTTAACGTATTTTAATACTGAAGATGACTTTTATAGAGGAGGAATATGGGATTATACGGACCTTAAGAATCTAGTGGAATATGAAGAAAAGATGAAAGAAAGCGAAAAGGAAGGAGAAGAGGAAGAAAATGGAAGAAGTAGATTTAAAATTAATAAAGCTAAAACTGCTCCAGAAACTTCAATTTCTTCAGCTACTGAAATAAATGAAGCAGTTGGCAATCTTCGCCATAGAAGTAAAAATGGAAGTATTGTATCTGATATGGATGTTGTTACAGAATTAGATTTAAATATTAGTGCAAGTGCTAATTCAAGTGATTTCAATTTAGCAGATCATATTGGTGAATTAAAAGGATTTGGAAATACTCCTAATGGAAAAAATGGTCAATCTACTCAAAAAGAAGCATTAGCAAATGCTGGTATTGCTACTAAGAAATTTTTATCTAGAACTTGGAATTCTTGGTATTCTAAAGATAAGCAAATGAAGCTAGAAAGTAAAAGTAATAAGAGTGAAGTAGAGGTTGATAGCACAAGCGATTTAAAGTTAAGTCCTAAAATTTCACCAATAAAATTAGCACCTGCACCTCATGAATTTCCTAGAGAATTTCTTAATGCTATTGAAAATGGAAGCAATCCTTATACACCAGCTCCCGAGATGAGATTACCAATGACGTATCCATCACCTCAAACAGGAGTTAATAAATCACCACCAACTAAAATTCCAAAAAGGAAACCAGTAGGTAATGAAGGAACTGGTTCGGGAGAATATAGTGATAGTAATAGTATTAATGATGGTACTTTAAATGTAGAGAATGATGATGAAAAGGCTAACAGTGTTGATAATGGTATCCTAAACTTGAATATAGATGACACAGTAAATTCATTAAGAGAGAGTACATCAACAATTACTGGAGATGCACTTGAATTACCAGTAAATGAAGAAGTTAGTTATCAAGAGAATAAAGAAGATATGAGTGAATTCAAATATCCTCCGTCACCTCGTATTGTAGTGACATCCTCTGCAACACTCAATAGAGTAATATCAACAGAATCAATGATATCAGATTGTGATTCAGTAATGTCTAACTATGATTCAAGAGCATCATCACCAGTGAAAACTATTCATTCAAGAAGGATGTCTATGGTTTCAGCACAGCCATCAGAATCTCCTCATAGAGAATCATTTAGTTTTCATCCAAGTCCACCAACGCCAGTAACAACCACTATATCAGCAATTACATCATCTGTCCAACATACTTCCAGTTCAGTTACATCATCACCAGTATTACTTCCTTCGTCAGCACCTATTTCAGCATCACCATCTTATACGAATATCCTTCAACCTACAACAATTATTCCATCGGGATCAATCTCCACATCGCCATCTAAACGATCTAATACAGTTAAACGTAAAGCAGTTGGATCTGCTCCATCTAGACCAAGAGGCGTTACTTCTTCACCATCATCTGCATCACATTCATCATCCGATGACGAGATTAGACTCAAGGTTGTCAAATCCGAATCTCTTCCTATATAATTAACTAGTTTTATTTATTGTAATTAGCGCAGCAGTTTTCCGGCGGGCCCTGCCCGCGAGGATCAACAATTCCCCTCAACACCCTTAGAAAACTCTAGCTTCAAGAGTAACAACAAGGCAGAGGTCGGCCGACGAAGTTGAAGCAACAGTATGAACACGAATTTGATCGATATAGCCTAGTCCTATATCGATCACGAAGAATAACTCAACACCTTGTCACATACAATTACCGCAGCAAAACTCCGGTGGGTGAAGCCCGTGCGGATCAACTGTTCCCCGCAACACCCTTTGAAAATGCTAGCACTTAAAAGTTACTCGCTTCGCGAGTAACAACGGGTCCGGGCAGAGCCCGGCCGCCGGAGGCAGCAAACTGTAAACACGAATTTTATCGATATAATCCTATTCCTATAAAATAATAAAGATTGATTTAACATCTTGTCTCCAAAAAAAATTAACTGATAATAAATAGAGAAACTAAAAAAAATTTATGAAGGATTTGACAAGGTAATTATTAATAATGAAAAGTAGTTAATTTGTTGGTGCTAAGGTATTTCAAAAAATACAATTAGAAACCATGAACTTGAATGGTCTTCTTATCAATTTGTAAGGCAGTGTTTAAGAATTCCATAACCTTACCACGTTGATCACCTTGAAATTGAAGGATATCACCGAGTTCTTCGTCTTTGTTGATATGACCGTTGCAGCCAAAATCTTTCTTAAGAGTTTTGAGAATTCTCTTTAAATCATATTCAGCTGGAAGTCCTTGAACTGTTGTTATAGTCTTACGACCATTACGCTGTTGACAACGAATATGAATATAATTAGTTGACTGAGTATCGTCGTCACCAGTATCGGCGAAAGGATCAAAAGATTTGAGATTTTCAATGGATGTAGACATAAACTATTTGATAACTAAACGGAATAAAGAGATTCCTTTTGGTTACTAAGATGAAGGTTGAAAAGAGTTGCTTGATTTTTTTTGGTTTTGATAAGTTTTTGGTATAAAGTTTCTTGGGTTTAGATTTGAAAAGAAAAAAACGCAAGAAATATAGTTGTATTTATGTATGTAAGCAAACACAGGGAGGGAAGGAGAGAAAAGAGAAGAAGAGAAGGAGAAAGTGAAGTAGGAGGATTTTATTAAAGAAGGCGCAGATATGACACACAACACGGCTGAGGGAAAGGTTTTGGGTGGAAAAGCCCTACAAGGTTAGGGTATTACTATGTAATAGGAAATTTCTTTATCATGACGAGCGGCAATGATGCGGCGAAGTTACTTGATTTAGGCAGGTTTTGCTTAGAAAAGTAACGCTACTTTTAGCGTTGGGCTTAGCAAAATTCGGAGTAGCCGAGTAAGGGAGAAGGAATGGGGGATAGTTGGGGATACACACTATTCCGTTAGGTGAGTGATGGTGTGAGAAAGAGGTTAAACTCGGCGAGGGTTGTTTGCTAACAAAGCAAATATACTTAAGGAGTTCTGGTCGGATGGCCGGGTCGGGTCATGTCGTAGTACTAATTAAATTAGGCGGAGATGATGTTTCAGGGCAGGTGAATACTAGCAGTAAATACGCTATGAACTGTAAGGGTGATTTAATGGACAGAAGTTGATATCCGGTTTGTAAAGAACGTTTCGTGATCGTTTAGATTGTTGTTTTAGTATTATATATAATAATCCTAACTCGTATTGAAAGATGTTTATAATCAACCCTTTGTATTTGGGGGCCAGTTAGCAAATTAGCATTAAGGTGATATACGTTAACTGCGCAATTCATGCAGATTTAATCTAAGTTAACTCCCACGTTAAAGTTACCACCAGAGTTAAAGTTACTGAATAAATAGATTTCGGAGTATTTCTGTAGAGTGTATCTGAACACTTTTCCTATAAGGAATATATAAATATATAGAAATATATAATGATAATAGCCATTACCGTAGAGGTATATATCCTTTATATAACATCAGTTACCCATTTTTGATTTCGTTCAAGTTATAGTACTGTACAGTCCCAAATCAGAGATTAGATGATCTACACTACATATGCTTATCTTATCTCTTATCTTATCTTTTCGATTTTATGAACTTCCTGAAGAAGATCAACAATCTATATATATTTATGTAATCTAAAATTAATATATTATTATATCATAACAACATTAGAAAAATGCATAAACTTTTTACAATTGTAATACTGAATTGAGCGCACTATGTTTTAAGCTTGAGCTTTATTGTAGGTTTTCCCTTTTGTTCTGGTGAAATTTGAGTTTCTGGAATATTTTCCTGTGAATCATCAATTTTACCATTACTGGTATCTTCTCGTTCTTGATTTGGAACTTTAACAACTTGAGCCTCTTCAGAATTATTGATAGGTGGGGTTGTTAAAGTCTCTGAATTACTTACTTTATTAGGAGATCCATTAACAGTAGAAGCTTCAGCATCAACATCAGCTATTGATTTGAATGATTCAACTGGATTTAATTGAGATGTTTGACTTTCAAAAAAGACCTCTAATCCTTGTGAATCAGGAATGGGTTCTATTTTATCACGAGTATTGACGTTAATAGGAGATGATGGTGTTGGGTTTGGTTGATTCAATTTATCTACTTCATCACTATCAAATGTTAAATCAACGACTACTGCACCTGCTTTATTTTCAGAGACTATATTCTCAACTTTATTATCCGTTGGTAATTCCTGCTTAGTAGAAACATCTTCAACATTAATAGAACTTTTAGAATCTTTATCTTGTAGATCCTCTACTTCCATCGAATCCGGTTTACTTTCAACATTCATTAAGACCTTTTCAACCTCATCTTTTTCCTCCTCATTCTCCTCCTTATTCTCCTCCTCATTACCTTTCTCATTAACTTTCTCGTCATCCTTCTCATCATCCTTCTCATTATCCTTCTCATCATCCTTCTCATCATCCTTCTCATCATCCTTCTCATCATCCTTCTCATCATCCACCTCTTCATCCACCTCATCATCCACCTCTTCATCCCTCTCTTCATTTGATTTAACTTCTGATTTAACATCTATCTTCATTTCTTTCTCTTCCACTTTGACCCAATTACATTTAGATTTAAATTCTGATATTTGTTCAGCATTACCAACAAGTGGAGGTATCTGTTCATATAATGGCGCAAGCTTATGAAGCGCTTGTCTCAACACATTAGTAGCAAATGCTAATAATACCTCACTTCCTTCAAGTTTTGTTAAATAAAATCTTATTTCAGCAACATCAGATTTTTCAAATGGTGCTCTATCTAATAATGGTTTTATAAATTCGTCAAATACTTCACATGCAGCAACTGTTTTTCTAAGTGATTCTAATTCATCAGGACGAATTGATAAACTTTCTGCTTGTGAAAGTAATACCTTTAAATCATCAAAATTTGGTCTCATTCCTTCCCTTGGAACAATACTATTCCAATCACAAACAGGACATAGAAAACTTTCTTTATCAGTGAATTTACTCTTTCTTTTAAGGCATTTTGCATGAAACCATTCATGACAAATATCACATTCAACCATAACACCAGATTCTTTTAATCTACAAATACAAAACACCGTATTACCATCATCATCTTCAAATTCTATACTTTCTCTTTTATTAGGAATAAATACATCACTAATTGATAATGCTTCACATGTCTTTTTTTGAATATGAGATAAATGACTACCAAATATATACATAGGGGCATTACCCTTACCAATAATTCTTTTACCTCTTCTCATCCAATCTTCAACTACTCCCAGATCTCTTTCAATTAATGATGTATTTGGTCTTGTATTAAGACTTCTTCCTTCTTCAACAATTCTTTTAACAAATTTATAAGATGATCTTTGATCTATAGTATTACTTTTCGATTCTATAATATTCTCCACTTGTTTAATAACCATTGCATGTTTCTGTAATGCAACTTGAAGTTTTGTATTGGTATCTTTTCTTATTGGAATTGAATTTGCTTTATCAGAAAGATATTGTAAATATACAATATCAATAGTTAATTCAGTTGATAATGCATCTTTTATTTCTTTATCTAATTTTTCACCAAGTGCTTGCTGAGTTTTTAATTTCTTCATATTATTATCATCATCATTAATACCAGATATTTTACCTTCTTTTATAAGTTTATTTAATTCCTCAAGTACCAAGTAATTATTCAATTCCTGACTTGTTTTCTCCTTCCATTTTTCTTCAGAAACAATTTGTAATAATAAATCAGTTTCAGGAAGTAATACATTAAGATTTTTACCAACATCAAGAGCTTCTTCATATTCTTGTAAAGTAGTATCTGATTTTGATAATAACTTATTAACAAGTTTTTGATAATTAAGAACTTCAACAGCTCTTTCCATAAGTTGAGTAATTTCAATTGTTGTTACTGGTAATTGATATGCCTCATCAAGTAATTTTTGAAGATGTTCAATCGATTTTGCTTGTTCAGGTTCAGGACTTGAAGAAGGATTCTTCTTTGCAATTTTCCAACCCTTTTCACTTGAACGGCGAATTTGAGATTTTCTTGTTAATAATGATTGAACCTCTTCTTGCCAACGAGTAACATTTTCAATAAATTCCTTTAATGCAATTAAGCTTGTTATTGGGGCAGCAATTTTCTCCCCTTCAGCAACAAGACTTTTTAATCCTCTTAAAGCAGGACGAGGATTCTCCAACATATATTGAGTTAACTTTTCATACCATTGATTTGGTAAAGTTGCTTTAGTTGAAAGTCGATTGCAAACAGTTTTAAATTCATCATCATCATATTTTACAATTAAACAATAATCGGATAATTCATCTTCATCAACATCAAGTTCAATAAATTTATTAAGAGATATAACATCGTCAGTTAGTGTATGAACAATTCTTGATAAGAAACAAATATCTCTTGTATAACTACAATAAATTGATTCCAATTGATTGATATTGGCGTTAAGTTCATTTCTCGTATCTTTTTGAATAGTTAAAGATGGATACTTTTTCTTTACAGAATCTCTTAATGCAATTTCATCCTTATACATTTTCGCCATTAAAGGTGATAAGCTGTTAATGTTAGTTTTGTTCTTTACTTAGTCTTATATAGTGGTGTAGGTGAAATCCTTGTCATACTTACATTTGTGCAGTAGCTATATTCCCAGTATTTCTTGAAACATTAAGTAATAATCTTTGAATTGAAAATGGTGGATCTTTTCTATATCTACGATATAATTCAGCACATTCTAAACCATAATCCAACCAATCATAGCACGGTAAGAAATGAACAGATTCACATAAATTAAATCCATGATCAAAATTACTAGTATAAGATTTGGGAAATGTTACAATAAATTCCCCTGGTTGCTGATCTCCACTATAACAATCAATTCCATATAATTTCAATTCTTCTGGTGATAACATACAATCACTTTCTAATAATAAAGAAGGAGTTTTATCGATTGCTTCAGGACCAATTAATTTTATTAATACATCTTGGAATTTTTCAAAATCCTTTTCAGCAATAGAATACCACGTTTTAGTTTCACCAAAATGTTGATAATTAAGTGTATAAGAAAAGAAATCATTAAAATGCCAAGTTTCTGATGAGAATATCATACCGATATGTAACCATGGCTGAGTAAGAAATGGAACTGATTCAGCAATATATCTACTATATGAGTTTTCATTAAACGGTAAGCAATTTAAATTCCATGGATCTCTTGAACTTTTTAAGTTAGTTATATCTCTTTCAATTTGAGATGATGGTGAGCCTTGAATTGAACTATGAATATCACATCCTCCTTCTACTTCTATGCTTTGTAATGGATCATTAACTAATTTCCAAAATTCCTTTTCAATCATTGATTCAGAAAATGTTTTATTAGCATGAGATTGAAAATACTTTTCTTTTAATCTTTCAGCTTTTTGTTGAAATTGTCGAAGATTATAAGTTGGTGCCTCCTTATATACATCAGAAGTATCATCTAATTCTATTAATTCTAATCCTTTATGCCAATTATCAAATGGTGGTAAAGTTGGATCAGTTGGAATTGATGCAATACCTGTATATGGTCTTAATCTATATATATTCTTTTGTCCATTTGATATACAAGGAAATGAAGATTTAGATAATAAACCATAAGTAATTTCTGTTCCATTATCTAACCGTAATTTCTTACGAGATTTTAATGAATCTATAGAATCATCTTCATAAGGCCGTTTTGTACCAAGTACAACTGGACTATCATCATCTTCAGGTGGTATAAAAGTTGCTAAATCAACTCCATTATGTACATCATTAGCACCTTGTCTTTTTAAATAATTATCATATGGAAATAATAACCTTTGATAAGCGGTTTTTAAAGAAGTAGATAAAGATGTCATTATTTTCCCACTATACCCAAGCTCCCGACCAACTTGTGCCCATAACTTTTTCTTACAAACCTCATCAAATCCCCCTCTTAATCTTACACATTGATGTAAATGATACAAATCCAATGGTCTTTTATCAATTAATGGTAATTTACTAATAGGAGTACCAGATTTTTTATGAAAATAATATACACTTGAAACAAAATAATCATGAATTTGTTTTGAAATTGCTGTAGAATTAAATGATAATCTTTTCGTTGTAAACCAAAACATTTCTGTATCTAAACGAAATGGTAAAGCCCAAGAATCTGGAGGGATAATTTTTACTGCGCCATACTTTTTTCCAATTTCTGATATTGATTCAATATAACTTACTGGATCATCAAATTCTTCCGGAGAAGGAGTAAAAGTTGGAAAAGTTTCAGTTATAAATTGTGAAGCAGAATTAGATTCAGGTTTACCTCTAACAAGCTTATGATTAACATCATTTCTTCTCCTAACAGTATTTAAATCTAATGGTGGATTCGCTCTTGATCTTCCTTGAGGATAAAAATAAGGATTACCATGATGAGCAGTAGTGAATGATAATTGTTGATCTTCATTTGTTGCTTTATCATCAGAGGATTTTTTGGATTTACCAGGAGTACTACTTTTACTATTAACCTTTACTTCAACTAATGGAACTACTTTTACATCATTACTTTCACTAATATCACTTGCATCAGGTGAACTATGCTTTCTTTCATCTTGCTCTTCATCCTTTATGGGAATCTCTTGGATCATTCCTTTCCTACTTTCCACCTGATTCACTGCCGTGAAGCCTACCATGATGATATATATTTGTAATACTATAATATGATAAAAATAAACAAAATATACAAAAAAATGTTAAAATTCCCACCTAGCGTGATATTCAATTTTAAGACATTTAGTATTATAATAACTTGTGTATCTAAATTTATGTTAGGTTATGTTATTCTCCGCTCTGCATCTTTTGTCATTTACTTACTCTTCCACTATTATCAATCTTTTATGAATAAAAAGTTGAATACTATATAAGCCACTCAATAATCAATCTTTACTTTAATTAATTTTAATTTTATTTACAAATTATATCAAATTCTCTTCGTTTATGCTCATATACTACAAAAGTAACCCTAAAAAATACAAAGTTTCATGATTTTTCTGTAGTCTTTTTTTTTATGCCTAATGAAATTTCACCAGTTATGGGAACCTTATACTACTATCTTTGGTGATATCCCGCACATCGTTAATTGATTTCATGTTGGAGGCAGGGTATGGGAAGAAAAAGTTGGTTTATGCATGTTAATCGTTTGTGGAGGTTCGTTTATCGCCATGTTATTAGCCGAGTGAAAAGAGGGTTGATGGGATTGGGAGTTGTAAGCTAGTAGATAGCAGAAAGTGAAATTTACCGTTTCTTTAGTTTGGAATCGTGTTTACTATATAAGTTTAGCCAAGTAATCTAGAATAGAATACCAATTTCGATATAATTCAATACGATGTGGTTTGATAAAATAGCTGAAAAAAAAAAGTTTAGACTATACACTTGGTTCATTCTCTATCTTTAACAAAAACAATGAACCACACTGCCTCCGGCGGCCGGGCTCTGCCCGGACCCGCTGCCCCGCTTCGCGGGGATACGTTACTCGCACTATATCATAAATAATATATTTCATTACAGAACTTATAAGCTACACTTTAGATTCCTTTTAGTAGTCGTTGTTTCTTCTGTTACCACCATAAGAATCATCATTGTTGCTTCCTCCATAAGAGTTGTCATTGTTGCTGCCATATGAATCAGAATTGTTATTGTCACGGTTGCTACCATACGAATCAGAGTTGTCATTACGACGGCTACCATATGAATCAGAGTTGTCATTACCACGGTTGCTACCATATGAATCAGAGTTGTCATTACCGCGGTTGCTACCATATGAATCAGAGTTATCATTGTTACTACCATATGAACTATCATTGTTATTGCTGCCATAAGAGTTGTCATTATCTCTATTCTTACGAGAATCAGATCCATAACTATCAGTATTGGAAGAACCAAATCCTGAAGATGAATTGTCATTGGATCCATAACTGTTGTCTTTCTTAGAACCATATGAATCATCATTATTAGATCCGTAACTATCAGTATTGGAAGAACCAAATCCTGAAGATGAATTATCATTGGATCCGTAACTGTTGTCTTTCTTAGAACCATATGAATCATCATTAGATCCGTAACTATCTTTGTTGGAAGAACCATAAGAACTATTATTGTTATCATTAGATCCATAACTGCTATCTTTCTTAGAACCATATGAATCATCATTATTAGATCCGTAACTATCAGTATTGGAAGAACCATATCCAGAAGAAGAGTTATCATTAGATCCATAAGAGTTGTCATTGTTATTGGAACCATAACTATCATTGTTATCGTTGTTATCCTTGTTACGGCCAAAGGCACCGGCAATTTCACTTCCTAAACCCATTGTTATGTTTTCAAATTCAATTCAACTCAATCAAGTACAATTGATATTATATAAAATATATAAAAATTGAAATCAAATATGACCTTACGTCCCTTTATATACACTTGCTCGGGGAAACGAACACCGTAATGGGCGTGTCATTAACTCTGAAGGCGTGCCCGTCTTTACTTTAATTGGTTTCAATTTTAAGTTATAATAAATACAGTTAACTATCTATTATGCAATATGATGAAGATATAGCACATTTATTTTTACAAATACAGGAGGCTTAGATGTTTTACTTAACTTCAGGTACAAAACAAAATATAATCTACATAAAAAGGGGAAGCAAATGCCATAATAGATCAAAACAATGCTATATAGAAGATATTAAATTAAATATATTATTGCTCGTACACTAAAAGTTGCGCAATTGATTAGAACGTAGCTGTATTCCAATCAACGATTATCATCGTATCAATACTCGATTTGAACTTCTCCACGTTGTTCAATTGGCTTAATCAATGGCATAATATATGATGATATTAGCATTGGAGGAGGTCGTGTACCGGTTTATTGTATTAATATATATAACTATATGCATATAATTACTGAAACACGTGTGAATCGAATCGTTCAACGTGATTCTGGCCAGTTACCATAGATCTTCGCCTATATATTTAATTATGCGGTAGAGTCGGTAGTAGACTTAATTTAACATTTCTTCCTCCGTATCAACATTAGACAAAAAGAAATCTCCTTAACAAACAATATCTCCTAGAAAAGTAAGGATTGGTTTGCGGAGGATCAACAACCTTTCGATCAACTAACAGTTAATCAACTAATCTACCTAGCAATTGTTCTAACTTATTGTTCGAGCTCTGAACTTCTCCGCTTGCCTACCCCACTTGTATGCAGGTTAGTTAAACCTAAGGCGATAGCATGCCTCTACCTGAGTTAACAGAGTTTAACCGTAGGTAGTTGATTGTGTTTATGAGAATAAGTTCCTCTTTGTTAACTTGTTAAACTTCATTAACTCTATAACTTTATCATTGATAAACTCTGGATAAGGCGGATGGAATTATATCTTAGTTACTGCCCCTTTATACCTCCCGAGTCGGCCAATATCAATTGTGGGCCATTATACATATTGGTAACTTTCGGAATTAAGATCGAAGATCGAACATATACAATTACTTACATATTTATGAAACAATTTTATAATAGTTAGCAGTATCTAATAATTCCTATAAAAAGTTAATAAAATTATTGCCTTTAACGTTAATGGATATTTTGTTGAGTTCGATCGTAAGTCAGAGCACCGTGCCAGTTTAAGTAATATTAAACCGAATCGCAGTAAAATGGAACAACCGGGTTGTTTTCATTGTTTTGCGTACTGAACAAAACAATTTTATCAAATACACTGTAATAATTTATTAAATTTTATATAAACATGATAATTATAGTTAGCTAATATTAAATAAATAGCCGATCTAGATCGATCTCAAATGTAGATAACAACTCTTTAAGTTAGTAATCCATTCATTGGCGAACACCATGATCGCCTTGAAGTATGGAATGTTTTAATAACGTTCTTTCACTAACCTAGCGCCAACTCCTTACGTACCAGATGGGCGATTTTGGCTTGGCTCTTTTATCTCGCCGGAGCCCCTGAAAACGCCTGAATGTAATGCAATTCACAACGCTCGAATTGAAAATCACATGACATCATAGCTCCTATACAGTGTTATTATTTGCCAACTCCAACTAAATATAAACTCCTCTTAGTATTAATCCATTTGCATTTGAATTCAATGATATAAATCGGAATCTTAAGATCATGCTCCGAATTGTATTAATTTGTACGGAGCCATTAATTGTAAGAAACAATTGAAGAGATCTTGCTTGTAATGCTTTTGATTTAACCCGAAACTTGGACTGTCATTGATTCTCTCCCGCTTGTGCATGGGCAGTTCATTAAAATAGATTTAAGATAGAACCATAATCACATCAATTAATTCCCTATCTATATACTAATGCTAATATATAACCATAATAAATCTTTGTTAACTACGAAATACATTTATATCTAAACTCGGTCGCTTCTATGTATGTCTTTGTAAATATCGTTCAAAACATGATTTACCTACAGTCATGATCCAGAATGTCTTTAATATATGGTTCAAATCTCTAGCTATAATAATAATATTAATTAATATAATATCACCATGCTTTGCGAGATCCCCAACTCGTAATTATGCTCCTGCTTATGTTAAGTGCCCAGATAGACCATTGGTGAGATCATCTGAAGTAAGTAGATATAACAACTAGATTAATTATTACTAACATGAGATAGAGTGGTTTGAACATAAAAGAAGATCAATATATTGAAAGAAGAAAACTCAAAGCACATGATGCACTAAGAGAATATTTTAAAACTAATGATATACCTGGTCTGAATTATTTGAACATAGTAAAGAGAGGACAAATTCCAATTATAGGATTAGCATTTTCAGGAGGAGGTTATCGATCTTTATTAACAGGTGCAGGGGCATTAGCTGCTTTAGATGGTCGTAAGCAAGATTCTAGTTGTTTAAGAGAAGTATTCTCATCTGTACTTGAAGAAGATGAAGAGGATTATGATGAAGAGCATCATTTCTTTATTGAAGAAGCTCTTGGTGAATGGCGAGGATTAGCAGGAATCCTCCAAGCTTCTTCATATATATCAGGTTTATCTGGTGGAAGTTGGTTAATTGGATCTTTTTTATTAAACGACATGATGCCAATCTTTCATTTAGCAGCATGTTCAAGTCTTTGGGATTTTGAAGTAAATCTAGCTTTAGGAGATCATATTGCTAAGATGGATCAATTTCTTCGTACTGAGATGAATATAACTTCTCTGAACGATTTACATCGCATTATGGATATGAATTTTAATATTGAAGATGATATAATAACTGAAAGAGGAGTAATTGAAAGTGCTTCAGCAAAGACAATAGAAACTAAGAAATTTATAGATTACCATGAACGAATAATAGCAGAGGTTTCTAAAAAGAAGAAAGCAGGATTTCCTGTTTCAATAACGGATTACTGGGCTAGAGCTTTATCAAGGAAATTAATAGATGATGAAGGAGATTCAGGAGTCACGTGGAGTGATATTGTAACTACTAAAGCATTTGTAAATTATGAAGCACCTTTTCCAATTGCTATAGCACTTGTACATGATCCTAATAGAGCAATTCATAGTAGTAGATCCACCATTATTGAATTCACTCCTTATGAATTTGGTAGCTGGGATAATAAGATTAAAGCATTTATGGAAATTTCATTTTTAGGTACTAAGATGAATAATTGGAAACCAGTTAGTAGATGTGTTCGAGGATATGATAATGCTAGTTTTATAATGGCAACATCATCATCATTGTTTAATGATTTGTTATTGATAATCATTAGACATTCACGGGGATGGAGGCAAAGAATATTAAGTAGATTTAGAGGATTAATTGATGGTATTCCAGGACCATTTTATAATAGAGAATATGCATTATATCCAAATCCATTCTATAGCCCACCAAGGCGATTGGATTACTTATCATCGTATGCTCTAGAGAACAGTGTTGAAGTACAAGAAGATAAAGATGGAGAAGAAAGAGATGAAACAGAAAGGACAAAAGAGGAGCAGAAATATGATAAATTTCATGAAAATATTTTACTTCAGAGCAGTCATGACAATCCATTTATAGATTCTCAGATTTTGCTTTTAGGAGATGGCGGTCAAGATGGTCAAAACCTACCTTTAGATCCAATTCTAAGACCAGAAAGGAAGGTGGATGTTATATTTGCGATTGATGCAAGTTCTGATGTTAATAATTATCCCAATGGAACAGCATTGAGACGCCCAGTAGGTAGATATCATTCTCAACATGACTATATGGTGGTTCCTTATCCAGATATTCCTCCAGAAGAAGAATTGTTAGAATTAAATCCGAACAATCTTCCTCGTTTCTTTGGCTGTAACTTGAAGAGCTATCCCACCTGGGATAATAGTAATAAGCATGTAAATATACCACCATTGATAGTTTATATTCCAAACCGTCAATATTCATTTAATTCCAACACTTCAACAATAAAATTAACATATTCCCGAGAAGAATCATTGGCAATGGTAGAGAATGGTTATTATTTAGTTAGCAGACCGTATTCAAAAGATTGGTCAAGATGCGTAGGATGTGCTATTCTTTCTAGAGAATTTTATCGACAAAATCTTATCATTCCACAGTATTGTGAAATGTGTTTTGAAAAATATTGTATAAATTAATATCTTGTGCTTGTTGTATCTGTATGGTTAGTCATTACTTACAACCATTCACTTATATAAATGAATGTTCTACCATTACATAATCCAAGACAGTGGGGAGTATCTCCTGCTTGGGCAGAGCCCAGGGGAGGAAAGCAAGGGATCGTTTAGGAATAGAATAAATATTAAATGCTATGTTAACTAAAAAAGTAATCTTCTACGACCTTCGTCAGGTTTTTCTGAACTATTTGGTCGACCATATCTTTGATCTGGTAAATAAACCTACTTGTTAGTGTATGCTTGCCTCATAAGATCAAATAAGTTACTTACTCGTGCTCCTGTCCATCCCCATCTAAATCCTAATTCATGAGCAAAGATTTCTCCAAATCCTAACATCAATCCATTAACAAACGGCAAGAATAAATTGATTGCTGAGCTCGTTAATATCGACCATATTGAAGTGACTTTACCTCTAAGTATAATAGCTCTTGGTGATGATCCAGTTTCAGTATCAGATTCGCTTTCCGTTGTTGTAGTAGCAGTTGTATCAATATCTTCATGAGCATCAATTTGCTGCTGAATTTCGATTGAAGTTAATTCGACTGTTGTTTCATTATTACCTTCCATTGTGTAAATGATTCTGATTAATATATGTATTTAATGTAATGTTGATGAGAATAGGATCATTGGTGGAGAATCGGAAGTAAATCGGAATCTGTAGGGGAAAGGAAAGACTATATTCTGTTAAAGGAGTCATTCAATTTTTATATAGGTTTGGGGAGTACTGTATGAAGCAATTTAATCTTGCATGAGAAAGTCGTGATGTTAACGCGTTAAAGGTGAAATAAGGCGAACAGCGTGTATACACATTGTGAAGCTGATTCGAAAAGTTAAACATAGGAAAGATAGACTATTTCTTATAACTAAGAAGTAAAGGATATCTGAACAAGTTTTGCAATACAATGGAAGTAAAAGACCCTCTTGCTCCTATTATTATAGATTCTGATGATGATTCTGTACAGGTAAATAACCTTCCTGCAATTGATGAAGAAGTCCGTAATCGTAAGTGTATTTTTTTCGTGTCATATTATAAACCACAATCTAACCTCATTAGAATACTTTACTTGGAAAAAAAATGCTCCTTATTTATATGATTTTATGTTATCAAGCTCAATTCCTTGGCCATCATTAACAGTTGAATGGTTTCCAGATGTTGAGGAACTTTCAAACAATAATTCAAATTTCCCAACTAAGAATCAAAGATTATTATTGGGTACTCGTACTCTTGATCAAGATGATGAATTTTTAAGAATAGCCCAGGTTACTCTTCCTGATTTTGAAGCAGAAAAGAATATAACTCCTGATTTAACAAAATTTGATTCAGAGCTGGGAGAAATTGGTGGTTATACAAATAAATTCAACACGGATGTTAGTATTATCCAAAGGATAACTCATCATAAAGAGGTAAATAGAGCAAGATATATGCCACAAAATCCAAATATTATTGCTACCTTAAGTTCATCAGGAACAGCATATATTTTTGATCGTAGTAAACACTCATTAAATCCTAATAAAGAGTTTCAACCAGATATTAGATTAAATCACCACAAAGAAGAAGGGTATGGATTATCATGGAATACATTTGATAGAGGATTATTATTAACTGGGTCAGAGGATTCGACTGTTGCTTTATGGGATATTAATCATATTCCAACTTCTAAACTAATAGTACCTAAAACTGTTTATAAATTTCATTCACAAATTGTAAACGAAGTTGAATGGCATCCTCATCATAATAATTTATTTGGAAGTGCGTCTGATGATTCAACACTTAGAATTACTGATTTAAGATCTCCTGATGTTGCAATATCTACTGCTACTGGCGATTTTACTGAAGCAATTAATTCGTTGGCATTTAATCCAGCAAATGAATATTTACTAGCTACTGGATCATCTTCTAATACAATTACCTTATGGGATACTCGTAAAATGCCTAATTCATTACACACTATGAAAGCACATAAACAGTCTATTAATTCATTACAATGGAATCCTCATTTTGCATCAATTCTTGCTAGTGCATCACAAGATAGAAAAGTTATGATTTGGGATGTAGCGATGATAGGAGAACAACTAACAGATGAGGAAAGTAAAGATGGCCCACCGGAATTATTATTTGTACATGGTGGTCATACTAATGGGGTATTTGATATCTCCTGGAATCCAGCAGTACCATGGATGATAGCAAGTGTTGGAGATGATAATCAATTACATATATGGAAAGCAGCTAGTAATATTGTAGATATAGAATAAATAATTTTACATGAACTATCTAGAGAAGTTCGGAGGAAGGTGATGGGCAGAGCCTATTTCTTCTAAGGAATTAAGACTTTTGCTTTTTAGGATCAGGTCCTGAATCACTTGTTGGTTTGCGTTTTATTGGTAACGACGGTGGTTTCATTGGAAGCGGATAGTCGCTCTTAGGACCTAATTGTAAACCAGAGGTTGGTTTAATTTGGGTGAATGTTCCATTATTAAACCATCTATCTTGACTATTATTCACATTCTTAACTTTACTTGGATCAATTAATTCTATTCCTTGTACTGGAGTGAATGATAATGAAGAAGATAATCCACTAACTTGAGATGAAGATTTTAATTTTTGAAGAGATGAACTAATTCCATTATTTACACCACTTGCATTTAATCCATTTAATCTTGATTGCATTCCTTTTGAAACCTTTGCTCTTGTTTTCTTATCAACCGTTAAAGTTCTTATTTGCCCAGATGATGAAGAATTTAAACCTGCCATACCTAAACCAACAGATTCATCATATGCACCAATCTCATCTTCTTCTTTACCAAATACCATTCTATTTTGAGCTCTTTGTAATTCAGTTTGTTTGAATTGTTCTTTATATTTACGAATTCTTTTACCACCACGTTTCTTCGATGACTTATCTTCTGGTATACGAAGAGCTTTAGTACCTTTATTTTCAGGAGGCTCAACTAATTTTTCAAGTTTTTCATTAACTTCTTGTCTCCAAAGTTTACCTTGTGCACCATCAGTAGATGAATGTGTGAGATCTACTCTTGCCGCAAGAATGAGTTTCCCAGATACAATTCTCATTGCTTGCCTTCGAACATCTTCTGGAACTGATTGAATAATCTCACTATGATATAAGAAACCTTGACGTCTAATTCCAATATGACCAAATCCAATACTAACTTGTTTTTTGGAACCAAGTGAAGGAATATTATCAGCAGATTTAGTAGCTAAACCTTTTAAACCACCAGAAAATCCCATTAATTGAGCAGCAGTATGTGAACTAATGATTTGAGTAAGATTAGGAGCAAATAAAGAGAGTTTTGAAGAGACAAATTGAGTGATTTTATTCTTTGCATCATCTAAAGAAATTAATAAACCACAAGCTTGAAGTACTTGATCTAATTCATGTTGAGCTAATGATTGACCTTTATTTTGAAAAGCAGACATAGTAATAACAATTAATGTAGCGCCAGGTAAGAAGGAGCCAAGGTAAGATTTGATTGAGTTTCTCGAGTTATTATCATTAGATGTACTATTCACATTACTCAACTGAGTTAAATCATTTCCTATTGCTTTAACTGATTTAGCATAATCCAATGGATTAGGTACTAACGATCCTAATTCATCAAATCTTTTAGAATAATTCTCTTTAATAAATTCATGAATAACTATAATTTCACTATCAATTTCAACAGAGTATTCATTTGCTTCAACTAATAATTGGTAAATTGGATTAGTGTCGATTGTTGTTGTTGTTGTTGTTGTTGTTGTTGTTGTTGTTGTTGTTGTTGTTGTTGTTGTTGAATTACCATCATCTGAAACGATTGAATCGTCAATTCTTTCTAATATTGGATTTAATTTATTCATAAGTTTAGATAAATCTTTTACATTTCCACCTTTTAAATTCATATTAGCAGCTAATTCTTCAGCAGTTGAATATTCGTCTATAGGTTTTGATTCATCTTGAACATCCATTAAATCGTTTTCGGTTCCATTATCATAAGCATTAATTTGGGATTGAAAATCCTCTTCGTCATCGCTACCCAAGTCAGCTAATAATTCATCAGCTAAAGACATTTTTAAGTGATATAAAGATAATGTTTAATGTGTGGGTTGGTTATGATTTTACATATAAATTTAATGCATCACATGATTTGAATGCGTCTAGTGAGTTAGTAGTAAGAAGATAAGATAAGATAAGATAACACTGTCAAAGCTTTAAAAAATAACTTAATGCACTTTTTTATATATTTACATTGCTTCATATATTTTATATATTTACCTATTTACATTATTTTCCATTACCAATTCAAATATCTCGATATCTTTTAATTCATATGGAATATATTTTATAGCACCGTCTTTAATTGTTTTTACATATTTGAATCCACATTTTTCAAACGTTTTCCTACTTCCAATATTTCCAACAAAACATCCTCCGTAAAAGTAGTTTATACCTAAGATATCATGCCCAACTTTCTCAACAATGGTTTTCAATGCTTTTGAAACTATCCCTTTGGAATGGTATTCAGGAATTAAATAAAATCCAAATGTAGCATATCTCTCTTTAAGTTCTGGATTTGGTAGATATGCCTCTATTCCATAATCTGAAGTATGTATATCCATACTGCCAATCATTCTATTAGGACAAGTAGAATCTCGTATAGCCCAAGATAAAGGAATTGGTGAATCACTATATTTAGATAATGAGCCTGATATATGTTCTTTAGCATCTTCTAGGGTAAATGGATCCTTCCTTGGTGAAGCTAAATATTTGGTAACGTTCTTATTATTGAAAGCTTTCCATCGATCTTCAGCATCATTTAGATTTAGAGGAGTTAAATAAAAGTTATCAAATAAGAGCAACTTGCTCTGTTCAGTAATGGTCATAATGGAGATAATTAAGAGATAAACAGATGATAGTTGTAAAATTAATTAGAAAATATTTGTAGATTTATATTCTGGAGGAGATGCCGTATATGCAGGTTATATGAGTCAAACCAGTGAACGTTGATGGTACAAGAGTCATAGGTATATTGAAGGTAATGTTTAACAATACAGATATATGTTTTCCTTCAATGTTAATCTAGAAACGAAGGATGGAAGGGTAGGATATATAAATTTTCATTCTTTCAATAGGATACTCTTTTCATAACCCTAGTCCTTATCTGAGGATATTGTGCATATGGAAAGCATAGCAGTAAATCTAGAAGTGGATTTTGTAAAAGAGATAACATTAAGAGTTAATATATTTATTGCTTCTATAGGATATATATTTTATTTGTTTATTTAGGTTAATCGTATTAAATATAATTGTATAGCGTAGTTAGTAATCGTAATTGTTGGTAAAGATATTTCGGAGCATAAATCTTCAGTTACCATCACCTCTCTTGGTACAACCACCAATCTCGTCTTAGCTATATCCAATTATAAGCACAATTAGATATTCAATCTTCAGATCAAATTCTATCTAAACCAATATCCTACCATATCCCGCTCGTTATTCATAATTCTTTATTAACAATTCCATTTATAAATAAATAAATAACTTTTCACTCTTCATCCTCTTTTACACTTTCAGATTGACCTATTTGTGGTTGATTTAAATCACTATAAAAATTATTCCACAGTTTAGATACACTTTCAAATTCTTTTCCAACTGCTACTACTCCTTCCAGTGATTGATTTAGTGTTGTAAGATTGGTAAGAACTGATTCCATATTCTAGATGTGTTAGAACGCGTTTAATTAATTTTTAAAATTATGCTTACTAGACATATTTCACCTAACAAAGCATCTCTTTGTTCTTCAAAATATGATGACATTTTTATAGAGTTTCAATATGATGTTAGAATGTTTGGATGATTTAACGCGGCCGCCTATGAAATATATCCATCATCAACCCTTACCTTTATCTTATCAACAAACTTTAGATTAGAGTCCCTTTTTCTTAAATATGAAGAAAAGGTTTAAGTTTAGTTTTAATTTTGTTCATTTAATTTTATATAAATAAATAATAACACGGAAATACAAATGAAAATTTAAAAATACTACAAATAAAGTAAGAAAAACTAAAATGATTTATATGCAAATTATATAAACTACCACCAGGTCATTAATTTCGTTAAAGTATTATACATTTTTTATGCTTTTTCTTTATCGTGTTATTTTGAGGTTGAGATTTAGCTTGATTATTAGGTTGTGGATTTGTTCGTGGATATCTCTGGGTTTGCTCTAACTTTTTCACCGATTGACTTTGATTCTGTTGATCTTGTTTATCATTTCCACCTCTTACTGGAACTCTACTAACCTTTTTAGAATTATTTGTTGCACTACCAGTACTTTCTTCTCTTCTTAATCCTTTTTGTTGTCCTTTAATAGCTACACTAATCGCAGTATCAAATACTTCTTTTACCCCTACTTGAGTCTTTGCTGAACATTCCATATACTTATAAGCCCCATACTTTTTGGCAATTTGTTTAGCATCTTCAGTTGTCACTGGAGTTTGTCCTCTACTCTCTAAATGTTGAATAGTTGTAAGATCATTTCTTAAATCAACCTTTAATCCTACTAAAATAAAAGGTATACCTGGACAATAATGACTTATTTCTGGTACCCATTTATCATAAACATTATCTAATGAAGCAGGGGAATCAACTCCAAAACATATTAAAATAATATTAACTTCTGGATAACTAAGAGCTCTTAATCTATCATATTCTTCTTGTCCAGCAGTATCCCACAATGCCAATTCAACCACTTTACCAGATGGAGTATTAATCTTTGTAAAATAATTTTCAAATACAGTTGGAATGTAAGTTAATGGAAATTCCCCCATAGCATAAGTTTGTAACATACATGTCTTACCACAACCACCATCACCAACACAAACTACTTTAACATGATGGTCAGTTGGAGCATCAGCAATTACTGGAGGCTCAGGACTAGAAGTTGATGCTCTTCCTGATGAGATATTACCAGAAGAATCTTGAACATAAATAGGATCGGTATATTTTTGTGATGGTCTACCAGTAATTGAAAATCTTTTTGAAGGGCTTGAAGGAGTTTGGGGTCTTGGACCCCTTGGTCTTGTGCTCATGAGAGGTAGGTGAGGAGGTAGATGTTGTGGAGGAGGTTAAGGAGTTAAATTAGAGTAGTTATAAAATAATCAGTGAAATAATTCACCTTGTTGATGAATATTGTTGTGCTGAATACCGTCAAAGCGGTAAATAGAATGGTATGATAGTAATAGGTTATTAGTACTGCTTTTAAAATAGTAATATATTCTTCTTTATAGTATAGTAGTATTCTTGAGCAACGTTGGTTTATAATATAACTTATAAATCTTAAATATCTGTTGATTTTCTTATAATTATTACAATTGATAATGACTTTGTTTACCAATTTCCAAGTAAGTTTACTTTGATGCAGTTATTATTGTCGTCTTCACTGATTATCGTGTGAGTTAGTACTATTAAACTGGGGGGAGTTATCACGTGATGAATCTCTAGAGATATGGATAGTATGCTTGTATCAATCAATAATTAAGTTATTACAATTTCAAATAGATAACTATGAAGCATGTGAAGAAGATGATAAATTATAATATTAAATTAAGTATAATTAGCTGTTGTTATTTCTTTTCTCCGTGTCAGCGTTTTATTATAGCTTAGATCTAATAACTTGGTTTATGCATAAGAATGCTCAGATCAACAGGTATTGTTTCAGGGTTAGGCCCGAGCTTTCAAGAGGATCATTAGCTGGTGAATAATAATAAGTTACCACCAATGTTAGTAGGCGATTATTAAACTTTGTTAGCGTAAAGTGGTAGCATTATAGTTGCATAATTTCATGTATTTCTTCTATAGCTGTTATCGTAGGGATAACTCTATATATTTTATAACTAAATTTACTACTTCAATCAATAACGCTAGCATTGAATAACGTAGTATATCAAATATGGCTAGACTCTATTCTTATATCTTATCTTATCTTATCTTCTAAACTTTATTTTATATACCCTACTTTAACCTTAATTGTCCATATATGATAACAGATTAAATAAAACTAGATAAGTAGTAATTTATCGCTTCCAAGCTGAAACTTTCTTAGTTTAATATAAATTGAAGATAATGCTGTAAACCGTTAGCTCTTCGCGAAATTTTACAATTACTAACGTTAAATTTAATTATAGAACAAACAACCGCGTAACCACGGTAGGATTAATCTACCTCATACGGCTGCTTACTATTCGTACCGGAAGTCCGAGGTGTTTTGTTTACTTAGGCTTAATTCAGAGAATAAATTTCGTAATGAAAACAATCGAATATAAAAGAAGAATACGACTTGATATTAAAATCTCTGTTCAGATTAATCTCTTCTTCTCATTTTACTCACCATTCTTTGACTTCTTCTCGACTTTACTTTCTACTCTTCCGGCCAGTTAACCATCCGCTTACTCCTGTACATGTAATTGGGAGTTTAAAAAGTCTAAGTCAATAATTTCCTTTCTTGATTTTTTAAAACAATTGTAAAAAAAGAACGGGCTTCAGCTTGACTTGGATATTTTTCTAGGTAAATAAAGAGGAGAAATAATAATTCTGGTATTTTATTTTTTAAAACTATCATATGAAGTAAATAATAGCATTTAACTACTAATAGAAAACATACAACAAATCAAAGTGCTTTTCAAACACTAGTTTCTCCCCTGAAAACCGCTATTTTCTTTTGCATTATGTCAACTCAATCACCTCGATTAACAGAAACAAGAGATGATTCTTCTCCTTCAGTTTCACCTTCATCATCTACTCTATCACGTTCAAATTCATTCTTAGCTCTTTTAAAAGCTGCTGAAAAACCTCCATGTGCTGAAAAGGATGCTGGTAATAAATCTGAAAATCATTATAAATCACGACTTCCTTTATGGAGATTCAAATTAAGAAATGCTCTTTTACCAATCATTCGATGGGAAACTCCTCATCTTGCTAGATTACAAGCTTCCAGTAGATCTCCTTTGATGGATATTTATTTTGCACTTTCGGCTAATTTAGGTACTCATACATTTTATGTTATCATGTTACCAGTTAGTTATTGGTATGGATCTGGGGAATTAGCACGTAATTTAACATTTATTCTTTCATTAGGAGTTTATCTTACTGGATTTGTTAAAGATTTACTTTGTTTACCAAGACCATTATCTCCTCCTTTACATAGAATTACAATGTCGGGTAGTGCAGCATTGGAATATGGATTTCCTTCCACTCATACTGCTAATTCAGTGGGTGTTTTCCTGTTATTAGCAACAAAGTTATATGCTGAAAAATCTTTATATGAACCAATTTATTATTATCTTTATCAAATATTAAATTTCATTTTTGTATTTAGTATTGTTACTGGTAGGTTATATTGTGGTATGCATGGATTTTCTGATGTTATTGTTGGTGGTATAATGGGAGCAGGTCTATGGTTAATTACATTTCTCTATCCTGGATTTATAACTTCAATGAGAACTTCTGAATCATATTGGCCATTGATTATAATCCCAATTACATTAATATTAGTTAGAATTCATCCTGAACCAGCGGATGATTGTCCATGTTTTGATGATGGGGTAGCATTTCTAGGAGTTTTAATGGGAGAAGTTATTTCTCAATGGGTAATTGCAAATTATGATTATAAAGGTACTGCTTGTAAAGGTTGTATTCCTTATAATTATGAAGAATCAGGAGTAATTGGATCAATATTAAGATTTTTAATCGGGGTTGGCCTTGTTATAACTTGGCGCCATAACATGAAAAGAGTTCTTCATGATTATTTACCACCAGTATTTAGATTTGTTGAAAAAATTGGACTAACAATGCCAAGAAAGTTTTTCATTTCTGCATCACAATATCAAGATGTTCCTCAATCAATTCCTGATATAACATTATTTGAAACTCATGAAATTACTTCATTATTTTCCCGTGCTGGTAGAGCCCGTTCTGATTCAGTTGGTCCACAATCTCCTGCTGATTTATATGAATCATTAGCATATAGAGAGTATCAAAGAAAACGAGCAAAGAGTAGAGCTGATGAACAAACACCATTAATGGAATCAGGATCAGAAAAGGGTATCTCTTCCAGCTCTTCATTAAATCGTGATTCAACTGAAGATACTACCCCGAATGATGATGACCTTATTGCAACTGTAGTAATACCCCGAGTTAGATACGATGTTGAAGTAGTTACAAAATTAATAGTATATTGTGGTATAGCACTGGTAGCGATATTATTTTGTAATTATGTATTTTACTTTTTAGGAATATAATCTGCTGGATCAGATAAATGAAAAGTATCAAGTAAAAGTAAATAGATTAAGAGAAATAAATTAATTTGTATATATACAATTATGTAAGATCTAGATAACGTTATGCTTATGGAATGTTTCGTTTTAATGGTAATTGATCATTAAATGATTTTAATTTTTCCCGTAGGATTTTATTATCTTTAATAATACTTAATTCCTTTGCCTTTTGTATATAAAATTCATCTTTAACATATGATAAAGAATCATTTGTTATCATTTCATTAATAGTCCATCTAGCTCGTACGCTATCCTTATCAATATCAGCTATTCTTAAGTTGAATGACAATACCATCTCATTCAATACTTTTAATCTAATCATTTCTAAAATTATAACATTAATATGACGATAAAGACCAAATTTGCAAAATCCTTCAGCAATGTTTGTCAATACAGCAGTATAATACGGAGGAAGTTCATCACTTGTTGATGGTATATGCATAATTCTATTAAAAATAGGTGATGGGGGACTATCTGATAATTTAACTATCTTTGATTTTCTTGAAGACATTTTCTCTACTATCTTTGCCATCTCTTTGGATTTGTCTTTTTCAACTTCTACTCCCACTTGAATACAACTTACAAAGCTCATAAACTTTGATAAATCACCCCGTAAAATTGCCAATTTAATAGCTAATGAAAAGGTTTCTAATGTTAAAGGAATATCAGAAAAATATAAACAATCAAGTGCAAGTTCAGCTGGTCTTGCGTATTGGTGAATTATTAACTGACGTATAATCAAATGAAATTCTTTAATATTAGGTACTCCATCTGATGATAAAAGTTTATTTCCTACCCCCTTAAAGAAACCTGGTTCAAACCGATTTAATGCAACAAACAAATCAGTATAAATCTTTTTAGAATTAGAAGCAGTATATTTTGGGGTATTATAAGCAGTCATTTCAAGATAGTCATTAATATTAATATCTTTGATATTAGATGGTGAGTATTGATTTAAAGCATATCTATGAGCTTCCACAAGCTCTTCATCAGTCATTTGATTTATTAAAGAATGATTGATTTGAATAGAAGGGTGCAAAGGAGTTGGTAAATAGGAACTGGATAAAGTAGATGGTAAACTGGCCTTAGTAGGTTCAAGGGAAGTGGAACTTACACCTCTCCATTGATCTTCAAATTCTCTTTTCAGCTTTTCTTCTAAAAATGCCTTATCCATTGTATCATAAACAGAAAAATAATCTGCCAACATTCTAACTGCTGCTTCAACTTGAGTAGCTCTTAAAACTTTTGGACCTAACATCTGATCAATTTCATCATCGGTTGCTGAAGCAATAGCAGTTAAATAACTATTAGGATATTCATCATAAGGAGAAATAGGCCAATTTTTTGTTGAATATTTAGCTATATGGTTTAATGTAGCTCTAGTTGGCTTTAATAGTCGTAACATCAGGAATCATTGAATAAATTAATAAACTACTGCTTAAATTATCAACATGATCTGATTAAACGTGCATTAGGAATCGCTGATGAAATCTTTTAAAGCGTATGAAGTAACCTTTATAAGGATTACAGATATGGGCAATTTCTTGAATCAATTTATTGTCTTTTATAATAATTATATTTATATATACAATTGAATAAGCAGTTAAGTACCAAAAGATATAACTTGATTCTTCGTTTATTGGTGTAGGTGTGTTTATTTATTCCTTTACTATCACCACCCTTGATATAGTTCCAAGTACATACTCAGGAAATGAAAACTGTTCAGTGAATTTGATTTTTTGTGTTATATATTTAATAGAATTGTTTTAAGCAACAAATTAAGCTACTTCATCTAATTGCTTCTCCCTCATTTCCTTCTTCCTACCTTTAACCACGTACAAACTATAACCATTAAATTAATCTAAGTCTTTAAAACTACCAAGTTCTAACCCAGCACAAATGGCCGTACATACAAGTGCTTAGTTATTAGTTAGATTAAAATTTCGTGAATTTAGTTATAATACCGATTAGATCACTTCAAGTGCGCTCACTTAACTAAGTTACTTATTTACTTACTTACTAGTAATATAAATTTATATAGTACTTTAATATGTATACCTCGGAGAAACTGCTTAGGTAATTTGTTCAAACCTTTCCAGTATACACGCCAAGTAACAGTATATTCCAGTCACGCCGACTGGCGGTTATCACCGATCCCAAACTCCAGTTATAACCGGCAGAATTGCTACATGCGGTTATTTCGCGGAAATAGTTAACCTTATCTTCCCCTGCTTTTAGAGTTTGCGGGGTGCATAAATTTAACCTCTTCGGATATGAATTTTACCTAAACATTCTACCATAAACTACCTTTCTCCATGAAATATTTAAACTTATATACTAATTAATAAGCTATAATGTACTATTTATAATATAATTACTCGATCGAACAATTTAAAGCACCTAATTAATAATCTTACATAAGTTACATAGCAGTATCTAGTGGTTTTTAGTCATGGTTCTCCACTTTTATCCTTATGACGATCCGAAAAGAAATGCTCTACTTGGTCTTGCTTAGCGGAAAATCGTTATTCCTATCGGAATATCACTATTCCTGACTCCTCATCCCCCACCTTATTCATATCAGTAAATATACCACATAAGTTGCTCTAATCTCCTTCTACTCTTTTACTAATTATCTAATAATCATATTTTATTATCAAAATGACCAAAGATATCTCCTATCAACTTAGTGATCACCATGCTGAAGCACCTAGACCATTGAAATGTATTGTAATTGGAAGTGGTATCTCTGGTATAGCATTTACTTATAAAGCCAAAAAGCAAATGGAAAACTTTGATTTCGTAATTTACGAAAAAAACCCAGATGTTGGTGGTACTTGGTACGAATCAAGATATCCAGGTTGTTCATGTGATATTCCATCTCATAGTTATACTTTTACTTGGAGAGGTAATCCCAATTGGTCTAAAGTATATGTAGGATCAGAAGAAATATTTGAATTTTTTCAAGGATTGGCAAAAGAGTATGGTGTATATGAAAAGACCAAATTTGAACATTTGGTAGTTGGTGCTAAATGGGTTAAAGAAAGAGATCAATGGAAAGTACAAGTTAAAGATTTAAAAACTGGTGAAATAACTTCTGATTATGGTGATTTCTTAATGGATTGCACTGGTGTTTTAAATAACTGGAAATGGCCCGAAATTCCTGGATTCCAAACATTCAAGGGTGAAAAGTTACATTCAGCAAATTGGGATAAAACAGTAGATTTTACTGATAAAAAGATAGCAGTTATTGGTTCTGGATCTTCTGCTATTCAAATAGTACCAAGTCTTCAACCAATAGTTAAACAATTAACAAGTTTTAATAGATCTCCTAATTGGATTTCTGGGGAAATCGCCAGTGAATTAGCAACCAATGGAAGAATGACTGAATATGATGAAAAGACCAGAAAGAGATGGATTGATAACCCTGAAGAATTTTTAGAATGGCGCCGACATGTTGAAGATGTGGTTAACCATGGAGTTGATCTTGTTATTAAAGGAAGTAAATTAAATGAAGAAGTTACCGAGTTAGTCAGAGAATCAATGAAGGAAAAGTTGAATAATGATCCGCAACTTTGTAAAGCTTTAATTCCTGAATTTCATCTTGGTTGTAAAAGAATTACACCTGGTTATAACTACTTGGAAAGCCTTTGCAAAGCAAATGCTACTGTTGTTGCTTGTGGTATTAAAGAAATTAATGAAAAGGGAATTGTTGATAATAAGGGTGAACTACATGAAGTTGATATCATTGTAGCAGCTACTGGATATGATACTTCTTTTAGTCCAAGATTTCCTTTAATTGGATTAGATGGTGTAGATTTAAGAGATAAATGGAAGAAAAACCTTGCTACTGCATATATGTCTGTAACAGTACCAGAATTACCGAATTATTTCATGACAGGAGGTCCTAACTCTCCAATCAGCAATGGATCATTAATTGCTGCTTTTGAAATGCAATTAGATTATGCTCTGACAATGATGAGAAAGGTACAAAAGCAGTACATTCGTTACATTGTAGTTAAGGAAGATGCAACTAGAGAGTTTAATGAGCATAGAAATGCGGCCATGGAAAGATATACCTTTAGCTCTAATTGCACAAGTTGGTACAAAGCTGGTCAAGCAGGAACAATTGTATCTGGTCCGTGGCCAGGTTCAGGTCCACACTTTAGGCAAGTAATGGAAGTTCCAAGATATGAAGATTATGATTATGTTTATCGAACTGGTAATAGATTTCAGTACCTTGGAATTGGTAAATCAAGGAGAGAAGTTGAAGGTGAACCATTAAATTGGTATGTTACGAATGAATAAATAGGTTAAACCTATTATCATTTATATATATATATATATCTTTGCTTTAACCAAGTAATACATTTCAATATCTTGGAATCGGTAAATCAAGAAGAGAAGTTGAAAGTGAACCATTTTTAAATTGATATGTTGCTAGTGAATAAACAAGTTAAATCTATTATCTTTATATATAAATATGTATGAATAAATATCTTTTAAAAATTCTTTTTACGTTAAATCGAACGTTAATATCCGATTACATCGGAACAGCAGTTTCGGTAACCACTGAAGTTGAAGAATGAAGCGGTATTAAATTTTTCGTTTCATATTCAGAGGTAGAGGCTAATGCTACTTTTATATCGGAAATTTCACAATACTGCGTTTGATTTCTGTATGCCCAGATCAAACGTCGTAACTCCTCTTCGCCCTCTTCACACATGGAATTAACATAATGAAATGATTTATCAATTAAATGAGAATATTCCAGAGTGTTTGCTTCAATTGTAAGATTACATAAACAGTATGTGACCATCAAATTCAATAGTGAACTTTTCAGATCCATTGACTCATTATTGACTTTAGCGGTATCCAGTTGTAAAGGAGATTGATCTGTTGATAAACGACCAATATCCCATAAAACAATTGTAGCTATGGTTGAGTGAAGTACTGATATAATTAACGTAAGAGAAAGTATGAACATTATTGCTACGAAAGAGGTATTTCCAAGATTCACGATGGGTTTTTGTTTATAGATGAAATAGTAAGTAAAATTAATCTGAAGTGAACGTTATATAGCTATTAAAAGAGGAAGAAAGTGCCCTCAAATGAGTTCCAGATTACCTACGTTGTACAACCGCAGATCTCGCAACTTCCTAGCAAGCGGTTTTGTATTATATACTTCGCCTTTAAAGCTTAACCTAAAATCAAATCTTCAGAAGTTTAAGCGGGTCTATTTACTCACTTTACTGTACATAATAATACATAACTCTTTAAATAGCCAATGGTTTATACTTATTCCGTGCGAACCGGAAAATTTTTATAATTAAACCCTCATTCAGTAACGTACAATATGCGATGCAGCAAGTTAGGGCGGCAGAGTCAAAAGAATAACATTTGAACTGCTGAAAATTGAATCAAATGGACATTGTTTAAACATCTTACTATATAAATTTAGTACTGAAATGTATCTCTATAGATTGTATTATATAAAATATAGGTATATATTAGCTTATTGATTGTTTCGCTTTGAATTGGAATGGAATATGCGATAAACGCGTAAACGCACTTCTATTAGTTATATATGTATAGAGTTTCCAGTTGATTTAAAAGCTTAACTAAGTGTGGTACGTTATGAAAGTACCGCAATATAGTTTATATACAAAATTCGATAGTTTTTTAATTTACTTAACTCATAAGACGTTGAACATAAATGATAAACCCGCCTTGATATCAAATAAAAGGCTGTTGCAATATAATTGCAAATTTAATTGTTAATCCAGCCCGAGAATATCAATACTGTGGACTAGTAGTACTGGAAACAAGTAGAGTCTACACACTGGACAATCTAAGAACAAGAAAGAGTTGCTCATTGTACCATCCAAATGGAACAACTGTAACTAATAAGCTTGATGTCTTAGTGAGTTTGAAAATCCTATGAGTATTTCTAAGATAATGGTCATTAGTGAATCAGTAATGATCCATAACCATAGACAAATTAGGAAAATTTAAAGTATGTTTGAAATTAGAAATTAAATTAACTATCAAATAGTGTACCTCAGATGAAGCGTAACTTGTGCATGCTTTGTATTTATAACAATCCAAATAGATTATATATGACTACCAAATACCAATTTGATTATCATTCTAATACTGAATTTATCTAATCATTAAATTTTAAAAGAATTTTTCATCTGGGATAGTGGGATTATATCAATGTGTACATACTACTATTATTTCTGAACTTCATCTACATTCTGATCAGTGCGGCTATAATTATTTTGGCATCACAAGTCTTTATAAATTCAAACTATTTAGAATTTTAATATCAGAACTCTAGTGCTAGCATCGAACTCTAAATCAATTACAAATGCTTGCTCTTACCCTCTCTGCTGACCTTCAAGGAGTTACTGACCTTCAATTCCTGGATAATCCTTCGGCTCCTTATATATTTTCTCTTAAAGTACAGTAAGTTTTTTGACTATATCTACGTACAAAAAATTTCTAACATCTTAGATGTACTTCTTGTAGAGAAGTTCATGGTAACATTGTAACATTCACTCAATACGAACTTCATGAAGTATCTGGTAGTAGAGGTGAAGCCAACTTTGTTTTCCGTTGTAAATTATGTAAACGAGAATCAACATCCAACATAAGAATCACCGGTAGAAAATATACAACTGAAGATTCAGGTAAAGCAGTAAAAGTAGCAGAAATTGATAATAGGGGAATTGAATTTATAGAATTTATTGCTGATGGAGTATTTGCATGCCAAGGGGAAGAATCAGGATATAAATTTCCTGAAGTTAACCTAGATGATGGAGAATGGTTTGATTATGATGAAAAAGCAGGAGAAGAAGTGTCAATTACAGAAGTTAAATGGAGTTTTGTTGCAGATAAAAAATAAATTAGATTAATTATATATGTATATACGTGTTTAATAAATAATTATGTAAATATTTAATCTAGCTGTTAACTGTTAGTAAAATTATTACACAAACAATTTTTTGCAAATTGAATACCTCTGCTATTAAATCATTTAAGAGCACTAACTTTATCGTCATATCGTCCTGTACTCTTGAGTCAGGATTTTCAGGGGATTGACAGATTATTAGTTTGTATAATCATTTTAACAGGGTATTATTAATATGGAATTCACATACCTAAAAATTATTGTTAGTAAGGATAAAAGAGAATACCTAAAATACTTGAGTATAGTTTTATTGAGATCAGGGCTTCTTAGAGGTTTCAGGTTTAATATCATCGAATCAAACTTTGAATCTCCCCGAAAAAAGTTTTCATCACATCAATTACATTTCTCCATATCTTAGATATAAGTACTTACCTATAGTAAATATATATTTCATTGCTCAACTGGCAAAAACTAGAAGCTGAATTTAAAGAAAATAAAGGAATAGTGGAGATAGCGAAAACCAGAAGAAAATTTATACTGTATGTCCCCTACCATTAGCAGGGTAAGTTAGAGTTTATTTGGGCTTGTCCCGCACCATCCAATCATGATAATCAGCAAAGCATTCTAGTTCTTCGATTTTCTTCAAGTTTAACTTTAGTACTACAATTGTATATTATATCTAATTAAAAATATATAGTAATATTTCTTGCGCCAGTCCTAAACTTTTCGATATTATATTCTGTACGTGAATTTAAGCGATACCGTTAGCCTAACGTAGAAGGCTTAACACCCACACCCTGCGTTGCCCTGCATAACCCTGCATATTAGAAATTTGTTAAACAGTCTTATTTTAATTTAAAATATATTCAAATATATAAACGTTTAAATAAAAGATCAAATAGAGAAGTTAAAAGTAGTCATGTTTGTCAAAAGAAAGAGAGTTTAAGATTGATGTTGGCGAAAACCAGCGTTTTGAACTTGTTTAGCTTGACCTAAAACTTGACCTCGAGCTTGGCCCTGAGGTTGAGCTTGATTAGCTTGAGCCTGGTTAGCCATTGCTTGATCAGCTGGAGAGAGCTCTGAAACACCATTAGCTCTATCAACTGGAGTACCAACCATGTGAGCAATGGCATCATAAGTACCATGAGTAAGAGATTGAACTGCTGGACCGGTAAGGTAATTGGAAATGGCTTTGCTACCACCAAGAGTAACAGGTGCAAGGAAGTTACCTAAAGCATTAACAGCAGCATCAGTTTGTTGATCTTGAGCATCAAATTGCTTATAAATTTGACCAGCAGCACTATTAGATTGAAGAAGACCATTAATATCATTTGCAAGAGGAGCAACCATTTGAGTACCTTCAGAGGTACCAATGGGACCAGTTTGATGAGTATTAACATCAGTAGGATTGTAATCACGAGCTTTAATTGGTGCTTTGTAACTTTTAACGTAAGATTTGAGACTGTTAAATGCTCCATCGAGTTGAGGTGGGATTGAACCAGTGGCTTTCTTGATAGTATCAGTAGTATCTGACATTGAATCAACATAATCTTTTAATACGGGAGTTTCATCTTTATTTGATTGTTGAGAAAGGTGGATAACTCCGTTAATACCATTGGATAAAGCTAAAGCTAAGGCGTTGATATCTTCAGGAGTAGCTTGTTTGAGTTGAGTAACGACTTGACCATCTACAGGAGCAGCTTGAGAAATGGTTGCAAGCAAAGCAGTAGCTACGATAAAGAGTGATTTTTTGGAAAACATTACTTAGTTGAGAAAGAAAGAAGAGAAGTAGAGCGAGATTATTTCGTAGTATTGATAAAGAATGTACTTTTAAAGATACTAATAATGAGAAACTGATGGAAATATCATCGTTAAATAGCCTTTTGCTTTTTGATGGCAAATAATTCTTGAGCTGGTAATGTAACATCTTCAATGGGAAATTCAAATACTTAACAGAAGGACATATAATGGAACATTTCAAATGCATGTAAATAATTGAATGCTTTTCAAACAAAGATCTTAGAGAATATCAAAAGTTGAAAAGAGGTAAGACATACTGGTTGAGTATAAGCTCGCTTACTTCGCAGGTTATAATCATATTAAATGCTAATCTTAATACTACAAGTACACATATTGAAACGTAACTTAAAATCAAAATGTTTCGCAATTTTATTCAAGAACCCTTTTTAATGCCATGCCGTATACATTCCAGAAGTTATTAGTCATCCTAGCTGAGGAGTTGGACGAATTGAATCGCCCGAGATGAGAGCTGAAACACCACTTGATACCATGATTTATATCTTGATTTATATTGTTCCTTCTGTATATCGTATTATCTAACTAGAGCTGAAACACTCTCCACAGCATAGATCAAAGTATCCTAGTATATCTCACTATCTACTAATTCAATGTTTACCGAAACTATAAGCAATATTATAGTCGGATTTAAAAGTTGAGCGACTAATTGATCCCAATATATTGTATGATACAATAAATGAAAGTGATATAATATCCTATATATATAGAACCATTATTATAAACAATAAATGGTTTATGGATAAGTTAATACTGTGGTATATGCTTTAATAACTATCTTCACAAAGGAATAATATTAAGACAATACCATTTATAAAACACTAATTATCAAACAGAATAGTTTGAGTTGGAATAAGAATCTGAGAGGAACAAACATAAGTAGCAATCTGATCCCAATTGTTATCTCGCTTGAAACGTAAAGAAGAATCATATATAGTAAAAGAATTAGATCAATCTGGGCTAAATACTTTTTACATTGGAACACTTATGTTGCTGTTTAAGAGGTTATTTAAAAATATAACAGCGTTGATTGTCTTAATATAAAACTAGCAAGAAAGAAAATGAAACAAGGATACATTGAACACATGGTGATATAATACTGAAAGATAAATACTGTACTTAAAGATAGAGATAGTAGTGTACACTATCTCGATACAGGACGAGACCTGCTCTTTCTATTACAAAATCATCATGTGTAATCTTGAATTATCCAGCTTCAGTATACATCTTTATTATTGTGAAATGAGAGATTACCTTGGAGTATGGAATGATTTTAGATTAAGATTATTGTGGTGGTAGTATATTAGATAGTATTATGGATCTATGATGAATTTGGTGAATGATGATCCACTAATATATACAAGTTCAAATGAATTTAGTGCTGTATTGGACAACTCTAAAAGTATCTCATTGTCAAGGTGTCCTCAACTTCTGAGTAGATAATATTCAACTTAAGGAGCTTCAATAAATACATTCCATGGAAAAATGATACTACCATGTACATTGATCATCGTTGAAGGTGAGTAGATATTCTCTGTTGACATATACGGCATGTTCTCTATATTATGATTTAAGTTGTACCTGAATATGAATCTGAATCTGATAAGAGTCATCTGAAGAGCGATCTGAAGAGCCACTCATTATAAGAACTATTTATCAAGTCGCTTTATGAAATATTCACACTAACTTAAAATTTCCTTAGTACTAAGATCGACCAAATTAAAGATTTCCATATTTGGTTAATCAATCAAGATAATGCAAGATACAGTTACTAAGAGTTAAAAAGATCTCGTCTAACCGTTCAGATGAATCTAGCTGGATTAGAGTTAAGACCCAAAAAGATTAATAATATCAGATGAAGAGTTATATCTATCAATATCTACTTTAATTATAAATAATTCCTTCTAGGTCTATCGAAAGATTATCTTGAAATGTCCAAGTATCATCATTATACTTGAGCGATAAAGAGAAAAGTACGGCTAAAGATCTTTAAAGTCTTTCAAGATGGACTTTAACATCTACAATTTCCCGCAATCTTATTAAGAAGCAATAAATTTATTAAATTATATACAGTATATAAGGTAGTAACCAAAACAATAGCTTAATATAATTATAATTCATTCCCGATTCCAATTTAAATTTCACAAAAGTCTAATACACTCCTCTCCCTACCTATTTCTTGGACCAGCCTCACTCCAGCCGAGCACAGGGTTAGGATAATCTGTTTAATAAGGTGATAATAAAAAAAATATACACCAAATCCGTTTAATGAGAAGTTGACCGAAGTATCAAAACTAAATAGCATCTTTACCTTCGAAGAATGATTTTAAGTTCTTCAAAAGTTGGATTATCAACAATAAATAAATCTATTTTCCAACAACGAAATTATTCAGTTGGAGGAAAGGTTTTTGGATTTATTCGTGATACATTAGGGTTTGATCCACCACCACCAGAAGGATTTCCAACTCCAGAAAATAGATTTCATCCTTGGGATTCTTCACCATCACAAGATATTAGAACTAGAGCAGCATTTATTAAAGCAAGAGCAAAATGTCCAGTTACTGGCAAGAACATTAATTTTACTTGTCCAAAATCAGGCATTCCAACTCATCATGATGAAGAAGCATGGAAAATGGATAAAGTATATCATGAAAAGGAATTATGGAAGATTTTGCGCAAGGTTAATACTTATGAACATGATTTAAGAAGTGGTAGAGAATTTCCAGAATTTGATTTTCCAGGAGCTCAACAAAGGGAAGCAGTTGTTAACTTTCTCAATTGGGATACTTTCTTATATACTAGAGGATTTTATTCAATGGATTCTGAATTTCATATGGCAGCAGTCACAAAAATGTTAAGTTATCCAATCACAATGGCAAGTATATTACATGAATATTCACCATATTTATTAAAACCAAGAGGTTCTTTAACATTAGAAGGATTAAAATCACTTGCTGCTTTAAGATATACATTATTCCCACAAGATAGAACAAGATCATGGCAAGATAGACCAGTAAGATTCTTTATTTTAGGAGCAAGAGCTGAAAGTCAATTACCACCACATGCATGGAAACAATTATCATATTTATTACCAGATACTAAATTTGAAATTGTATTTATTGGACCAGAAGCAGTATTTGATAGAACAAAACGTCATTATGTTACAAGTCAAAAGAAGATGACCAAAAGAATTGACAATCAAATGTCACTAAGTTTTTATACTGATTACTTTCATATTCTTAATGAAATGCAAGATTTCATGCCATATGATCCATATTTAGATTGTTTCTTTTTATTTCATCCTGGATTAGGAGCTCCAGAAGCAATGAACCAGTGGGAAAAATCAATTCCTGGATTACTTGAAACAAAATGTCCAATTTTTGTTACTGGTTTCCACGAATCTGATAGTCAAAGAGATTGGAATTGGCTTAATAATAAATTTGGTGATAAACTTGATGTACTACTTGAACCAAGCAAAAATATTTTTGGTTCAACAAAATGGGAACTCAATGATCTTAATCCATCTGAAGTATATCAATTTAACCAGCAACTTTTCGGTTTTAGAGGAAAGCGTTATCATGCAATTCGTCAATAGAATAATCTTTTGTAAATAATTTAATTATATGTACATAGTTAAAGCGCTTTAGTGCCTCCGGCGGCCGGGCTCTGCCCGGACCCGTTGTTCCGAGCTCCGCTCGGACGTCCAACATACTCAGAGAAATTCCTCGCGTAGCGAGGAACAACGGGTCCGGGCAGAGCCCGGCCGCCGGAGGCAAAAGTAGGAAAGAGGAGTTAAGGGCTTATCTTAGTAGATTTCAACATTCAATCAATTTATTGATTTTTCATTTGGTTTGGTTGCCAAGTATTCAGGAAAGCTACACCCGATCAAAACAAGTAAAGACAGTATTCTAATAAAATCAACTAATTAAAGAAAGAAAAAATAGATCAAACAATGAAAAAACTCTAACCGCAAACTGGATGTTCTTACATCTTTTCTTGAATTCGGAAGAACGGAAATAAATCAATATTAGCTTGTGAATCAGTTAGAAAGGAAACTGATGGTTGTCCTCTTACTTTGGATTAAAGAAAAAACAAACAACACTAGAATTGAGCCATATATAGTGCTATTGGCGTAATCCTTATAGGCAATCCCGAGGTAATGTTATCATGTGCTGGAGTTACCGAAGTAGCTCATACACATGTTGTTCGGAGGTAAGGATCCAAGCTGATGACATTTTGGAACAGACGTATCAGCTCCGTATCTACCATTACAGATTAATTCCTTGATAAGAAATAAAAGATATATAGAGAGAATTAAGCATGTGCGTTGCAATACATTGGTTATTTTCAGTATCCTCTTCGCCTGATCTTTCCAGTAAAGATGAAAAGGGAATGGCAATATCATTATCACACTTATGCCGAGGAGTATGAACGAATAGTTGATATCGGCATATATAAGGGTTACCGAAGACTACATAGGACTGACTATATAAGAATGTGTATTAGATTTATAGAGATAGCTAGCTAGTAGAGTAGAATTTGAATTTCCAGATATTTTCCTATATATAAGAATAATAAGATTATACTATTAATGTTAACATCAATAGTATTATCTCTGTGTACTATCTAATCTTATTCGAAGCAATTAAAACTTAATCGATGAGCATCATAACCATTGCAGGTCGCTTCAACGGTTGTGCATAGTTAAAGATAGTGGTTAGGGTGAAGGGTGTTTACTTCCGGGAACAGTAGCGGGGATGGAACGGCGATTCAGGAACAAGCAAGTGGGCTGACCCTTATTCGGTTACTCTTCTCCGTCGACGGTTGAACGGGATATTGGATATCAAGTGGTACAAATTACATTATTAAAGTATAAATTATTGCGAATGGTGCGGGGTCTCCACAAATTCGAAAAGCGGGTCAATTCGGCAAATAGCTTAATAATGTATGGGAATAGTAACTTTTTAGCTAAGAGTTGGTACTGAGGATTGTAGTATTAACCTGAAAGTGAAGAAGATCCACGTGAAAGCAGGACTATTACTAACAACCATAACTCCGATTACTCTCCGATAGAGCTACAATTGTAAGATGTAAGGTGACGTTGCCAGACATTCCAATCGGCCGCAATTGCCCTTTATTTTGTGTGTGTTGTTTGTACATGAATTAGACAATATCCCCCGCTGGTGGTTAAATTAAAATTATGTTATAACCATCACGTATAGTATAATATTTTTTTTTAATCATACATGAAATGCTTGTTAATCGTCCAATCAAATTTTAAAAGGGACAAATGATCTTCTGATAAGGTACCTTAATTTGAAACAAAGTTAAAGATTAGGAGGGCCGGTGAATTTTAGTTTGAAAATTTTTGCATAAATTACTCAAATTAGAAATGAGTGAGTAGATGAAAGTGGGGTTGACGTGAAAAGTTTCGTCTATCTTGAAAAAAAATTGCCTAAGAGGAAGGAAAAAGTGAGGTATTTGTGGCGTGAGAAGGTAAGGGACCTAATAAAAGGTCAATCGGGGTTGGTCGGTAGCTGTAAGATTATTAAGAATTGCATGTCTAACACAAGATAGACATTGACTTAATTGAAAATTTTTGTCAGACCTAAAGAAAATATAAATTAGAAGCATTTCCCCAGGTTTACATAAACTTTTTTTCCTTGTACTTCAAAATTTAAATTAGATTAAAATAAAAAAAGATTTAATCACCTTAACTATACAAAAATGTAAGTAATTCAATCGAAGGTTGTGCTGTTAATTGGTAGTAAGTGTGCGTGTAAGTGAATACTTAATGATTGTCCTTATCAGTATAAAGAGGTTTTACCTAAGGTTATGATGTTCTTACTCAGATCTTGTATTTTTATTAAGAGTACATCGGGTAAGTTCGGTTTTTCTCCTCCAAATGATAACGGATTTTGCCGGTCGGTGTTTACTCGGTTCTTCAGTTTAACCGCTAACTACCGCCAAGCGTTAAAATCACAATCACCACCGCTATTACCACCACCACCATCAACCGCGCGGCACTTACGTCTCAAAACACGCATCCACCATACAAACCCCCCGACCTCTTCTTTTCTAACAATACAAACAGCTTATTCGTTGAACAGACTTAATTCTTGACCATATCTCATCTTCGGTGCATATATTACCAAATAATCCTAACCCCATTTTTCATTGAATATACGGAAGTACCAAGCGAAATTATCCAAATTTTTTTTTCTCAAGAACAAAAAATTCATCTCAATTCTCTATTATCAATTAAATTATTTTATTATTAAATTTGCTGGCAAATATTAAATATCCTCTTTCAATCATATCATCAACTAAAACTCAATTATAATGCGTCCAACTAGTAATCTCCTTAGAACTCCATTAATTAGATTTCTCGGCAAAAGATCACATACCCCTGCTCTTGATAGAACTCCTCGTCCACATTCTCAATCTCCAAATAATGCCCTTCCTGTTTCATTTGCTGAATATAGAAAGAATGCTACTACTCATGGCCCATTAGGTGGTAAGGGTGTTACAATTGAAGCTGCTCCAGGTGAATTTTTTTCACGAGCCGACCTTCCAAAGAGATTTCATTATCAAGCAGTTTCTGATTATGAAATTGAAGTCATTAATGCTGGTGGTGCTTTTTAAACCCCTTTGTTATGTTTACTCTCTACTCATGTCCTATAAAATATACTGTAATGACCCACGAACTCAGTTTCTCCTCCGTTGCCTCCGGCGGCCGGGCTCTGCCCGGACCCGTAGTTCCTCGCTACGCTCGGAAGTATATTGATCTTCTCGGTTTGTATTACTGTTTATAGGCCTTTTTGAGTTGGTTTAATATTCCTATAAATTTATATTATATAACTCAAACTGAAGTTGAGAAAACTAGCCTACTAATCTATACATGTATATAAAAACATACACAACTTCTACACCTCTAACGTTATACAAACATCCCCTGAAACTACGTGTTTGGGACGCTTTTAAGCTTCTCCTTTTATTTTCAAATCTACATTTAAACTATCTTCTTATTAAAGTTATATACTCAATTATCGTTTGATCTTCAAATGATCATCAGGGTCCTCCTAGCCACCTTCAAGCTGCTTAATAATAGTTGATCGTGAGGCTGAAAAAGATTATTTTTCATAGATCTCTCTCTCTTTACATCTTGGAAGTGTGCTCTTCGATTATTAATTATTTTTTTTATTCACTTTCTTATTATTAATTTTGTTTAAAAATGTCTAATTCACAATTACCTGAAGACGATGCTGCTTTCATTGATGAAAATGAAATTGGCGAAGAAGCTGCTGTTAATGAACAAGATGTTGAACCAATGTCTGAAGATGAAGATGATCAAGCTGAACCAGGTGATGCTGACCCATTAGATGATGAATATGATCAACAACAACAAGATGAAGATACTATTGAAATTGACATGTCAAACAATTCCTCTACTTATTTTGATTCTCATAATGATTCTGTTTATCTTATTGCATCTCATCCTACTTTACCAATGGTTGTTTCTGGTAGTGGTGATAATTTAGGTTATTTATGGACTACTAATGCCCATCCACCAAAATTGGTTACTCAATTATCAGGTCATACTGAATCTATTATAGCTGGTGGATTTACTTTTGATGGTAGTTATTTAGTAACTGGTGATATGTCTGGTCAAATTAGAGTATGGAAATCAACAATGAGAGGACAAAAATGGGAATTCTTCGGCAGTGTACAAGAAGTTGAAGAGATTATTTGGATTAGATTTCATCCAAAGCAAAATATTTTTGCTGCTGGTGCATCTGATGGTTCCGTATGGTGTTATGCTTTAGAACCAAAATTAGAAAATATTTCTGTATTACATTCTCATAGTATGCCAACAAATAATGGATTGTTTGTAAATACTGATGATATGGATAGTTTAACATTAATAACAATTTCTGATGATGCTTCAATAGTTAATTGGAATGTTTATACATCTACTGCTAATTATACACTAACCCCAGTTGATTTAAAAGGTGAACACCCATGGGTATCAATTACTCCATCCCCATCAGGTAAATCAATTGCAGTTGGTTCAACTGATGGTACTGTTGTAATTATTGGTGTTGAAAAGGGTAATTTATTAAAAACTGTTAGTGGTACAACCTCAGAAGATCTTGATTTACTTGATAAAAGTATTGAAGGTATGTCATGGTCTGAAACAACAAATATCCTAGCCGTTGGTAATGTTAATGGAGAAATTCAATTATATGATGTAGCAACCTGGAGAGTACGTAGAAGTCTTAAGATTGAAGATTCAATTACAAAACTTGAATTCATTCCGGGAACCCCTTATTTATTATCTTCAGGAATTGATGGTTCAATAAATAAATGGGATGTTCGTAATGGAGAATCTAAATGGCAAGGTAAAGGACATAGTGCTGGTGTTCTCGGATTTGCATATCAAAACAATGGTACTCGTATCATCTCCGCTGGTGACGAAGGAGTATGTTTAGTATTCAATGATGACCCACCTTCTACTCCTGCATCATCAAATAGACCTCAACAATTACTTACTAATTAATAAATGCATGAAACCATAAGTACTTACTACCACACGCACTGCCTCCGGCGGCCGGGCTCTGCCCGGACCCGTTGTTCCTCGCTACGCGAGGAATAATTTATATACTTTACGTACAATCCTCTTTCTTCCTCGCTACGCGAGGAACAACGGGTCCGGGCAGAGCCCGGCCGCCGGAGGCACTGCGTATAGTTGTAGGTATATACGTAAATATTTATTTAGATAGTTTCTCACTGACAATCTTTTCGATTAGAGCTTCGAGATGTGAGTTGGTTTGTTTTTCAATTAATGATGATACTTGTTTTTCAATTAATTTACCCATTAAATCAACTTCAATATTGACGAATTCTCCTATCTTCTTTTTGGCAATGATTACTTTGCTCTGTGTGTAAGCAATTAACATTACTGAAAAGGTTCCTTTGGTATCGTCAACAGCTGTAATTGTTAATGAGGTTCCATCTAATGCAATAAACCCTTTTTCTACAATGTATTTAAGATATTCTTTATCTCGAACTGCAAATGTAAATGTTAATGCATTTGAATCTGGTTCAATATTTACAATTTCTCCAACTGTATCTACATGTCCTTGTACAAAGTGACCACCGAATCTAACATGTCCTGAAACTGCTCTTTCTAAATTTACTTGATCTCCTGTTTTTAAACTGCCTAAATTTGTTCTACGCAATGTTTCTGGTGCAATTCCTACTTTGAATTCATCTTTTGTGAATTCAGTAGCTGTTAAACAAACTCCATTAACAGCAATTGAATCTCCTAAATGACAATCATCAAGAATAGCAGTGGCGTTGTTAATGGTTAATGAAACTCCATTACCACCTGATTCAGATGAATCCAATGTGTTGTATTCGGAAACAGCTAAATGCGTTAGTAATGGGAGGTTCTGGTGCTTAACGGAGGACTTACTTCCAACAATTTCAACAATTCCTGTAAACATTGTTAAATCTACCTGGTTTATTTTTCTGTTTTTGATATAAATATTACGACAATTCAAAGTTATTTATATAATAAAATTGAAACAAGAGTTGGCTAAGTTGGTTTCGGAGCCTTTTGTTAGTCATGAATCAGGATGGTATAGTTAGCATATTCGGAAAGTAACCCTAATGTACAAGGTATCGCAGTGGTGAATCATAAGGTTATGAGAAACAGAGAAGAATAAATTATGATCAACTGTTTTAGAATAGTGAAAGATTGAAGATTGATGAAAGCCGTGATGGATTGGATCGGGTTGATAATGAAAGACAAGCTTTACTTCAATACAGAGTAGAAGAAATCACTAGGTATGTAGATCAGGGTGAGTTTCATGCAGGATGATGAGCTGAGATCTTTAAAATCTAGATAAAAGAGCGTATGATTTTATATGTGGATCTATATATTATATTAGATATTATATAGTTTTAAAGTTAATTATATAATTTATATTACTAAGGTGATTTTAATTCGACTTCTTGTTCATAAGTTTGCTTGTAAACGTTTGTCAAAGTATGAACGCTCACAAGATAACTTCTAGTGATCCTAATGATACAGGGACATTTCTAGGTGTAATGATTATGTTTATTGTCAGAGATAAATGAACTATAACGTAACAATTCGATCAGTTGAAGTATTACTTTTTCCTTTTGAATAAAATACTCTTCTAAATGGATAATCTTACATAGTAAACTGCTTCTCCGTTGAACCTTATACAGCTATCCCTGCATAAAACCGTTGTATGGCTGAACATTGTGCCTTAAGCAAGATTAACTAATAATAATTGCTGGTTAATCATACTCACTTTTTTATTTATGGTACAATAGTAGATATTAGTAGTTATGTCATATATCTAACTGCTAGCTATATATATACTTATACAATTAAGATCAATGTAGTTAAATAGTTAAGTTACTATTGCTTTATGTGGTGTTGTGTAAATATTTCTATATATAGGCTTATAATTACGGGTACACTAGCTATATAGCTATAGATCGATACAGAATATCGCCACGAAATCCCTTACTTAATCTAATTAGGCCCATAATCGTTAACTTCCAGTATATTATCCATAGTTATATATAAACACCATAATCACTAAGAGAACTTCATTCTAAAAGTTTTCTAACCACCCCTGATCTCTTACTGCTTGCTTGCGTTTTTCTCTTATCAGTTGGGAATTTTACGAACTTTATGCCCCACGCGGCATCCTACATTTATACCAACATCAGTTTTATACCGAACAACACACAGTTACACTGCCTCTATATAGTCCAACCCCTAATTCTTCATTTTGCTATAACTAATTATTCAACACAACCATGAAGGTATTTTATATTGGAGTTATCCGAAACACTGATGAAAAGGGCCTTGAATTAGCAAGTGCTCGTGATTTATCATCATTCAGTTTTTTTGAAAGATCTGGGTATGTTGATTGCCTGTGTTTTGATCTACACAATACTAACAAATGAAATAGTGTTGGTCAATTTATGACATTCTTCAGTTTAACAGTTGCATCAAGAACTAAAGCTAGCCAAAGACAATCTGTTGAAGAAGGAGGTATGTTATGTGACAATTTAGTTTGCCTCTTGAGAGGTTATCCCTGATCTAATAATAATCGTGGTACCATTTGCCCTCGTTTGCTTTTGATTTGCATTAGGTAAGATTCTGAATATAACACTAACCTTTTAGCTTATATTGGACATGTTTATGCTCGTAGTGAAGGTCTTGCAGCAGTAATCATATCTGATAAAGAATATCCAGTAAGAGTAGCATTTTCACTCCTTAACAAAGTTCTTGATGAATACTTAGTTAAATTCCCCAAAACTACCTGGATCAATACCACAACCAACCAAGGATTGGAATTCCCAGTATTAGAAGATTATCTAAAGAAATATCAAGACCCACAACAAGCAGATACAATTCTCAAAGTACAACAGGAGCTTGATGAAACTAAGATTGTCCTTCATAAAACTATTGAAAGTGTACTTGAAAGAGGAGAGAAACTAGATTCATTAGTAGACAAATCTGAAGCTCTTTCAGCATCTTCACGTATGTTTTATAAACAAGCTAAGAAAACCAATTCCTGTTGTATAATTTGTTAGATTTTTTTGTGTAATTGGTGACATTCAAACTATTTTTCTTGTTAATTTTTATTTTGCACTATCTATTGCCTGCCTTTAATGATCCTCTTTCCCCTCGTACGTACTCTGCCTCCGGCGGCCGGGCTCTGCCCGGACTCGTCGTTCCTCGCTACGCGAAGAATAGTTTACACACAACCCTCTTTCTTCCTCGCGTAGCGAGGAACAACGGGTCCGGGCAGAGCCCGGCCGCCGGAGGCATATGCAGTTTAGAGAAAAGCAATGTATTTTATTATAATTTGGAAGAGTTTTTAAAGTTAGGACTTGCTAGTGGTTCGTAAACCGCTAAAGCAAGATTATCTTTTGGAATACTGGAATGAGTAGCGATACTACGAACATCAAGGAAGTTGCTGTTAAGTTCACTAAGTTTGTTTACACCGAGTAATCTCATGTTCATTTCAAGTTCGTCTTTTAATAATTGAATTGCTTTACGAACACCGTCAACTCCATAGGTTGACATTGCATATAAGAATGGTCTACCAATTCCTACCCCTTTTGCACCAAGTGCAATACATTTTAGAATATCGGTTCCTCTTTTAACGCCACCATCAACATATACTTCAATTTTATCTTCCCATCCTCTTAAACGAAGTTCATGCATTGTTTCTACAAGAATTTCAATTGCTGAACGTGAAAATTCAAGTTGTCTACCACCATGGTTTGATAGTACAACTCCTTGAACTCCATGTTCAACTGCTAATAGTACATCTTCATATCTTTGAACTCCTTTTAAAACTATTGGCATTTTGGTAATTGATTTGAACCATGCAATATCTTTCCATGAAAGGGAAACATCAATAAATGATGAGATTGCTCTTGCTGCTCCTTGTGAACGATCTACTTCTCCTCCTTCTTCATCTTGTACATCTGCAATACCTTCTTCATATTTTGACCTCATATCCTTCTCTCTTCTACCTAATTGAGGAGCATCTACTGTTATCCATAATCCTTTAATACCCCGTTTCTCTGCATGTTCAATAATATCCTTGGTAACTTCACGATCAGAATTTACATATAATTGCATCCATTGAGTTTGTTCATCAGTAGCTGCATCAACAATCTCATCAAATGAATAGGATGCTAATGTTGGAATCATTTGTATTACATCTTCTTTTGCAGCAGCTCTTGTTAAAACAAGTTCACCATCTTCATGTCCTAATCTACCTAATGCAGTAGCAGTTATATAAAAAGGTACTGAGGTTTTTGTTCCTAACATAGTAGTGGAGAAATCAACATTAGTGACATCAATTAAAACTTTTGGTCTAAACCAAATTCTATGAAAAGCATTATGATTTTCTCTTAAAGTGATTTCATCATCAGCACCAGATGAATAATAAGCCCAAGCAGGCTTTGCCATTGTCCTACGAGCAACATGTTCGAAATCAAATAGATTATAAACTTGACTTAAAGGTGGCATATTCTTAATATTTTCTAATCTTTGAATTTCTTCTGGATCTTCTTCATCTGGTTGTTGATCTTCAATAGCATTTTCTTTACCTTCCAATGTACCAGATACTGGGCCTAGATTCTTAGATCCAGGTAAGAATTTTGCAATAATATCCTTTGGATGAATTGTTTTGAACTTTTCAGTAGCATCTCCACCAGCGTATCTTAAAATGATCCTTTCCCCACCAGGATGAATTGGTAAAAATTCAGTTACATCATATACATTTCCATGAATAACAACCCAACAATCATTACGGGAGTTATGTTTGGCAACTAATTTGTTAGTATTTGTAGTTCGGATCGAAGAAGTAGGCTGATGCTATATAATGAGGTCCAAGCTTAAACGCTATGGGATCCACTATTACCAGACAAAAGTTATTTCTACCAGTATTTTACTTACCTTCATTAATATCAGGCATTTTTAATATAAATTTCAATAGTCAAATATCTTCTTCTTACTGATAATTTATAATTTATATTCGGAGACCTAATACGTGGATTTCGAATAATCTTGCTCGTAACGATCTTGTTATAACCTAGTCGGTCCGGTCCACCTACCAATGCAGATTCGGTCAAATGATAATCCCCCTTTTACAAATTACGAATAGGCAGGGTGGGGTGGGGTGGGATTGAGAGTGGGATGTTTATCGTTATCAAATGCGGCGCTTAAAAGTGGGGGTAGTGTGGAGAAGTGGTTAATCTTATACCCGTTATGGATCTACCCCTGAGTTGATCTTAAAAAGGTAGGAAGGTAGTACAAGTCATGTTAGAGTTAGGTATAAGAATGGCGATAGTTATCGTAGGTTAGATTAGGTATTTCTCTTAATATATGTTCATATATCCTTGTAGTTTAATCAGTACTAACTTTGGAAATTAAGCTAATTTGTAACTATTTAACGTTCACTCCATTTGAGGTAATGTCTATCGATCAGTTGAGAGAATTATCATCTTCAGATCGATATATATATATTTATATAGATCTATAACTAATTAAATTAATTAAGTTGATTATATGACTATACTATATATAGTTACAAGAACACTAAGCTCTCTTATATATCTCTTATATATCTATAGATTCCCAACTGAATCCAATAACGTTACCATCAATGCTATAATGCTATCCCATGCAAATGCAATAAATTAACTATAAATTATTCTCCTTCTTCTTATTACGTCTTTCAATCCTCTCATCCGTCCACTTTCTTACCTTTTCTCCATATAAATAAATTACTATTGGGAATGGAATTCCTAAAATAAACATCAAAAGTCCACATAACGTATTAGCCCACCCATATCCAAGCTTATCATACATTAAACTACCAAACAATGGGAAACCAAAACCAAAACTTGATCGAAATACTGCTGCTGCTCCAACTGCTGAAGCAGAATATTTTGGATTCATATCAATTAAATAATTTTGAATACATTGAAATACAGGAAATAATCCAAATCCAAATACCCCTGTTCCAATTACTGGTACAATCCATACTACCTTTGCTTGTGCACTCCATCCGTACCAAATAAGTCCACAACCAAGAATAATTGCTGTAGGACTAACTAAAAAGATTCTAAACTCTGGTTTTGGAACACCCCCATTTCTTTCTGTTAACCTTAAATACATTCTTTGAGTTAATGGGGTCCAAAAGGCAATACTTAGAACTGAACCAACACCAAGCCCTAAATACATCATACCAGCAATTCCTGGACTATATTTATAAATCTCTGTCCATAATTGAGGGTAAGTTACTAGCATTAAATACATGAAGCCATATACGAATGCCATATATAACCCTAGACCAAGGATAATTGGGTGCGTACATAACATTATAATTGGTCTTGTAATTGTTTGAAACAATTGTTCCCAGAATGGTGGTCTAATGATTTCAAAAACAGTATGGAGATTATCATTTCCTGTTGATTTTCTTAATTTCTTTGCCTTTCTTGCTAATAGTACTGGGGCAAACGTTTCTTTATAAACAAGGCATCCAACAAATGCTACTACTCCATTAATAATTGATAAAGTCCATAATACCCATCTCCAACTGGCATATTCTACAAGCCATCCAGATATAATTGGTGCTAAGATAGGTGAAATTGTTGGTCCAAGACTATACAATGCTAATGGTGTATTTCTATCATGATCATTGAACATATCAGCAAGGGCTCCAGCACCAACTGAAATTGGGGGTGCACCAGCCATTCCTGCTAAGAATCTAAATACTAGTAATTGTCCAGTATTTTGTGCTACTGCACATGCAATGTTAAATACTAGTAATAAAACAATTGATCCATTAAGAACTATTTGACGTCCATATAATTCAGAAAGTGGAGCCATAAATAAAGGACAAATGGCCCATGCAAGTACAAAGATACTTACTGTAAGACTTTGTACTGTTGGTGATTGAATATTGAATTCTTCAGCAACTGCTGGAACAGCTGGTGATAATATACTTGAAGATAATGGTGAAATCATTGTGTAAACTCCTACTACTATAGTAGTAATCCATTTTTGAGTTGGGGTCCAGTTTCTTGGATTCTCTGGATCATCTGGTCCTTCCCAGGTTACTAATTCAGGATCAACATCTTTAAATTCAGAGCCATCTCTGTTAATAGTATCACCACCATCATTAGGTATATAATTTTCTGTATAGATGGTAGTTATTCTTGATCTAATTGTTTCCATCGTCAATTGACGGGATAGTTTAATTTCTTCATTGTTTAGATTACCATATATTGAATGAATACTATAACCACTAGCCACAGAAGAACTTCTTGATAATTGTGTTCCTAAACCAACAATCTCTGAATTTTCTTCATTCTCCTTCTCGTAAACTTGCTTTTCCTTATCGATATTAAAAATATCGTCTGTAGAGTTAGATGTAGATTCATCTACAATTCTTTCAGGAAGAGGAGATTCCGAATCAACTGATGTACTTCCTGAATCGTGATTAGATGAAGACATATTGAAAAAAAAAATTAATTATCTAAACTAATTATAAGGTCAAAAATAAGTTTAAATACCAGAATTTAATAAATAATTAACAGTTAAAATCAAAGAAACAAAAGAACATTTAAGACACTAATAAAGTTAATTAGCTAGAGAACAAATGGTTTAAAAGATATTTTTTTTTTAGTATTTATGAATTTATGAATATCTATTTAAAGGGGAAGAAAATAAATATAAACTTTTTTTATATAAATATAAAGGATAGTTGGCAGTATAAGTATCTAGATGAAGTAATTTTCGAACTCCGAAATGCAAACCACATCGTGAAAAAAGAAAGCACGTACATAGCATAACTAAATCATAAATATTAACTTCTTTAATCGTTACATTTTCCTAATCAAGAATAATAAATGTGATTACAAATCTTGGTACAGGTTATGACCCCACGCGGAATTATATAACACTTTGTGCGGAAGTTAGTCGAATCATGTTTCTACCAACCGTACAAATAGATAACAGCAAGCAACGTTATAAGAGATATTATGAGGAGATTGTCTTAAATATTAGCAGCAGATTACTAAGGTGTAGAATATTTGAGGTCGATGAGACATCACCATTACTGTGAAGAGATAAGAGAGATTTCTTGGTAGTGACTGCATTTCCATCTGCAAAAGCAACAAAAAGGAAATGAATCCGAAAAAAATTTACTTATAAGATCAACGTAGAAGTGCCACTTATTTTCCATTTTCTTTTCATTTTCTAACATTTTTCTTTGTAGGTTTAAATAGATTTTCCAAACATTGGACATTAATATTTACTTTTTTCTTGCAAAGATTTTCTTTAACTCCTGTTACCAGCATAATTGAGTTAGCCTTATGAAAATCACTTGCTTAAAGGGAAATAATGCGGACTTAACAACGGTCTGCAGATGTCTAAGAGCAGCACGGATTAGCCGAGAGCGAAGAGGAGCACCCAACTTACCTAGGTTAAAGGTGAGCGTAGTATTAACTCTTCACGGTTAGACAGAGACTTGCGTGGGGGTCGAGTAACTGGGGGGTACAGCAACGGGCCAAGGAGTTAGTCATATACATATGGTCAGATGTAGGAGATTCCTGGGGTAAATATTCAGCCAACCTGCCCACTTTATAGCAAGATGTCCGAGGATTTTCAGGGTTTTATCGGTTTATCGGTTGCTCTTCACGTCTGCATCAATAGAAGGAGATATCACTGCCCATTGTAACTTTATGATACTCTAATATAATTTAACTACCACGATACGTATTTAGGCTCCGCCTAAACTACATCCCACCACTCACATACAGGAACTTACGTCTATTAAAAAATATTTACTAATAAAATGATTACAAAAGATCATTCTTAACGAATTGATCATAAAGAGTCTTACCAAGTCTAGCTGGAGAACGTTCAACTGCAACACCAGCAGCTTCAAGAGCGGCAATCTTAGATTCAGCACCACCTTTACCACCGGAAATAATGGCACCAGCATGTCCCATACGACGACCTGGTGGAGCAGAAATACCAGCAATGAATGAACAAACTGGTTTTGGTTGAGCACGAGTAAGATTGTATTCCTTAAGGAATTCAGCAGCATCTTCTTCAGCAGAACCACCAATTTCACCAATCATAATAATACCATCAGTTTGTTCATCTTCTAAGAAAACTTTAAGAGCATCAATGAAATTAGTACCAGAGAATGGATCACCACCAATACCAATAACTAAAGATTGACCAAGTCCAACATTGGTAGTTTGATTAACTGCTTCATAAGTAAGAGTACCAGAACGGGAAACAATACCGATTCTACCGCGTTTGTGAATTGATGATGGCATGATACCAATTTTACATTGGTCTGGAGCAATGATACCTGGACAATTTGGACCAACTAATCTAGTTTTATTTTGAGATTTTAAAGCATCGACTACTTTAACCATATCATGTTGTGGAATACCTTCAGTAATACAAACAACAAGAGGGATTTCTGCTTCAATAGCTTCCATAATACCGGCAGCTGCTGAAGATGGAGGAACAAAAATAGCTGATGCAGTAGCACCAGTTTCTTTAATACCTTCAGCAAGATTACCAAAAATTGGTAATCCTAAATGAGTTTGGCCAGCTTTTTTTGGATTTGTACCACCAACAATTTTGGTACCATAATCAATTGCTTGTTGAGCATGGAAGGTACCTTGTTTACCAGTGAATCCTTGGAAAAGAACTTTAGTATCAGAATTAATTTTTAAATTTTTAATAGTTTCTGAATAATTTGAACTTGGTCTTGAAGTAGAAAATGCTCTAATAATTTAGTTAGTTTTCTGTTTCGCCTCCGGCGGCCGGGCGCTGCCCGGACCCGTAGCTCCGAGCTACGCTCGGAGTAATAGTAGGGCTGGGTGGGAAAAGAATATTAAGAGATGTAGTTTGAATGATGGAGAGTGAGTAATGTTGATAGGAATGGCTAAAATGAATTGAATCACCAATTGAAAATGAAAATCTAAAGATATCATAATCTGCCATTGAGAATAACAACAGATTCTAGTAGTCCACATTATGAGATAATATCAGTATTCAGAAGAGACATTGAACGCTCCCATAAGACATCAGTAAACACCCAAATCGCTACGTTCTAACTAATTCAAACGGAAGCAACGGATATCATTTCAAGAATAATCATTATCATACATCCTTTATACCTTGCAATCTTCATTTCTGCTTGTTCTGATAATATAATAAGATGTGAATCTAAACTCACACTTGCTAAAGTGCATTAATACCATTATATCTCTTCTTATCCATTCTTTGATCATAATCTCTCTATCGCCAAAATATCATCTACTCTATTGTCGATTGACTAATTCGGAAGAGTCTAAATAACATCCTCTTCAGCGATCTCCCCTCCAAAACCTTCCTTTCACTTCCTCTTATCATTGCCAACTCACACCTCTTCAGCTTCCCCTCCACGTTCACCCTTTGTTCTACTTACCTTCTAACTCCTCCAGAAACTCTTTGGACTGCGTTACGTGACAACATCTTTTATAAAATTCTCTATAGAAATTCTCCTATAATGATAAAATAATTATATTCTTAAAGAAAATTCAATTGCAGAAAATTCTTAAAATTTCAACCTCTATACGTTAATAGACACAATCTGAGGCTCTCATTTTTTTCTGATGAATTGGAGATTTTCTTTAGCATGCGTGCGGTTTCTTCGTGCGGCAAGGGCATCATCAACCCCTCATTTTCTGCATACAAAAGATATCTTAACGAATCTTTCCGATGATAAACAATAACAATGCGGAAAAACCTCCAACCGTAGGTAAGGGTTCGGCTTGAGATACCGAGGGCCGGAGTAATTTGGTAGGAAGCAGGAGAGGATTTTATTGTTTGTAAGAGGATTATATATGTAAAGACAACCGCAATGGTTATATACGATTAAGTTTAGAATGATTTTATTTTATTTTATTATCAAGTCTTGTATAATACTAATGAACTTTGTTCACATCTTATGTGTTGGTTGCTTCCGATTCAATTTGCGGGTAAACGTTCTCTCCCCGCCATATCGGCTCGGAATAATGCACCGAAAACTGAACGGTGTAGTTCCAGTTCAACAGATTTATCGTGAAACATTATAAGCGGGAGATGGAGCTAGTAATATTTGTATATAGCAATTAGTTCTCTTATCTTTAGTATATAGATTTATTGTTTTAAAGTATATACTTTAGATAGGTTATATAGGGGAATATTGCTAAAACGACCAAGTCGAGATAAGCGGGTTTTCGGGAAGGCAGAAAGCATTAGAATGATGTTAGGGTTATTCGTTATAACGTTGGGCATTAAGATTTACGCTGGACTTGGTAGTTCATGCTTGAACTTAAAGGTTAAAGTGTAAGCTGGATAAAGAATGGTAGTTATAACGTAACTATAGATAACGTTACGAGTATAGTAAAGACAATTATTGTTGAATAATCTAATATTATTATTGATTTTAAAAAAATAGTTTGTATTGGTAAATGAAGATTGTTAAACGTTAAAACGAATATCACGTGATGCTCCTATTTCGTTCTTCACGAAAATATATTTTATAATTTTGTCATGCACACTTCTCATGTTCATAACTTTATTATCTTAAACACGTGGAAATATTACAACTAGATTTCAAATATTTATCATTATCATCATTATTATTTTTATTTATTTATTCATTAGAGAACGAACTTAAGGAGCAACACTATTCCTACCATCATAATACAACTTTAGTCATTAATCTTTCAAACTAGCTGAGAATTATATTATTTCATTATGCCTCCAAAGGTTTGTCCAAATAAAGCTTGTAATGGTACTTCTTTCGGACAAGACGTACAATCTGGTGAATATGTTTGTAGAGATTGTGGTACAGTGACTGATGAATCTAATATTGTATCAGAAATTACCTTTGGTGAAAGTTCTGCTGGTGCTATCACTGTTACTGGATCATTTGTAGGTGCCGATCAAGCTCATGCTAGTTCTGGTGGCTTACATGGTCATCAAGGTGAAAGTCGTGCACAAACTATTGAAAAGACAAGACGTCGTATAAATGCAGTTGCAGCAAAGCTTCAAATTCAAGATCACATTGCTGGTAATGCTTTAGGCTACTTTAAACTTGCTTTACAGCATAACTTTGTCAAGGGTAGAAAATCTCATTATGTTGTATCTGCTTGTTTATATCTTTCTTGTAGATTACACGAAACTCATCATATGTTAATGGATTTTGCTGAAGCAATTTTTGTAAATGTCTTCACGATTGGTTCAACTTATTTACAATTAATTAAATGTTTAGGACTTTCTAGAATTCCAATCATGGAACCACATTTCTTTATTCCAAGATTTGTATCCAAACTAGGATTAAAGCAAGATGCTAGTTTAGTAGTCAATGATGCAACAAAACTCACTCAACGTATGGCAAGAGATTGGTTAGCAATTGGTCGTAGACCAGCTGGTGTTGCTGCTGCTTGTGTTTTATTAGCAGCAAGAATGAATAATATTAGAGTATCGAAAGCAGAAATTGTACAGATTGCAAAGATTGGTGAATCAACTGTACAAAGGAGGTTAAATGAATTTAGTAATACAAGTGCCGGAGGGTTAGCAGTAGATGTATTTAGGGCAACAATGATTGAATCTAGTGCTGATCCACCATCATTTATTCAACATCAAGAAGATAATCGAAAGGCTATACAAAAGTTGGAACAAGAAAGAGATGCTATAGATAGGGGAGAAGGAGTAGGTGATGATTTATTACAAATGGCTAAAGAAATAGATGAAAGTTTGGCAGAAGTTGGAAGAGTATTAGAAGCTGAAGGAAGAGAAGGAGAAGAAGGAGATGCTGAAAGCGAAAATAATATTGAGGTTATAGATAAAGATATAGATAAAGAGAAGGGGAAGGAAAAGGGAAAAGAGAAGGAAAGGGGGGATAAGGGAAAGGAAAAGGAAACAAGAAATGAAATAAATAATGAAGCAACTCAATTAGAACCAGAAACAAATACAACTTCTGAAATTAATACTTCTACTTCTTCTTCAAAAGATAAACAACAAGATGAACTCGATTTATCTGATGATGAAAATATTTTTGTAGAACAAGATGATGATGTTATTGAAACTCCTCCACCACCTCCTCAAAAACCTAAACCCACCTCCACTTCCACTCTCGCACCACCTAATTCAACTCGTGCTCAAACTTTTCTTCAACGTTATCAAGCACAAAAAGCTGCTGCTATTGCTTCTGCTCTTGCTGCTGGTAATGAGGATATTGATTTAAGTATAATTGCTGGTGGTATCATCGGTAGAGTTCGAGAAAATAGAGGTCCTACTTGGATTTCTGAAGTGCCAGATGATCCTGAAGATCTTGCTGATGTTGATGATGATGAAGTAGATGCATGTCTTCTCGATGAACATGAAACAAAGATTAAAACTCAAGTTTGGATGTCGATGAATAAAGATTATTTACTTGAACAAGAAAATAAACGTCTTAAAATGTTAGCAGATGAAGCAGCTGGTATTACTAAAACTCATAAAAAGAGAAAGAGAAATACTAATATTAAAGGCAGATCTTCAACTTATAAACTTCAAGATGGTTCTCTTCCTACTGCATCTGAAAATACTCAACAAGTACTAAAACAAAAAGCATTTTCAAAGAAACTTGATTATCAAAAACTTAGCTTCTTCTTATTTGATAATAAAAAGAAAGGCACCGCTACTCCTGCTATTAACAACCCTAATGAATAAATGAATAAATGAATGAATTGAAATTGGATGTCTACGTGGATTGCCTCCGGCGGCCGGGCTCTGCCCGGACCCGCTGTCCTCGCTACGCGAGGTATAACCGTTCTCGTACTAATTTAATAAACTTATATACGACGATATCATTAAGTAACCTAACATAAGACATGTTTCTGATTACTTCCGCTCTTCATCATAGCACATAATCTTATACTTCTTCTATTGGCATTTGTTAACCCACTGTTAACCTACATAATTTGAAAATCACGTTAGTAGATACTGTAACTATTTTAATTAAAATAAATATCGTTAATGTTAACCCCGCTTTCTCACTTCTTGTGGGTCGTTTTACCTTTACTCGGGTTGCTCCTGGCGGTAACTTTGGATTCTGCGCTGAAGAGGAGGTGAAGCGGGCATCGTTGATCGGTTCCTATTTCTAACACCTCCTGGCCTGTAAGATCGTTAATACAGCCGTTTTTCTCTAAACTGACCATGGCACCGGAACGCTGATAATGCTAACTTTACAGTTAACCTTCCGGACACGCTAACGATAATTCATCTCAAAAGTTATTATTATATTATTATATTATTATCAATAATATCGGGATTTTAGAGCTCAATTTATAAGGTTAACGTTGGTGGAGGTATTTCACGTTATACTATAGAGTAGAACTGCACTGTAATTTTGATCTACAGTTTACTCTCTGTAATAGTGCTTGCACTTTTGCTTGACCGTTAGAACGTTAATGCCCGCTTAAATACCATAACTAGCAACTGTTCAAGTGGGGGCTTGCCTAACTAATGCACTCTTACTTAGCCGACTCTTGCCATTAAATGACCAAAATTAACCTTGCCAATAAGACTTAACATTCGTTGATAACTACACGACGACACCATTTATTTTCACTTTTCAACTTATTTTCATCTCTTTATCCAACTCGTAGTCCACCTTATCAGAATGAGTCACATTGAATTATACGAATAGGCTCCGATAAGGCATGAAAAGTTTTATAACATGTTGAAAATTTCCTCTTTCCAAAAGCAACTTTTTTTTTTTGAATCATTTAGCTTGCATAAGTTACCGTTTGTGAGATGGGATGGGGATGATCTGTGTTATGCACTAAAGATAAAATGAAAAATTTTCGGCTTACGACGGTTTCAACAGTTTGGGAGATTAATGTTTTTGTGTTGAGGTGTTGTTGGTTTATCTTTTCTAATTTTGTTTAGTGTAGTTGATAAAATAAAATCTCTTTTATCTAAAGTAGTGGCTATCGCTTTGTGGTAGGCGCGATCGGTCAGTCCGTTGTAACATTAGATTCAATTCTTATTCACACCTTTCCTGATTAACTAATACATAGTAGCTACGGTTCGTAAACTTATCATACAATCATCACATCTTACCACTTGCAGTCCTGTTAAACGTAACAGTGCCCGGTAGACATCTGTTAAACCTTCCACCTCGTAACATTAACTACTCCTTACCTAAGCAGTTGATTTCTATTTTCACTCTATTTTACGCTATTTTTCCGAGATTACAGCTTTAGTAAAAGAAATTCTATTGTTAGGGGGAAAAACCTGCGTAACACTAGACTTAATCTGGAATACATCAACTTTCTGCAGGATCAATCATATTAACTGCGATTTTACATAAATCCTCGACGCCTAGTTATATGAAGTTTTGAGTTTTTATGATTCTTTTTTTCTTCCTTGTAAAGCTTTTTATCAACGATAAGGAAAAGTTAGCCTTTATTTTCTTTTTATTAAAATTTTATTGAAGTATTTATTGGAAGTTATATCCACCCCAGATTTTTACTTCTCTCTTTATATCAAAATTATTTTAATTTTCATTTTCATTTTCATTTCTATTTATTCAATTGTAAATTCTTTTCCTCTATTTACACTTGTTAAAACGTAACAAAAATGTATGACGTTGAAAAGAATATCAGTGGAAGTGATACTCCCTCACTCAATCTTGCTTATGAAGAAGATAATGTCCAAGTTTCAGACGAAAATTTAACAAAATGGCAACGATTTAAGGATTCATTTAAGCCAGCAGATTTCTCATCTCAAGAATATCAAGGATTAACTGATGTTGAAAAAGCTGCTTTAGCTACTGCTAATTCTCCTCTTACAAGAAGTTTAAAGACAAGACATTTACAAATGATTGCTATTGGCGGTTCTATTGGTACCGGTCTTTTTGTAGGTTCTGGCGGTTCTCTTTCTGCTGGTGGACCAGCTTCTCTTCTTATTGGTTTTGCTCTTATTGGTGCAATGTTGTTTTGTACTGTTCATGCTCTTGGTGAAATGACTGTTCGTTTCCCAGTTGCTGGTGCCTTTGCTACTTATGCTACAAGATTTGTTGATCCTGCTTGGGGATTTGCAATGGGTTGGAATTATGTTCTTCAATGGTTAGTTGCATTTCCTTTAGAATTAGTAGCTGCTGGTTTAACTATTCAATTCTGGTCTACTGACGGTAATTCTGCCGCTACTGTATCACCAGCTGCTTGGGTTGCATTATTCTGGGTTCTTATTGTTTCAATTAATTATTTTGGTGTTCGTGGTTATGGTGAAGCAGAATTTGTCTTTTCAATTATTAAAGTTATTGCTGTAGTTGGATTTATTATCCTTGGTATTGTACTTGTTTGTGGCGGTGGCCCACATCAAGGGTATATTGGTGCAAGATATTGGCATGATCCTGGTGCATTTGCATCTGGATTTAAAGGAGTTTGTTCAGTATTTGTCAACGCAGCATTTGCTTTCTCTGGTACTGAATTAGTTGGTCTTGCATCAGCAGAAACAAAGAATCCAAGAAAGTCTTTACCCCGTGCTACTAAGCAAGTATTTTGGCGTATCACTTTATTCTATATTGTTTCATTACTTATTGTTGGATTTTTAGTACCATATAATGACCCACATCTTTTAGGAAGTTCATCTGTTGATATCACATCATCTCCATTTGTAATTGCTATTAATAATGCAGGAATTTCTGGTTTACCATCAGTTATGAATGTTGTTGTACTTATTGCTGTTCTTTCCGTCGGTAATTCTTCAGTATATGCTAGTTCTCGTACTATTGCTGCATTAGCAGCTGCTGGTCAAGGACCAAAATTCTTAGGCTATATTGATAGACAAGGTCGTCCATTAGTAGGAATAACACTTACTTCATTATTTGGTTTAATTGCATTTGTTTCTGCTAGTGATAAGTCTACTGAAGTTTTCAATTGGCTTTTAGCTTTATCAGGTCTTTCATCATTATTTACTTGGGCATCTGTTTGCTTTTGTCATATTAGATTCCGTCGTGGACTTAAAGTTCAAGGTAGAACAACTGATGAACTTGCATTTAAATCTGCCGTTGGTATTTTAGGAAGTTGGTTTGGTTTTGGACTTAATATTCTGGTTTTAGGTCTTCAATTTTGGACTGCTCTCTTCCCACTAGGAGGATCTCCAGATGCAAATTATTTCTTTCAAATCTATTTAGCTCTTCCAATTGTCATTGTTTTCTACATTGGATATAAAATTTGGTATAGAACACCATTTGTCAGAGCAAGAGATATGGATTTAGATACTGGACGTCGTGAAGTTGATTTAGATCTCCTTAAGAGAGAGATTCTTGAAGAAAATGCTTATATTAAGAGTCGTGGATGGTATTATCGATTATATAGATTTTGGTGTTAGAATGGTTTTTTCGTAGTGATGATTTCTATGGAATGAGTTTTAGCATTTAAGCTATATATAATTTTGCATTGTGATGATTTGTTTTGTGTATAATAAAAATGAATATAAAATTTAATAAAAATAAAATTAGATTTAAATGATAGTGGTTGGATTTAGTTGAATATAGAAAGTTTATAACTAAACTACTCGTACATTATGTATGCGTGAATCGTTCCGCTCAAGTTAATGAGGAAGTTACACTTTCATAAGTCAAGTACTTCTTATAAGTAATAATAATAAATTAAAATAAAAATAGATAAATATAAATGAATAGTAAAGAGAAACCTCCGATTAGTGAATAAATACGACCTTTCTGTGTTCCAGAAAGGTATAGCCCCCATCCAATGGATTTATCTGCGTAGAACCCTATTAATGAATTGTTATAAGATCTTGATCGAGATAATGCAAAGCTAATTGTTGAGTTTGCGGAAGTAGAGGTGTTGGATGGTTTTGGTAGAAGTAAATTTCTATGATCGTTAAGAATTTTTGGTGCAGAGTTTGGTACTATAATTGATAAATAAACTGGCTTATGATCAGATTCAGTACAATTAGGTAAGGAATTGTAACTTTCAATAATTTCACCCAAGTTATATCCTAAATAAAGGATTCTATCACACCAAGAAGGAATTCTTTTTCGATTGTAAGTTTGAGTTGATTCAAAGAACTTAAATGTAGGACTGAAAGTAATTGGAGGTTCAGAAAACCCTAAGAAAGCATCGCCATTTGCTTTAGCAATAGATAATTCATCAATCGTAGAGAATTTACTAAAATCTACAATTGATTCTTCATTTAATCCTTCTTGGGAAAGTAATCCCATAGCTTCTTCCGATCTCTCACTTCTGTCTCCAAATGGATCCTCTATACATCTATAGTTGAGATCCCCCAAGAAAAATAAGTGAGAATCTGGATTATAGGCACCATAACCATCACCAAAATCCAACATTGTAACAATATCAAAATAATCTCTATTACGATAATACACCATACCTTCATTGGCGGTTAAATGAGCAGTTATAAAAGTGAATTGATTAATATGATTACCATTACCATTACCATTACCATCACCACCACCATCACCATCACCCTCACCAACTGTATCATCACTTCCATCAACACTAACCCCTCCACCCCCCTGTAATACCAATCTTATCCCAACACCTCCCTTCAAACTCGATCTTAAATACCCACAACCAGTTGATGCTAATAATACCTTCTCTACTGGATTTTCAACTCCTTCCCCAACATATACATAACAAACCAATGATACAGCACCATAGCTATTCAACCCAACCCTTACATAATTCCCATATTCATTAACATCTTTTAAATATCTTTCCAATCCTTCTTCAATTCCTTTTAAAATTGGCTCCATATATTCCACTGTATCTCCAAAACATCCATCCATTATTGGACATACTTCTTGTAATCCAATAACAACAAATTTAGGAACCCCCTTACTTCCTCTTAAAGCTGGTATTATCACCTCATCAGCAACATATTCACTTCTTAATTTAATCTTCCCAACATTATAACTTAACAATAATAATCGATTTGAACTCATATTCCAAATTCCAGTCACCAGATTTAACTTGCTATTAGCTCAACCTACTAACTCTCCTACGCTACCTACATAACCTGCGTCTTCCCCCCTCTGCCTCCGGCGGCTGGGCTCTGCCCAGACCCGTTGCCCTGCTTCGCAGGGAGAGCGCATAGTTATCACCATCAACTAAAATTACCGCGTTATAATTTTACCTCCGTTTCATTCACCTCCCGCAAATCAACCTTCTGCTGAATAAAATCTCTGAAAAACTACTTAATATAATAACTATCTTATTTAATTTCATATCTATAATAATAATCATATACTCCCTTACACCTTCACCGTTTAAAATGGGCTTGAAATTTACCAAACCTCTTTAATGCAATATTCTCATAAAACCGTCGATCGTATACCTTATTATTACAACAACGTCAGAAACAGTCTTATCTTATCATCCGGTTCTCCGTTCTCGCTTTTATTGACTTTTCTTGTATATATATTGATTACTAACACAACTTAAATATTAACAATATAATATCTTTCCTAGTTAAGCGACAAACATTTTTGATCGTAGGTTGAAACCCGCGGAGCTTAAACCTCACCGAGATCAATAATCTACACTTAACTGTTCCTTCTAAAACGTTCGAATGGCGCTATGAATTTTCAGCCGCGTAATATCGATACAGCGGGTGGTGGTACTATTACACACACGCACACGATAAACGACGGTTCTCGATATACTCTTACGAACATTTAACACCTACACACATAAACTTCCTTTCTTACATCACACATCAATCAATCGAGATTTTGCCACATTTTGATTTATTCATAAATACATCTTAATTGAACCAAAGGTTGAGATTTGATTGAATTAGAAAAAGTGAAATACGAGATTGAAATAATAACTTATAATTGATTAGTAAAAACAGAAGCAAAGAACAAAGAATAGAGATTATCAAGCAATTATTATGTCTGAAGAACCACCACATCCTCATCATAAGGCCAATTTAGCAGATGCTTCAGGTAGAGAAGAATCTAAGGAAGATGCTACTGCAACAGCAATTCTCCGCCGTAAGAAGAAGGATAATGCTCTTGTAGTTGAAGATGCTACTAATGATGATAATTCCGTCATTTCCCTTTCACCAAATACAATGGATTTATTACAATTATTCCGTGGTGATACAGTTCTTGTTAAAGGAAAGAAGAGAAAGGATACAGTATTAATTGTACTTGCTGATGAAGAGCTTGAAGATGGTCTTGCAAGAGTCAACAGAGTTGTTCGTAATAATCTCAGAGTCAGACTTGGAGACGTAATTACCATCCACCCATGTCCAGATATCAAATATGTAAGTGCCGCCCTCTCTCTCTCTCTCCCCGAGCTTCGCTCGGAGCAACGGGTCCGGGCAGCGCCCGGCCGCCGGAGGCTAACCAAAACTAACCAAATCTCAGGCTAAAAGAATTTCTTGTTTACCAATTGCTGATACAGTTGAAGGATTAACTGGATCATTATTTGATGTTTTCTTAAAACCATATTTTGTTGAAGCTTATAGACCAGTTCGTAAAGGAGATTTATTTACAGTTCGTGGTGGTATGAGACAAGTTGAATTTAAGGTTGTTGAAGTAGATCCTTCTGAATATGCAATTGTTGCACAAGATACTATTATCCATTGTGAAGGAGAACCAATTAATCGTGAAGATGAAGAAAATAATTTGAATGAAGTTGGTTATGATGATATTGGTGGATGTAGAAAGCAAATGGCACAAATTAGAGAATTAGTTGAATTACCATTACGTCACCCACAATTATTCAAATCCATTGGTATTAAACCTCCAAGAGGTATCTTGATGTTTGGACCTCCTGGTACTGGTAAAACCTTAATGGCAAGAGCAGTAGCTAATGAAACCGGAGCATTTTTCTTTTTAATCAATGGTCCAGAAATCATGAGTAAAATGGCTGGTGAATCAGAAAGTAATCTTCGTAAAGCATTTGAAGAAGCAGAAAAGAATGCACCAGCAATTATTTTCATTGATGAAATTGATTCTATTGCACCAAAAAGAGATAAAACTAATGGTGAAGTTGAAAGAAGAGTTGTATCACAATTATTAACATTAATGGATGGTATGAAGGCAAGAGCTAATGTTGTTGTAATTGCTGCTACTAATAGACCAAATTCAATTGATCCTGCTTTACGTAGATTTGGTAGATTTGATAGAGAAGTTGACATTGGTATTCCTGATCCAACTGGTAGATTAGAAATTTTAAGAATTCATACTAAGAATATGAAATTAGCAGATGATGTTGATTTAGAATCAATTGCAAGTGAAACTCATGGTTATGTTGGTAGTGATATTGCTTCATTATGTTCCGAAGCTGCTATGCAACAAATTCGTGAAAAGATGGATTTAATTGATTTAGAAGAAGAAACAATTGATGCTGAAGTACTTGATAGTCTTGGAGTTACCATGGAAAACTTTAGATTTGCTTTAGGAATTTCAAATCCATCTGCATTAAGAGAAACTGTTGTGCAATCTGTTAATGTTACCTGGGACGATGTTGGAGGTTTGGATAAAATTAAACAAGAACTTAAAGAAACTGTTGAATATCCAGTTTTACATCCAGAAATGTATACCAAGTTTGGATTATCACCATCTAAGGGAGTTTTGTTTTATGGACCACCTGGTACTGGTAAAACATTATTAGCAAAAGCAGTTGCAACTGAAGTATCTGCTAATTTCATTTCAGTTAAAGGCCCAGAATTATTATCCATGTGGTTTGGTGAATCTGAATCCAATATTCGAGATATTTTTGATAAAGCAAGAGCTGCTGCCCCATGTGTAGTATTCCTTGATGAATTAGATTCTATTGCTAAATCAAGAGGAGGATCAGTAGGAGATTCTGGTGGTGCTGATAGAGTAGTTAATCAATTATTAACAGAAATGGATGGTATGAATGCAAAGAAGAATGTGTTTGTAATTGGAGCAACCAACAGACCTGATCAAATTGATCCTGCTTTATTGAGACCAGGACGTCTTGATCAACTTATCTATGTCCCACTTCCAGATGAAGAAGGTAGATTATCAATCTTAAGTGCTCAACTTAGAAAGACACCATTAGAACCAGGACTTGATTTAAGAGAAATTGCCAAATCAACCAATGGATTCTCTGGTGCCGATTTATCATATATTGTTCAACGTGCTGCTAAATTTGCCATCAAAGATAGTATTGAAGCATCAATTGCAAACGAAGCCAATATTGAAGAAGAAGTTGCCAATTCTGGTGAAGATGTAGCAATGGAAGATCCAGTCCCATTTATTACTAGAGATCATTTTGAAGAAGCAATGAAGAGTGCCAGTAGATCGGTTAGTGACTCTGAACTTCGTCGTTATGAAGCATATGCTCAACAACTTCGTACATCAAGAGGTACTGCTACCTTCCGTTTCAGTGATGCTAACGGAGCTGATAATGGTGCTTCTTCCGGCGCAGCTGTTGGTGCTGAAGGTGAAGATGATGATTTATACAACTAAGCCTTATATCTATATATCTCATTAATCCTTTAATTTGCGTTATGTTTGTTTTTAAATAAATATTAGAATAGCTACCTCCTCCAACTATGCCTCTGGCGGCCGGGCTATGCCCGGACCCGTAGTTCCTCGCTTCGCGAGGAAGGGCAAATACATGTATATAACGTTGGCGGCCGCTTAAAAATTTCCGAGCGTAGCGAGGAACAACGGGTCCGGGCAGAGCCCGGCCGCCGGAGGCAAATGGAGGGGACAAAAGTAGGGTGGAATTAGATAAGACCTTGTTTCTTAAGGTCATTATATACTCTTTCTGACATAACATTTCCTTCATCATCTTCCATTTCAACGGTACTTTCTTGCTTTGTTTCAATTTTTTTGTTATTTTGTTTGATCTTTTCCCATAGAGTCATAGCATCTGACAGATTAGTAATTCCTTTAAATAGTGGATCTGGTTCAATTCCAAGACATTTTAATCCATGAACATGTCTGGGTTCTAAAAAGTGCTTATCGAATGCTTTACGACCAGCATATCGCTGATTTCCACAGATTTCACATTCAAATTCAACTCCTAAACCTTGATATTTATAAAGCCAGAATGGAATTGGCTTTCCATCCCATCCAAGAGGGAGTTTAAGTGGATTGTATATCACTTCATCATCACTGTTATCATCATCATTATTATCATTGTTATTGGATTCATCATCAGAATTTCCAGTTCCTACTGCTTCTTTTTCAAGATTTTCAACTTCAGTTTGTCGTTCTTTATCAGTAAGTGCTTGCCTGCGTTCTACATTGGATTTTGTTTCAGCAATTAGTTTTGTTAGCAGTTCTGAAAGGGAGTATATGCTATATTCATGGGATGCAATTGCTCTTAATTTGAAATCAGAGGTTGAGTTATTTTGACCAATGGTGGTGGAGGTGGAGGTTTTGTTTGCTGCATTTCTTTTATGTTTTCTTCCCGTTAAATGATTATTAAATAATGCTTGATTGGAGAATTTCTTATCACATGGAGTACAAAATAGAGGATCAGATTCATCACTGGTGGTATTATTCTTTTCATTTTCTTTATCCACTTCAATCCATCCTGGATACCTTTCTGATTCCCATAATGAATCGAATTCTTGCTCTATCCTTTTTATGCTTGATTCTGGTTGTGCTAATATACGTGTTTTAATGAAAAATGATTCAATGTATTTGTGCAGTTCAACTATATATTCAAAATATTCAGGCGATGATAACCGATTTGATGGATGAATTGATTTATCATGGAAATCAGAAAATTTATCTAAATATTGAACATATGATATTGGTAGAAGTCGGAAGGGAAGGTTTAAATATCTTTCATGATGGGTGATTAAATCAATAAATTTCCCATAATATTCTTCACCAGAGAATATTGTGTCAAGATTGATATCGGTAGATGAATAATTTGAAAGAATACCATTGTATGGAGGCGGTGGTACTATACTATCTTCTTCTTCTGGCTGTTGTTTCTTTAATGTTTTTGCCATAGCATAAGTAGATTCTAAATCTTCAACTCCTTCATTAGGATATTTATGATGAAATTCTTTTATTGATTTGATTTGTTGATAATATTGATCTAATAATTCACTTGAACCTGCTGGATACTTCCCTAATAGATTAATTTCTGCTTTATGTTGGTCAGCTAATAGGTTTTGTTCATTCCCATCATCTTGCTTTCTTTTCTTAATTCCATTAAAAATATCATTTAAATATTTACATTGCTCTTGATATCTATCAATAAATTTTGAAATTTCTATCTCATGAAGTACAGTTTCTCTCAATGGTCGTTTTCTTTTTCCATTTAAAGATGAATTCACTGATAAAGATAAAGTATCTGGTAAGATTTTTGGGTTATAAATAATACGATCAGTAATAGCTTTTTCAATTCTTTCTAATTCTTCAAAAGCAGATCTTTCAATTTCTAGAATTTCACCACTCATTTTGTGGTGGTAGTGGGAGTTGGTTGTAGATGTTTGAAGGTGGTGAAGTAGAATATGGTGAAGTAATATTTCAATATGGATTAACCCTAAACCTAAAGATAAGATAGAGTTGGGTGAGAAGATAAATGCGATTTAGATAAGCGAAATAAACTAGTAATTAAAGATAGGATATTATATAATCATAAGAAGAAGAGAAACGCTTCTATTTATTTAATTTATAAAGATAAAAGCTAAAACCAAAGGGCTTGCGTTCGTGTAGCTCTAAGAACAGCAGTAACTGTAAGCAAAGATATCAAATATATAAGTGATCACTCTTCTACAAAGAGTAATTAAAATAAACAAATACTGCTAGCTTATGATTATATATATAATAATACTTTCTACTATCACTTTAAAATATCACTTATAAAATATTCATCTTTAAGTTATATAATGAACAATTAACTATCTTTACTCTTACTTTTCATCCTCCTTACCCACAAATCTGCGATGGACCCTTATAAGGCTGAAAAATATTTTTTTTGTCGATCCAAGAAATTTCATTATCTACAATACCAAACTATAATAATACTCCAACTACTAGTCCCCTATTTATTATTTATTTTGCATTAATCATGTCTTTTGAATCTTTAGGTGTTGGCAAATGGTTAGTGGAATCTTTAAATGTTATGGCTATCCACTCTCCTTCTGCTATTCAAACTGCATGTATACCTCCAATATTAGACGGTAGAGATTGTATTGGTGGTGCTAAAACTGGTTCAGGTAAAACTATAGCATTTGCTGCTCCAATGTTAACCAAATGGTCACAAGATCCTTTTGGAATTTGTGGATTAATTTTAACTCCTACAAGAGAATTAGCATTACAAATAGCTGAACAATTTGCTGCATTAGGAGCAAATATGAATGTTAAAACAGCAGTTATTGTTGGTGGTGTTGATATGATAACTCAAGCATTAGAATTACAGAAGAGACCTCATTTTGTTATTGCAACTCCTGGTAGATTAGCTGATCATATTAGAAGTAGTGGTGAAGAAACTGTCGCAGGTTTAAAAAGAGTTCGTTATCTTGTACTTGATGAAGCAGATAGATTATTAAGTAATAGTTTTGCAGATGATCTTGAAGAATGTATTAATATTTTACCACCATCAGAGAAAAGACAAACATTATTATTTACTGCAACAATTACTGATGCAGTTAGATCGTTAAAAGATGCTCCAGTAAAACCTGGTAAAAAGGCACCATTTATGCATGAAGTTGCGATTGATTCAATAGCAATTCCTTCAACTTTATCACAATCATTTATTCTTATTCCTTCTTTTGTAAAAGAGGCTTATTTATTTAGTATTTTAACTCATGAAGATAATAAAGACAAATCTGCTATTGTATTTGTCAATAGAACAAATACTGCAGAATTATTAAGAAGAACATTACAACTTTTACAAGTAAGAGCAACATCATTACATTCACAAATGAAACAATCAGAAAGAATCAATGCCCTTGGTAGATTTCGTGCTGAAGCAGCAAGAGTTTTAGTAGCAACTGATGTAGCAAGTAGAGGTTTAGATATTCCAGTAGTTGAAATGGTAATTAACTTTGATATTCCTGCCGATGCAGATGATTATGTTCATAGAGTTGGTCGTACTGCCCGTGCTGGTAGAAGTGGGGAAAGTATATCATTAGTAACTGAAAGAGATGTTACTCGTATAGAAAATATAGAAGAAAGAGTTGGGTTGAAAATGGATAAATATGAAAAAGTTACTGATAATCAAGTTATTGAAACAAGTTTGAAGAAAGTTTCAACAGCTAAAAGAGAATCAGGAATGGATATGGATAAAGAAAATTTTGGAGAACGTAAAAGAATACAGAAGCAAAAGGTTGCATCTAATGCAATAAATAAGGAGAAGAAAAAGAGAAAGGGATTATAAGTATGTAATGTAGAGTCGAGTAGAGTAGAGTAGTAATAGAATGAATAACATGATATAATAGAGATTGTTTTATTTCTCTGTCTTGCCTTTATATAAACCCTGATAATAACCAGCCCAGTACCATGACATAACCAATTCTCTTATTGAAGGATCTAGTCCATCGAATGGAGAGGGGAATGTATTAGGTTCCGTTGTTGAAACTTCTGTTGCTGTTGGTTCTATCTTTTGCAAAGCAATCGGTGTTTTAGTTGGAGGTTGGTTTTCAGTTGGCTTTGCAGTATCTGGTACATTATTGTCTAGGAAGTGGATTGGTGTACTCTCCGGTGCAGCGGCAGGTATATCATCTTCAACATCCTCTGGTACAATACCAATTTCTACGTCTGATTCCAAATCTCCAACATCATCTTCTTTTTCAGAATCCTCTACAATCAATTTAGCCTTTTTATGATTTAATTGATCTTCCTCAGCTTCTAAGCTATGATATTTCTATCTTTTGTTAGTACAGATTTTAATAGCATTTAATAGAATTGGCATAATACTAACCTTATATTCACCAAGAAGTGAATCCCATGTCTTAATTAAACGTGAATCATCCCAAGCATCTTTATCCGAAATATCAATTCCAGACATATTGGATGAGTTTTCAAGAGATAGCAGTAGTAGCAATAGTAGGAGTGGTAGTAGTACTATAGATTCACCGGCTTCACACTTCACAAATGGCGAAGATCCGATTTTTTGCCAGCCGTACATTACCCCTGAGCCAGCTGCCAACTCCATCTTTTGGTACAATCTATTTGAGTAAATCTATTGTACATATCTATAAGTATAATATGATAAATATTTCTGTATATTGATTAAAATAATTAAGACGTTACTATATGGTCACGGTGTATTATGATTAATGAAAGGTTGTTAATTTGATCCTATTATGCATGTTGGTAACAACATACTTGGAACAACGGGTCCGGGCAGAGCCCGGCCGACGGAGGCAAAAAAGTATATAAAAAAATGCAACAATAAATTCTATAATACATAACATAACCAATAGATAAAGTTTAATATCCTTTCTTCTTTTGTTTAGTGATATGAGCTTGTAATGATTTCTGCTTATCTCTTAAACTACGTTTGGCTTTACCTTGAATATCTTTTTTATGAATCATCATCATGAAATTCTTTTTACGAGCTTTATCTTTATTAGTAGTAGAATGAGCTTTTTCTTTATGTCTAGCTTTTCTTGAACCGAATTCTCTATCTTCTTTACCTTCTTTAGCAGCAGCGATTTTTTCTTCTCTAAGTTGTTTAAATTTAGAAGGACCAGTTAAAGTTGCAACATCAACTTGTTCTTCATTTCTAAGTCCACCATGTTTTTTACCCATTGCCTTTTCAACTCCGGCTTGTAGTTTAAGTTCATCAATTTTAGCGAAATCAGCTGGGGTTAATACAGTAGTAGAAGCTAATTGCATGAATGCATCGGCATCAGCAGCAGCGTTAATGGCAACATTATCATCTAATTTGGATTTCTTAGCATCTGGTTCACCATCTTCAGCAGTTTCTTTCTTCTTTTCATCATCATCGTCTGAATCAGATACTTCATATTCTTGATCACTTTCAACTTGAATCCAATCATCTTCATCACTATCGTCAGATTCTTCATCACTAGCAACTTCCCAACCATCATTTGCTTCTTCATTAGTAGCAACAATACCCTGTTCTTCACGCCATTTTCTAAACAATTCTAAACCTTCAATACCACTAGCAGTACCAGCTTCAACACCAAATTTAGGTACGTTAGCACCCTTATCTTCCTTCATTGCCATAGCAGCTATTTTACCTCTATCTCTAGTATGCAACATTGAAGGGTCAATTTCTCTATACAAACCAACTAAACTTCTTGCTGCCATCATAACTGATTTTGATTTAGATCCTTTATATTCAATAAGATCATGAAGTAAAGTTTTATCAATAGCTAAAGGAGCACGACTTAAGATTTCTCTAATAGTATTAATACCAGCAGCAGCAACTTCAGCGGCTACACCATCAGAAACAAATTCATCAGCAATTTTTCTAATTACTGGCGAAATCACATCTGGAGGAACTAAATCATGAGAAGCTTGAGCAGCAGCAGCCATAATTTGTGTAACATCCTTTTGCTTTGGAGTTAAATATTTTAAGAAAAATGAATATAATCCAAGTACAGTTAATTTATGTACACCAACCAAACGTGAAATTAAATTCATAAAGATAATTTTTTGTTCTAAATTTAATTTAGTACCCCCTCTTGATAAATGAATAGAAAATAAATTATCAGCAAATCCCTGAGGATCACGAAGTAAATGAATAGCAGAGAAATTTAAATATGTAGCACTATGATGAGATGAATTTTTCTTCTTTAAAGTTTTAACTGCTTGTTCAAGTTTCTTACCCCTTTTACTTGATTTCTTATTAATTTGCATTTTATGACGAAGAGCACTCATATCAATAGAATCATCTTCATCATCAGATTGTTGAGCATCTTCTCTTTCCTTATCAGCGCCTAAGAAGAATTTAGCAGCAGAAATAGATACTTTAATATTTGAATGTTGAGCAGCTTGTGTCATGATTTCAACAGTTCTTGAATCATCCCAAATACCTCTTCTCCATAATTCACGAGTAATCTTAGTAGCCCATAAACCATTTGATTCAGCATCAGTTAATAAATTAAATAAAAGAGCTTGAACACTACGATTAACCTTTTGATTCTTAGCACCTTGATTAACACTTTTAATAAGAGTAATAATAGAAGAGTATACTTGTGAACGCAACTGTTTAGAATCAGTAGATATTAAAATAGGAAATAGACTTTGTATTAATTGTTCTGAAGTAATTATTCCTTTATTTCTTAACATGGTAAGACTTTGAACAACTTTTTCTCTTAAATCAGCTGGCAGTTCATGATGACGTTGAGAAAGAATTTGAAAAAGATCATTAGGAAACGATTTAGTTTCCTCAGGAAAACAACTACACATTTGAGAAACAAACCCTATTAAATCAGCAAATTCATCAGAACCTTGTTCAGTACCGGTATTCTCCAAAAAGATATCTCTTAAAGATTCATAATGTCTATATTGAAGAAGAAATTCCTCTCTATAGGAAGGAGGATCTCTCTTAATCAAATTTTGCAACAGAGCAATATTAGTAGGAAGTAAAGCAGCTCTCTTTCTTTTAACCATGATTAATTTTAAGATAATAAAGATTAAGATGAATAATGGTTGAAGTAAGTGAAGCAAGTAAATTGGTCCTGGGCTCTCACTCTCTTAATTTTTTTTTTTTTTTTTTTTTCAGCCTTCCTGTAAAAAAATATAAAGTTGCATACATGAGATGATTAAAGATAAGGGTATGGTGATCTTCACATATCTCCGTTAAGGGTCCTAGTACTGCCTCCGGCGGCCGGGCTCTGCCCGGACCCGTTGTTCCTCGCAAAGCGAGGAATTGAAAAGATAAAAAGTAAACCATTAATAAATAATAATTCCTCGCAAAGCGAGGAACAACG
>JAJMID010000065.1:0-73810 GCA_030583405.1 Sugiyamaella americana | reverse complement strand
GAGCTGCGCTCGGAATTTAAGCGGTACATGTAGATATAGATATCCGAGCGCAGCTCGGAACAACGGGTCCGGGCAGAGCCCGGCCGCCGGAGGCCAATGTGGGTGTGTAAGAGAAGAATAGGTTGAGCTATAATTTACTTGTAGGTGGTTGAATAATTAATTTAGAAAGACCATCTCTGATTTTCTTGGGCATACCTTCTTTGCGGGTTTTATCGGTTGATTGATCCACGAAAACATGCACAAATCTTCCAATTGCCTTTGCTGGTGAAAATTCATCCCCTTGAAAAACTCCTATCTCATATTCAACGCTGCTATGACCTAGGTTTACTACTGCAAGTCCTAGCTGTAGTGGTTTGGGAAATCCTTCTACTATTTCAAAATATTCTGTTCCTGATGAAACTACTAAACCAATTTGATGATCCTCACTATCTCCAACATTTTTATCAACTTGTGGATGCCATCCACAATGTTCAATCAAATATGAATTGATTAGTGCATCATAAAAATGATAGTAAATTGCATTGTTCAAATGTCCATATTGATCATTATCACTCCACCTTGTAGATATGTTGGTTCTATGTGGATATCTATGAATTGTTGGTTTGAAGACTTTCCTAGCCATTCTTTCTTATTCTTGGAGATAAAATTAAAATCAGATGTTTGTTTTCTTAACTGGTTGGAGATTTTTTATTACCAGACCCCACACTTTAACTCAATTAAGGTTGGGTGTACTCCCGAGGTTCGTTGTCGATCACATCGGTTATAAAAACACGGTCGATTTACTACTACTACTACTAGCTTGCATTGAAAAACGTTAGAGTAATTTAACTTTATACTTTCAAGTTTTAAGGCACAATTTAACCTACGAACTTCCACATTTGTTTTAACCGAATAGTTTGGACGATTTCAGGTCGATTCCTGCTCTTGGCGATGTATTGTATTCTTTATTAGAATGTTTTATATACAAATATATAGTCATCTTTTGTAACTAGTTAAAAACTTTCCCTTTATATATACTTAACTTAGAAATATTTAAATTTTTAATTCAATCACTTCCTTTGTCTTTGATATATGTAGATATATACATATATAAGAATGAATTCGCCCATTATTAATTTCTCCATGTCAATTAGTAACTCAATATGAGATTTTATACTATACTTAAGTCTGTTACTCTTCTAGTTGTTGTTAACGAAGTTAGTGGTGCAGCTATTTATCCCTTGTCGTTTAGTAACGACCTTGAGAAGAGGAACCCTCAACATTATGATAATGGAAATGATCACGATCATGATCATGACCATGGACCTCCTGGGCGTCCTTACCCTTATCATGATCCATATCCATATCATGATCCATATCATGACCACGACCATGATCACGACCATGACCATGACCACCATGTGATTGATAAGCGACAACTTGCACCTTATCCACCGGGAAAGAATCCTGAACCACCTGGATCACCACCAGAACCAAGGCCCTATCCTGAACCTCGACCTCGACCTGAACCTAGACCTGAACCTAGACCTGAACCTAGACCTGAAGCTGAACCTAAACCTCCAGCTGAACCAATACCATATCCCGAACCAATACCGCAACCAAGACCACAACCAAAGCCACAACCAAGACCACAACCAAGACCAGAGGCCAATACTGAGCCACGACCTGCTCCACGACCACCTAGAGCTGGCGTACCTACCTCTCCTCCAAAGCAATTAGTGGCACGCCAGGGTATTCCTCAAATCCCTGGTGCACCAGGTGTTCCTCAACCGGCCGTTCCTCAACATCCTGCTAGACCTGGTACTCCGGGACGACCAGGGAAACCTGGTACCCCAGGACGCCCAGGACGTCCTGGTTTACCTGATGTTCCAGTTCCTGAACGTCCTGATATACCTCCTCCATCTACAGTTCCTGAACGTCCTGATGTACCTCCTCCACCTACAGTTCCCGAACGCCCTGATGTACCATCTCCACCCACAGTTCCTGAACGCCCAGGTGTACCAGGATCTGGCCTTCCTCCAAAGAAAATAATGGAGCGCCAAGTTCCTGGAATACCAATTCCTCAACGTCCTGATCTACCAATGCCATCTGGCGTTCCACAAAGACCTGATATACCACTACCTCCAGGTGTTCCTCAGCGTCCTGATAGTCCAAAAGCTGGTTCTCCTCCAAAGAAATTAACAGCACGTCAACTTATACCAAGTCCAAATATAGTTCCATCAGATAGTAGTAGAGATCAATACGGTGATTCTTATGATGATTCTTACGATTATCCTTATGATGATTCTTATGATGATCCTTATGATGATAGTTATGATTCCTATGATGATCCTTATGATGATTCATATGATGATTCTTACGATAAGAACGATGATAGACCAAGATTTAGACCTTCTTCAATTGAATTAACAACACGCCAACTGACTCCAAATCCAAATATAGTTCCATCATACAGTAGTAGGGGCCGATACAGTGATTCTTATGATGATCCTTATGATCCTTACGGTGATTCCTATGATGATTCATACGATGATTCATACGATCCTTATGATCCTTATGATCCTTACGGTGATTCCTATGATCCCTATGATTCCTATGATCCTTATGACAAATCAAATCATGATAGTAAATATCCTTCAAAATCCTCATGGGATGATTCTAATGATCACCCTGAGTCTTTCAACAATTCAACCAGTTTAGATTCTAAATCAGCTCTCTCTTATGACAGTTCAAATGGTCCTTGGGACAATTCTCAAGACAATTCTGATGATTGTGATTCTCAAGACTCTTGGGACGATTCTGAATCCAATTTTGATAATTCTGCAGATTCTCCTGACTTTTCTGATACACCTGAAACACCTGATGATTTAAGTAATCCTCAGTCTAACTCTGATGAACCCTCCAATTCGCCTGATTTCTCTGATACACCTTATGATTCTTCTGACTCTTATGATGATTCTGATTGTTATGATGATTCTTATGACGATTCAAATGATTCAAACGATTCATCTGATTCATATGATAACTCTGAAGATGATGATAGTACAGAAACTGATTCTATTTATCGCCAGGCTGTAGCTGAAAATGCTGCTGGATCTACAAGTGTTTGATTAGCAACTACAGCGACATTCACGTAAAAATTTGAATTCTGAATATAACTTTTCTCTATAATTTAATAAGAACATTTGCCTCTTGTTTTTGGCTCGCTTTCGGATAATTTTGTTCGATTTACTTCCAGTCCGAGGTTTCTGTTATCGGAGATTCCATTGTATGCATCCGCTAATGCATCGGGAGTTTAGTTTTAACCTATTTCGGGAATAGTTTAAAGATTAATGCAAGAATAAACGTCTTTACTTGCATTTCCGGATTCTTAACGCGCCGCAGTGCCCATCGGACGACGGAGTTAACCTCATCTTCAATACTTGATACGAAAAAGTCGTGATGATTGCTTACCGAGCATATTTCGAAACAAAGATATATAAATACGATTTATTTTCCTAGCTAATCTATTTAAGTTTAATATACAAATTATTTTAATAACAATTTCTTATAACTATAATTCATCATGAAATTCGCTGAATTCACACAATTTCTAGGTGACTTTCGCCCTTCTGCTCCCGCTTTTACTGAGAAAGAATATCCTGATCAAACAGGAAGAGTTTTTATTGTAACTGGTGGTCCAACTGGTATTGGTTTTAATGTTTCTAAGTTCCTTCTTCAAAAGAATGCAAAAGTTTGGCTTGTTGCAAGAAGTCAATCAAAAGTTGATGCTGCTATAAAACAATTTAAAGAAGAGATGCCTAATTGTAATGTCGACTCTTTTCTTGTAGACTTTTCTGATCTTACTACTATTAAGCCAGGTGTACAAAAGTTCTTGGATACTGAAACAAGATTAGATGGTGTTATTCATAATGCTGGTGTAATGGCACCTCCAGTAGGTTCAAAGACAAAACAAGGGTATGAATTACAATTAGGAGTTAATAATATTGGACCACATTTACTTCAGAAGTTTTTAGATGATATTATAATTCATACTGCAAAAACAGCACCAAAGAATTCAGTTAGAATTGTTTGGGTTACATCTTCTGGTCATTTGTTTTCTGATAAAACTGGTGTAAATTGGAAAGACATGAATTTTGAGAAAAAGAGTTCTAAAGCTGGATCCTATGGACAAAGTAAAGCAATTAATATTCATCAAAGTATTCTTTGGCCCAAAAAGCATGAAAATTCTGGAATTGTTTCTGTTTCTGTTCATCCTGGTAATTTAAAATCAGAGTTACAACGTCATACATCAAGATTTGAAGAGCTTGCTATGGGATTATTCCTCTATCCAGCTTATTATGGAGCATATAGTGAATTATTTGGAGCATTGCATCCATCATTTACAACTGAAGATAATGGAACTTATATTATTCCTTGGGGGAAAAAGGGAATTGCAAGAAGTGATATTGTAGAAGCAGCTAATGGTAAAGAGGGAGATAAATTATGGAAATGGTTAGACGATCAGGTCAAGCAATATTATGATTAGTTTTATAATTTTTATTTGTCAGAAGTATGTATTTTGTAATTATAGAGGTGTTTTTTTATTTAATATAAATTATATAGTTTAATATGATAATAATTATCCATAAGTTATTCCATCTTATCTCATCACCGCTTGGAAGTTACGGTCAACATGACGTGAGCTGCTGTTAGCTTAAGTTAACACACTGAAATTGCACTGCCTCAGCAAAAGCTTATTAAAGGTTGACAGGCGTCACCCTTAGCCTTGAGTTAGCGAAAAAATTAATTTAGACTAGGCGTTGTTGCTTGATATCGGATTTATGATTCATTTGAGCCGCATTTAACATCGGGAATAGCAATAACCAAAGACAGTGGAGTGTAGACGATCGCGTGAAACAACCGCATCTTGAAACAATAAATATGGGCCTGAAATCCCCCTTTGAATCTACAATCTGATCTTATACGCCGCTTATAATGAAATATTCTCAATTTAAACAGTTCGTATCCGAACTTTGCCCACCAAACCCTACTCTTACTGAAAAGGATTATCCAGATTTAACTGGAAAAATCTATATTGTCACTGGAGGTCCAACTGGTATTGGTTTTCATACTTCTAAATTTCTTCTTCAAAAGAATGCAAAAGTTTGGGTTGCTGCAAGAAGCCAAACTAAAATTGATGCAGCTATAGAAAAATTTAAAGAAGAGATTCCTGATTGTAATGTCGACTCTTTTCTTATTGACTTTTCTGATCTTGCTACTATTAAACCTGGTGTTCAAAAGTTCTTGGATACTGAAACAAGATTAGATGGTATTATTCATAATGCTGGTGTAATGAACCCCCCAGAAGGTTCCAAAACAAAGCAAGGTTATGAACTACAATTAGGCGTTAATAATATTGGACCACATTTACTTCAAAAATATTTAGATGATATTATCATTAATACTGCTAAGACAGCACCAAAGAATTCAGTTAGAATTGTTTATGTTGCTTCAAATGCTCTTAATTTCTCTACTAAAGGAGGCATCAATTGGGATGATATTAATTATAGAACCACTAAAGCTCAAGCTTTTGCTATATATGGACAAAGTAAGGCAATTAACGTTTGCTCAGCTATTCTTTGGGCAAAGAAACATGAAAATAGTGGTGTGGTAACTCTTAGTCTTAATCCTGGAGCATTAAAATCCGAACTTGCACGTCATAATACTTCAAAAATTTTGGATTATATGGGAAATTTGTTATTATATCCAGCTCATATGGGAGCATATACTGAATTGTTTGCAGCATTAAGTCCAAAATTTACTACTGAAGATAGCGGAACTTATATCATTCCTTGGGGAAGAGTTGGTGAAGTAAGAGATGATGTACTTGTAACTGCTAATGGTGAAGCAGGAGAGAAGTTATGGAGTTGGTTAGAAGAACAAATTAAGCCATATTATTAGGTATTTATTGTTTTAGAAATATATAGTTTAATATAATGGTGAATATAAGAAGGGAGGGGAGACGTGGTGTCACCGAAAGGATCTAATGATCTTCGGTAAGTTACCACGATTAGATTTGCACCTTATCGCCGGTCTTATCATACATGGGCTATCTTTAGCCAAGCGTAGTAGGTGCAGATATTAGCCGTGAGAGCAACTAGGTACGGCGTAACATGCTAGAGTTTTGTAAAGGCTGGTTTAATCAAGTGGACAAGAATAAGTAGTTGAATTGGAACCCTTAGATTTTTGAGATGGTCCCTGATGGTGCACACAATTAAGGCGAGTAATTGAATATTAATATTATATATAATTATAAGTTATATACATGCATGCACATATATATATCGATCTGAAATATACTTCCATAGTTACTAGTATATAGCTTAACACATCACATGTATTAGACCTACATCATGCTAGCTTTTAATTAAAGCTGAAATTTTTATATAAAAAAGGTTATAATTAACACAATTATTTATACTTGGAAAATATAAAACATATCATCACCATCTTTTGTATATTTACATCTATTTAATTAATAAGAACTAGTTAATATCAGTTTGAAAAGCGACGCCTGCCTGTATACGCCCCACCAGCAAAGGCTCTGGTTCCAGCCCGTACAAACACCCCCGACCTCCCGATACGAAACATCAAGGGCATACTTTGAATTTTCATTTGCAAATTGCCATTGAAATTTCATAATTAGTTAGGTCCATAGTAGACGATTGATTGTATAGCTAGAGTATCGATATTACAGATCGATTGTTATCTTGTGAAAGTGTAGTGTTAACAGCAGCAATATCAATAAGCATACCTACAGTGGCATATTATTGCACCTTAACTGGACACAATGAAGGTTTACATCAAAACAAATCCAAGAACTTTAGCTTTAGGTACAGAAGATCATTTTCTTATCTTTCGACATTTTTCAAGTCCAATATCAAGTACATCAAATACAAATCAAAGTAATGAAAACAATAATGAAAGTTCAGGATTTGAAGCAAAATGTATAGCAGAATTTAAAGATATTTCAAATGTTGATGTACAATCATTTACACTTCTTTCAAGATTGGAATGCCATGGATTTCTTGGACTTATCAATATAGATAAAGATATCTATCTTTGTACAATTACAAGACAAGGAGAGGCAGCATCACCAAGACCAAACGAATCAATCCGACGAATTCATGCAGTTGAATTCCATTGTTTAACAAGATCAGATTGGGATTTTGTTCAACTAGACGGTAATGGATACCCAATTGATACCTTAGAATCTATTCAAACAGGAGCGCAAGATTACGAACACCCATGTACAAGCATCCGAAAGTTATTATCTAATGGGAGTTTTTACTACTCGACAAATTTTGATTTAACAAGTGTAATGCAGAATAGGTAAGTCCGAGCTTTGCTCGGAACAACGGGTCCCGCCGGAAGCAAAATAACTAACAAAATATAGAGGAACAGCATCAATTAAATCAGGAGTTAACATGAAGACAATAGATGAATCATTCATGTGGAATTCATATATGATAACAGAATTGATTAAATTTCGTAATAGATTGCCTAAGGAGCAGATGGAATCATTGGATAAGGGAGGATTTTTGACAACAGTTATTAGAGGATTTGCAGGAACAAGGAAGTTACAGATATTAGGGAAACCAGCAAGATTAACAGTAATATCAAGACAATCATGTAGAAGAGCCGGTACTAGATATAATGCCAGAGGTATAGATGATGATGGTAATGTTGCAAATTTTGTTGAAACAGAAACAATCTTGACTATTGGAGGGAATCAAACATTTGGCTACACGCAGATTAGAGGAAGTGTTCCAGTGTTTTGGGAACAAGATAATAATTTATTATCAGCAAAGGTTAATATTACAAGATCAGTTGAAGCAACACAACCAGCATTCAGAAAGCATTTCGAAGCATTAATGTCAAGATTTGGTAGTGTTCATATTATTAATTTATTATCAGAAAAGCCAGGAGAGATTGATTTAACAAGAAGATATGAAAAACATGTACAAAGTAATCCAAGTTTACAAACAAATTTAGGATATACTGCGTTTGATTTTCATGCTGAAGTTGCTAATGGAGGATATTCAAATGCAAATCGAATTTTATACAAGTTACAAGATACAATGATTGATTTTGGATTTTATAGTTATAATTCAGTTACAAGGGAGGAAGATTCAACCGAACAAATCGGGATATTTCGTACCAATTGTTTAGATTGTTTAGATAGAACTAATCTGATTCAACAGTTGATTTCAAAAGATGCATTAGAATTATTTTTAGAATATCATGATATGATTAATTTAATTCCAAGTCATCACGATTTATGGAGTCAACATAATACGTTATGGGCAGATAATGGGGATCAATTATCACAAATTTATGCTGGAACAAATGCATTAAAAACATCTTTTACAAGAAGTGGAAGATCAGGATTAGCAGGAGCGATAAGCGATGTAACTAAATCAGTTGGTAGATTATATATAAATAATTTTGTTGATAAGGGAAGACAAAATACAATGGATGTTTTGTTGGGAAGAACGGAAGGACAGTATCAAGTGATACTTCATGATCCTATATATGATTATGTAAATGCCGAAGTTTTAAGAAGAAAGAATGAATATTCTTCAACAAGAGATATTAAGATATTTGCTGGTACATTTAATATAAATGGAAAGATGTCGGATGAAGATTTATCAAGTTGGTTATTTCCCTCTAGTGAAACAAAAAGTAGAGATGATTTACCGGATTTGTACTTGATTGGATTTCAAGAATTAGTAGAATTAACACCAGGACAAATCTTAAATGCTGATGTTGGAAAAAAAGAATTTTGGGCTAATCGAGTATCAAATTGTTTAAATACAAAGGATAAATATGTATTGTTAAGATCAGGACAATTAGTAGGTACAGCATTAATGGTATTTGTAAAAGAAACAGAAATCTTCTTTGTAAAGAATGTTGAAGGAGCAACTAAAAAGACGGGGTTAGGAGGTATGGCCGGAAATAAAGGAGGAGTAGCAGTTAGCTTTTTCTTTGCAAATACTTCATTTTGCTTTATAACTGCCCATTTAGCAGCTGGTGCAAATAATATAGATGAACGTCATCAAGATTATAAAACACTTTCAACAGGATTACAATTCTCTAGAGGAAGAAAAATTAAGGATCACGATACAGTAATTTGGTTGGGAGATTTTAATTATCGAGTTAGTTTAGCAAATGAAAGAGTAAGAACATTTATAGATCAAGGAAATATAGGATCAATCTTTGAATATGATCAACTTAATAACCAAATGATTAAAGGAGAAACATTTCCATATTACAATGAAATGGAAATTAAATTCATGCCAACATATAAATTTGACAATGGAACAGATATATATGATAGTTCTGAAAAGCAAAGAGTACCATCATGGACGGATAGAATTCTTAGTAGAGGAACCAATATTCGACAATTAAGTTATGGATCAGCTCCCATAATGTTTTCTGATCATCGACCAGTTTATGCTACATTTACAGCCCATATTACAATTATTGACGAAGAATCAAAAGAAAAATTAAGTAATGAAATATATAAAATGAGAAGAGAAGAAGTAGGGGATATCAATGTAATCAATATTATGGATTTAAATGATACAATGTTAACTCATGGATTACCACCACCAAGTACCGACAATAAAAAATGGTGGATAACAGGAGGTCAACATGCTAAAGTAGATCTCTCAGTACCAGCTAATCATGTAATTAATCCATACAAACCACCAAATCCATTTGATTCAAAATTATCTGGACCGGATTTTATAGAAAAGCCTCCATTACCAAAAAGACCAGAAACTATCGATAATAGTAAAATCAAAAGAAAACCAGTTGTACCACAAAAGCCAACTTATTTGACAAAACCAAATGGAACACAAAGTGAAGCGACCAGTACAACATCATTAGCATTATCAATGAGATCAGTATCATCTGCTCCACCAACATCAACTGGAGGAGTTATAACATCAACACCAAAAGCACCCAGTTCACTTAGTAGTTCAATAACATCCGCAACATCAGCACCAACACCAGCACCAGCACCAGCACCAACCTCAACACAACCTCCTAATCTCCCACCAAGACCACCATCAATATCCAGTTCAACTTCAAATACATCAATCAGATCCAATCAGCCACCCGCACCACCCCCACCAAGATCAAGAACATCAACACTAAGTTCCCAAAATAGTCTTATGGATACAACCACCACCGCCAACGAAATATCAACATGGACCCCGCTTCAACCAAATAATTAGCTTCCCAAGGCTAATAATCCATTGCATATATAAAAATTGTAATGTAAATAAAAATAAATATATTAAACTAACTAAACGCCTTCCCCGTGCACATGCCTCCGGCGGCCGGGCTCTGCCCGGACCCGTTGTTCCCCGCGAAGCGGGGAATATAATCTATTCACCTCCATCATCACTATCTATTTTCCATCAACATCCTTCATAAAAGCTTGTAAATCTGCCAAATCTTCACTTGATAATAACTTCTGCAATTCTTCACTTGCAACTAAATTATCCATTTTAGAATCAATAGAGTCCAACAACTTTTCTAATCGCTAGTGACAAAACGTTAGGACCTCCACCACCTACTCCACAGCCTCCGGCGTCCGGAGGCAACGTTACTCACATCAGCAGTTTTTTCAGCACTATTCAATTCTTGATATGCTTTTGCTATATCAAGTTCTACTGAAGAAGATTCTGGAGTATCAACTGTCATTTTGTTTCAAGAGAGATATGACTGTAAATTAGTTTGTTCAATCAACACGATGCAGCAGCATGTGATTTGAAAATGATCTTTATCTAAATATACAGTGGCATTCTATTAAAGAGGTTCACAAGTTTCAAATCAAGTTTAAACAATAAATTTCCTAGACACTATATAAAGTTTATTCAATAAATGATAATAAAAACGACCAAGGCACCATATTTATTTATTTTTAATAAAAAATACCCACCGGAGCATGAAAATGGCTGAGGTAAGCGAGTTGAACTTCATCACTATACCGGGATCCATGCCTCCGGCGGCCGGGCTCTGCCCGGACCTGTTGTTCCTCGCTTCGCGAGGAAAGGCTGAAAAACGTCTGCAAGACAACGAAGACGACAGCCAGCTACCTTAACTTCCTCGCGAAGCGAGGAACAACGGGTCCGGGCAGAGCCCGGCCGCCGGAGGCATGTCACCGTCAGCCGTATGTACGGAGGTAGGTTCGAGACTGACATTTCAACGTATGCTGTATGTGTATAGAAACGTGGAACATTCATTCATAGAGCTTCAATTGTTAAGAGGAGAATCATTAAAATGTATTTTAGCCGGTTTCTGATATTTATTTTTTCAGTATTCTCTTTAATTAAAGCTGAAGCTTTATTTGATAATACTAATACTTTAATTATTGTTGATGATCCAAATCATTATTCTTCTTATATTGAAAGTTTACGATCCCGTGATTTTAAAATTACTATAAAGCATGCTTCTAATGATGAATCTTCTCTTGATTTGATTAAGTATGGTCAATTGGTTTATAAAAATGTAATTATTTTTCCTACAAAGTCCAAATCTTTGGGCCCAAAGTTATCTTCCAAGATTTTATTAGAATATTTCAATCTTGGTGGTAATATTCTTGCTGTTACCAATTCTAAATCAAGTCCTGAAAGTTTAAGGGAATTTGCTGCTGAATTGGATATTCATATTAGTCCAAGAGGTTATCAGATAGTTGATCATTTTAATAGTGATGGTAATAATGGTAATCATACTAGTATTAAGTTGAATTCTGATAATATCAAAGCTCCTGGTAGTGTTATTTCACCAATCATCTCTGGTGAAGATTCTACTACTTCTATTCCTGCTTCAAGTGAATTCATTTATTCATCTGGTAATGCTGCTTATCTTGGTAATAATGAGTTAATCATTCCTTTTATTTCTGCTCCTTCTACTAGTTATACTTATGACGCAAGACAAGAAGATGAGTCTGAAGAAACTGTTGCTAATAAATTATGGGTTTCTGGTTCTCAGTCATATCTTGCTGCTGGTCTTCAATCAAGATCAAATAGTAGATTTTCTTGGATTGGTAGTTCAGATTTATTCAAAGATGGTGCTGCTGCTTCTTCATCAATTATTGATAATATCACTAAATGGACATTTAATGAAAAATCTATTATTAGAATTACTAATGTTTCTCATTATGATCTTATTGATCCAACTGTTGAAAATCCTCATATCTATAAAGTATCTACTGATATTCTTTACAAACTTTCTGTTTCTGAATGGAATGGTAATAAATGGGTTGCTTTCAATGCTAATGATATTCAACTTGAATTTATCATGCTTGATCCATATTATCGTATCACTTTAGAACGTAATGAATCTGCTGAAGCAGCTGAGCCAGAATCTACTTCTGCCATATATACTACTCAATTCAAAGCTCCTGATCAATATGGTATGTTCACATTTAAAACCTCCTACCGTCGTCCAGGATATTCCTTCATTGAAGATTCCCGTGTCGTTACCGTTAGACATACCGCCAACAATGAATGGCCAAGAAGTTGGGAAATCACTAATTCATGGGTTTATCTCACTTCTTCATTCTCCGTAGTAATTGCATGGTTCATATTTGTTATTATTTACCTTTATGCTGGTTATACGCCAAAAAAGACCGATAAAAAAACCCAATAAATAACCTCCCCCTCCCCTCCCCTCTCCACTGCCTCCGGCGGCCGGGCTCCGCCCGGACCCGTTGTTCCTCGCTACGCGAGGAATGGCTGCCATATGTTGTTCAACTAGTAACGATCCACTCCATTCAATACAAACAAAAGCTTTACTATATAACCTAAATTTGACCTTGAGCGATAGTTCCACTATAGAGAAGTTCACATTCGTTCTTAGTTGCACGTGATATGCGAATGCTTTCCTACTAATACCGTTCTTAGCCTCGGTATCTAAGACTCACTTCCTTCAACTGTATCTCATATAGATAAATTTAGATTTATATTACTAGCAAATGCACCTATTAAATTTTAAACATCACCAAGCTGCTCTTCTAACTAAGTCTACCCCTGAAGCACCAAATCTCTCAATGTGCAATTATCTCGTGATCCTTACCCATTCTCGTATGATCCTCTCATATTCATACGTACACCTTTCGTATTACCAACGCGAGTGTCGCTCGCTCAACCACCCGTTGCAGGAGGCAACTAGATAATTCCGAACGTAGCTCGGAACAACGGGTCCGGGCGGAGAGCCCGGCCGCCGGAGGCAGTGGAGAGGGAGAGGGAGGGGATGCGAATTCATTAAGCAAGATATTGGTAGGTAGTGGTGTTGTTTGGTTTGACTACTCTTTCTAAGTATTCCCTTTCAATTAAAGTATCAATGGTCTTTTTGATATCAGGTACTCTTGGTTTGAATCTTTTGGATTGTTCAAGCGTTTCTTGAACTAGATTGACATGGGTTAATTCTTTACGTGCTTTCATAATACGAACAATGATTGCTTGAAGGAATAATGTACGATCTTCTTGGATCTTCTTTTGTGTATCTTCAGTATCTTGTTTTTGTTCTGTTTTGAGGGGGAGATTAAGATTGACACGAACCTTTTTGGATTTGAAGGTATCGCAGTATGAAAAGATATTTGATTCATTGCCAATATCATTGGATTCTGGAGTTTGTAAAAGAACTTTGGCTTTAATAAGAAAGTGAAGTGAATTGGAAAGATACTCTTTGGAAAGACCAGTGATTTCTCTTAATTGTTGAAATGTATAATCATCTTTGGTGTTGAATGGAAGAAGAATTGCAATTTGAAAAATTGATAATTGAAATGTATAACCAGTTTTAGATGTTTTAGGATAATTTGCTTTAACTTCTCCTTTACAAAATGACCATAACCACATTAATTTTCTTCCAGAATGTTGAGTTCCATAAAAGTTTTGAAATCTTTCAAATGTACCTTGGAGTTGATGAGGAAGATCAAATGTTAATTTGGTATCTGGTAATGGCCATGTACCTTGTGTTAGAATATTGGCAGTAAAGTCAACATCTCTTTTTTCTAATGTTAATTTAAATCTACTTTGCATATCTTCAGATGTTTTCATATCTTGAAACATTCTTTGTAATTTATTTGTATATTCATAACCACAAAGCTCTTTAAGTTTTCCAACCATTGAACCTTCAGCATCTTCAGAGATAGATGAACCATTTATTAATCGTTTTGAGAGTAAACGAGAATAGAATTTTTCAAATGCATCTTTTTCATCAAGATATTGGAATATTCTCATAATACCATTCAAGCATGAATCAATATCTGCTTCTCCAGTAGCATTTTTGGAGGATTTTTTTAATAAAGAGTCAGCATATTTTGCTAATAATTCAGGAGTTCTTGAATCCTTTTCTAACTGTTGACTTGGTTTAGCAATAATATTATTATTAATGAAATCTCTACATCCATTATCAAATGCTTTTACTAAGTCAGTATTATTTTCAAATGATTTATTAACAATTTCACTATATTTTCCATGAATTGAAAGTAAACTATCAACATAAGCCTTTGGATCAATTGGTCCATCGCTTGGTAATAACTTTTGAACTGCTTCCATCCCTTGCTTTTTAATATGATTTTGAAAACTTTCTTGAATTGGTACTAATCCATCTTTAACTCGAATCAATAATGAATACATTCTACTGAAATCTTCTTGGCGGTCTTCTAATAATAATACTTGAAACTCATCTTGAATAATTTTGGAATGTTCACTAACTAATACTTCTTCACATGTTCTCATTAATCTTTCTTCAGTTAATGGATGTAAATACATTTTAACTCGTTGATATTCTTCATTTAATCTTGTATCTGCCTTTTTAATATATTCAACAACACTATGATGAGTTAAAAATTCTTTACTTTCATTTGTATAATAATCCTTAGTATCATTTAAAAATGCTGTTTCAAAACATTCTTGATAAACAACTAAATTTGTACGTTTAGTATTTGTTTCATCTAATCCTAAACTAACAAATGATTGAATAACTTGTTTTAAACTACTTGATTGAATATCTTCACCATTTCTCTGTCTTTGAATCATATTCAACAATGAAGGAACCAATCTTGGTTGAATTGAATCAAATAAATGTTTTTTCCAACGAATTAAACACAAGGTATTTATATCATAAACATTTAATCTACCATCTTCTCTTTCTCTTTTAACCCAGTGACGATTAACATAATCGAAAATATGATTCAAATATCTTGCTCCAGTAGTAAATCTATCCCAGGATCCAGTATAGAATTGAATTAATGAATCATCATTGTATTTCAAACATTCATTACATAAATCTGTTAAATGCTTTTGTAAATAGTTCTCCAAATTCTTATAAAGATCTTCTCCTAATAATTGTGCTCCAGTTCTTGTGTTTGGTGCATATCTTGTCGATATCAATTGATGATTATGAGAAACGCAGAAATTATGAATAGCTCTAAATTGGGTTGTTAGATATTGCCTCCGGCGGCCGGGCGCTGCCCGGACCCGTTGTTCCTCGCGATGCGAGGAATATGGTTGCTTCTCTCATATTGCTATACTTACGTATAAATATTCATGTACTATACAGTTAGTTATCTACATTAAACAATAAAAATCTTCTTTCTGCACCCCCCTATATCCTCCATGTACTTACCATTGTTGTGCTAATACCATCAGTGAGATCTTGTGCAAGAATCTTGTTCACTCCTTCTTCGATAAACTTCCATCTAATTTTTGTTAGCAAACGCAACACATACAACCACAACCACAACCTCATCCTCACCGTCGAAACGACTTTTCAACATCCTCTCACTCAATTACTTACGTTGCAACCAAATCATCAGCCTTTGGCAATTCTGATCCCCTAAAGTTACCACTTCTACCATTAGAAGTTGAGTTAATAGTTCTTCTGGAACTCATTTTTCCTAATGATGTTAACAGGAGTTTTAAACGAAAGTCACCTTTTGTTGATAAATACTGCTCTATTAATGATATTACAAACAAGAACCGGCTGGTTATTCTTATAAAGGATTGCTCACAGATTTAGGGTTAGGGACGAGCGTTTGCCTTCCGACGGAGTGTAAACCGCTCTCCCGTAATGCTCTCTCCGAGAATAATTATTAAGCACCCGGCCGCTGGCGGGTCATCCTGTTCGGAATATGAGGTCTCGGTGACTGGACTGTGGGTTTGTTGTTTGTCTTGAAGTGAGATCGGTAAATAAATTTAATAAATTAATAAACAGGAATATATATTAGGGCAGTTGCTTGGCTCTCCTAGGATCGGCTGTTGACTTAGAAATTAGGAATATAATAATGTTTTTAAAGAATTATCATTTACTTATCTGTTTATCACTTTCATTGGTTCACTAAATAGGATAGTGAAGGACCAAATTACTCTATATAAAATAAAGCTCTCCACCGTAGGAATATCTATATAATGAATGCTCTACATTCTAACGGTGAGTTGTGAGTTAACTCTCGTTTGCTCATAAATTTTGATCCAGACGCTAACTGAACCTATTTATTTACAGATCGTACAGCATTATCTACGATATATACCTCCTCTTGCGAGGAATACCATGTTAATATTAGTATTAATCAAAAACTGAAGCAATTACCTACAAGATAAGCATATTTTTAATAAGTTTAACCGAGGAATTGGTTTATTATCTTCAAGCCAACTATAATATATATATTTATAACAATAATTTACATTATACTCTACAGAAAAGAGATTAATATTTTCCTAAGTAAAAATATCTAACGGAAGAACTACTATTTATAAACCTTTTTCAAAATCCTTTACACTAGATAACATTTTAGCGTTACTGTTAGTTGAATACCAAAACAGATGCTCTGAAAGATAGCCAATGCTACTTAACAATGAAGTATCTACTTTAGCTTTTATTGCAATAAAGAAATAGCTATAAGGAACAATATATGTCCTATCTAACAGGGGTTATATTCTGACAGCCAGAGGCAGCCAAGTATTTCTGCGATGATAGAGTTAATAATAAAATATAATATACAGTTAGAATAGATATAAATACATTGAAGTTAAACAACAATAGAATAATGCTAATAAAAAGTTCAGTATTATACGACAGAAATGTGTGTTAGTGGTAAGTAATCGGATTCTACTATGAATAATCGACATTTATATTCGATAGATTAGACCAATAAGCCTTCATTAAAAGGATTATCTTTGTATTAATTAGTAAATAATAATATCATAGAGTTATGTAAACTAGTAATAGCTGTATATATTGAACCAATAAATCTAAGGATCTTGATGGCCATTTCAAAATAGTTTTGTAATGTTGGTAGATTTATTACATTAATTGACAGGGTTTCAACATTTTATTTAGTTCTGTTCATTATTTATACTAGTAATTGAAGACTAGGTGGTAATTCCCTGATGCCAACAGTAAATAAGAATGTCTTTATACTGAACTACTAGGAGGAGCATTCCCTGAACATCAAAATGTGCACGGGAATGAAGTAAATTTGAAGGGAGCCAACCATGTTGCAAATATGTTTATCTGGTAGAGAATTGATTGATAGTAATATTAACATGGTATTGTTTGCCTAAGGGAGAAGAAGTGAAAAATAAGATCGGCAAAGAAGATCCACAAAGTGCAAAATCCAGTATTTAGTATTATTGCTAAACCTCAGCATTGATTAATATAAGTATTTCTACATTATTATTTATCTATCTTTACCTCTCTTAGTACGTTATGGGCGAGTTCTGCTTGCGCCATAAGGTAGTAAATTAAGAGGGCTTATTCCCTCACAAGTATCTGCTCGCAAGGGGGTAATTCCGAGCTTGCTCGGAACAACGGGTCCGGGCAGAGCCCGGCCGCCGGAGGCAATGGAAAGAGAGAGGTATATATAGATAGCGTTAGATTTGTTAAATAAATAATTTAAATGCCATGATTTATTGCGCAACACGTTCTACTAGACGGAAGATTGAGATTGTGAAAGTAAGAACCCACATTACAAGGACCATGAATAGAAAACATGCTAGTCCTCGTTGTAAACGACATACATTAGGAATGTAGGGAAGAGATATGCTGCTATCACCAACTATTGTGAAGGTTTGACATACCCACGTACGGTCGAATAATGTATTGAATGTTAGGGATAGATTAGCTGCTGAAAAGATGATGAAAAGGAGATCAAGCATTATTAAACGCATTTTCGCTTTAGCATCTCGTAACCCTAATGGTTTAGACGAATATTCATCGTAGGTAATGTATGCTAAATAAACAATTGCTGTTGATTGAACTACTATTGCCATTATGGTTGATGGTTGTTGAGTTATTGGTGCTGGTTGTGCATTTAGAGATCGTACGTAGATTGAACATGATATTGCTAGTGCAATAACAGAAAGGATGAATATTATTGCTCTTAGTGTTAATGGGATAAGTGCATTGTTCAGAAATGTCCGTATTAATGTTGGCTTCCATGTTTTACGGGATTCTTCAGAGACAAAATATCGAGCAGGAGAAATTGTATTTGGATGTTCTTGAGTTTGAGGAGTTCTTGGAGATTTAATAAATAGATTTTTAAAAGTGGAGAGAGTTGATTTTTGATCATTTAATTGTTTTCGAAGTTTAGCTTCTTTTTCTTCTTCAATTCTACGTTTCCAAATGGTATCAAGATAACCAGTATCGAGATACTTTTCATCAACATAATGAGATTCATAGAATTCAGGTCGTGAAGATAATGAAATGAATTGTTGCCAACGACTTGATTTATCGAACTGTGGAGGGAATGGTTGATAATGTGATTGATATTGTGGTTGAATATGTGGTTGAAGATAATTTGTAAATGATGGTTGAGGTTTTTTAGGAAATATAAAGGTATGTTGGGGATTAGGATTGTCGTCAGTAAGATGAGTTGGTTGTATATCATATTGTTCGAGTTTTAATAAAGAGGATGTTGGTGAAAATATAGGAGGGGATTTTGATTTTGGAGATGAATCAAATATTGTTTTTAAATTAGAAGTGGCTGGCGTTAAAGTTGTACCAGATGTAACTGTTCTAGTTGTTGTGTCTATTGAAGTAGTAGCAGTAGTATTAGTACTTGTATCTGATCTACCTGTTGAATTTGAATTCATATTGCTACCATTCCTACCAGAAGGAGTAGCAGTAGTAACAGCAATACCACGATTACTATCATCTCTATCACTACTCCTTCTACCACCACTGCTCCTTCTACCATCTTCACTTTCCTCTTCATCTCGCTCAATTACCTTTGGTATCCTAAATATTGGCATGTCTTCACTAACTCTTGATGTAAATCTTGATGGTCTTGATGATGCTTCGGTTGATACCGTCACCTGCCTCCTTAACGGCAATACCCTCTCTTTCTTCTCCACATTCTGCCTCAGCGCCCATGTTGGATACGGCCTAGCAGCCAATCTATATCCACCAGGACTTACCGTATTCCCTTCACTTGAAAATTTACTTTGACCTCTTGACGATACAATCTCAGGTGATTTCTTTGAACGTCCATCAGAATCAGACATAATGATAAATGCAATTTTTTATTATATTCATTAATTTTCTTTTACTTTTGTCTCTTTCCCTTTTCCTTCCTTCCTTTCTTTCTCTTTTTCTTCTCTTCTCTTCTACCTAATCCCTTCTACTCTCTCTCTCTTTTGTTTAACTTCCCTCGGGTTAGTCCTTGCTACACTTTATTCACTCTTCTTCTCCATACAGCAGCCAAACTAAACAATACATAAAATATCCTTACCCTAATCGTTCCCGACCTCCCATTCACCCACCCAACCACCCACACCATCACCCGCCTTAGCCCCCGGCGGCTGGGCTCCGCCCAGACCCGTTGCTCCGCTACGCGGAGGTGCTGTTAATCATTTTTACCTTAATTCAAACTTAATTTAAACTTTGTTCATATTCCCCTTCCTCCCCCCTCCCCCACATCAGAGCCAGCCGAAGGAATAGTTATCATACATACAAATAACGTGATCATGCAATATGTTTAAGACCCTGTCGATCTACCTTATGCCAGCTACAGCGGTAGCCGTGGTTGCCAATTAATTATGAAACGATTATTATTCTTATTACATCTTCACCCACTAATAATCGCTTAACCAAAACGTGTTCAATATATTATATTAAACTTCCTGTTCGATTTTATCAACGTGAGCAACTCCTCTATATAGTTAACAACAACATACACTACTCTCCAATATGAATCACCAATATCTAGCTAGTAACATACACCACGAGCGTTAATAGATATCCGCTTTCCAGATTATACTCTAGCTTCCATTCATTTGACAAACACCTGCAATTCCTCGCGTAGCGAGGAACAACGGGTCCGAGCGGAGCCCGGCCGCCGGAGGCATGTGAGTGGTGGTGGGTGGTGGTTGTCCCCACTTTTATCCCTGTCGCACTGCCACTTTATAGTTTACGTCATAGTTAGATTAGCTTTTGTTTAAGTTACGTCCAACAGAAAGTTTAGTATGGGAGTTTATAGCTATTTATCTACTGGGATTATCTGGTTAGTGTTGTCGTTAAATTAGTATGAGTTTGTTTTAAAAATGTAGGAGTATGGGATTATTTTCGCTCAACATGTCGTTTAATTCCCTCCTGTTCTGTGCCGCGTCACTGCGATAGCGCCCAGAAATCACTCAATATGTTATCCTTTCATTTACTGCATTACGTTATTGCCTTGTAGATCTGATTTACCTGTCAGCTCATCCTTCGTATTAAGTAGCTCAAACCATAACCCTTAATCAGATAAGGTGAAACTGATTCTAACGTTAACTATCAGTTGGCGGGGCTGATCGTCAAATCAATGTAAAAAGAGGGGGTTATTTATTTAGTTAGGAGAAGGAGATTTATTAAAGATTTAATCTAGAGGTTGTTAATTTGTTGTTCATCTTGATAGTTGAGATTTCATCTTGCTGCTTTTTCTTTCTATTTTGACATTTCTTTATCTGTATTAAGTAGTCTTGGACAGGGAATCTTTATTAATAGACAAGATAAAAGCGCGTATTGTGACTGTTTTCCCTGAAGTTCCTTTGATTTTGATTTTATATTTTCTTTCATTAATCTCTTATTCTCATTTTCATCCTCATTCTATTCACATATCACCATGTCGAATTCTACCACCTCTGCTATTCCTACTGCTGTTCCAACTTCCACCCTATCTCAATCTGGTGTATTGGGTGGTAGAAATCCTTTTGTTTATTCAGCTTCTGATCCTTTAGCTCTATTCATTGTACAATCGTTTATTATTATTACCATGTCCAGACTTCTCCATTGGCCATTGACTTATCTAAGACAACCAAGAGTTATTGCTGAAGTTATCACTGGGATTATACTTGGTCCTTCTGTCATGGGCCATGTTCCAAACTTCACTAGTACTATCTTTCCAACCGCTTCAATGACTAATCTGTCTGTTGTAGCTAATTTAGGTTTGATTATGTTCTTATTCATTGTTGGTCTTGAAGTTGATATGGGCTATGTTAAGAAAAACTTATATATTGCTTTAACTGTTGGTGCGCTTGGTATGGTTATACCATTTGGACTTGGTTTTGTTGTCGCTATTGGCATTTATAACCATGAAGCAACTGGTCCTCAATTAGTTAACTTTGGCGTTTACTCCTTATTCGTTGCTGTTGCACTATCCATTACTGCTTTACCAGTATTGGCAAGAATTTTAACTGAATTACGTTTACTTAGAGATAGGGTTGGTGTTATTGTATTATCAGCTGGTATAGCTAATGATTTAGTTGGCTGGATTTTGCTTGCTTTAACAATTACTTTAGCAAATTCAACAAAAAAAGGTATAAACGCATTATATATTGTCCTACTAGTTGTAGCTTGGTTCCTCCTTCTTTATTTCGGAGTTAGAAGAGTATTAACCTGGTATTTAAGAAAAACAGGTGGATTTGAAAAAGGACCTTCACAATTACAAGTAGCTATAATCTTATTACTTGTACTTGTTTCATCATTCTATACAGATATTATTGGTGTACATCCAATTTTTGGTGCATTTATTGTTGGAGTTATTATCCCACGTGATAATGACTTTGTAGTTAAATTAACTGAAAAGATTGAAGATTTTGTAACCGTCATTCTTATCCCACAATATTTTGCTTTAGCAGGATTAAGTTGTAATATTGGTTTACTCAATGATGGTAAAGCTTGGGGATATGTTGTAGCAATTATCGCTATTGCATTTATTGGTAAAGTAACTGGTGGTACGATTGGTGCTAAACTTAATGGATTACAATGGCAAGAAAGTGTAACTGTTGGTATTTTAATGTCTTGTAAAGGTATTGTTGAAATCGTAGTACTTACAACTGGTCTTAATGCACATATTATCTCTGCTAAGGTCTTCACCATGTTTGTTGTAATGACTTTAGTAACTACATTCTTAACTACTCCATTAACAATGTTAGCATATCCAGTATCGTATAGATTGAAATTACAATCACAAAGATCACAAGAGAGACTTTCTGCACCAATCTCCTCAACAACTGTTGAAGCAACTAAAATATCAAAAATTATTGTTAATATCAATGATGTTGAAGCAATTTCTGTTTTAATGACGTTAGTTCAATTATTATTCTCTGGTAATAAACAATCTGAACAATTACGTATTCATGGATTACGATTAAGAGAATTATCACAACGTACATCAGATTTAATTCAAGTAACATCAGAATTAGCAGATATTAAAAACGATTCATTATTATCAGTAGTAAGTGCCTTTAGTCAAATTCACAATGTATTATTTTCTGGTGATTTACAATATATAACCGAAGGTGATCAAGCCTCTTATATTATAAATCAATCTACCGAATTCAATGATTTGATTTTACTTACCTGGGATCAAACAGGATTTAACGATGGAAGAGGAAGTCAACAACCAGGAGAAATAACATCAACCGGCAATTGGGGTGCTCTAGTATATCCGCCATATTTCCAAGAAATCTTTTCAAATCCAACAAATTGTAATCTAGGATTATTCATTGACAGAGGAATTTCAATTCCAATATCAAGTGATAACAATAAATCATGGACAAATAGAGCAAACAATAGAAGAATTCACGTAATCATATTTGGTATTGAATCAAATGATAAACTAGCATTATCAATAGCAGTTCAATTAGCACAAAATCCGTTAGTTAAATTAACAATTGATGTTATCAACAATAACCATCATAATCGTATTGATAATCTTCTTCATCCTCACAAATCCAATCATAATAACAAGACAAATCATACCATCATCACTGATGACGATGTTACAATCAACAGTTCAGAAGCATGGGATTATGTAACAGCACTTATCGATACTCAATTAGATGTAGCAGAAAGATCAAGAGTTAATCTATTACACTCAACAGTAGATGATATCCGATCCAATATCAATTCATCATTTGACAATGAACCACTCCCACGTGATATCATAATAATGAGTAGCGAAACAGAAAGAAATGCAAAATCCGATACTTCTTTCCTTGGAACTTATACACTTTCACTAATCGAAGATGAATCATTAAAATCATCGATGTTTATCTGCCAACGTAACCATTAATCTTTACATTATTACCGTTTGTTACCTTCCTGCCTCCGGCGGCCGGGCTCTGCCCGGACCCGTTGTTCCTCGCTACGCGAGGAAAAACCCACGCTTGCCGACACCACCCCTGTATTCCTCGCTACGCGAGGAACAACGGGTCCGGGCAGAGCCCGGCCGCCGGAGGCAAAAAGGGACAATACAGGCGAGGAGGAGAGAGATATCGACTATTTACATTAGATAGATAAGGGTTGAATTAGAGTTCGAATCCATATCCTTTCATACAGACTTTATATTGAGAAATAATGCTATCACATTTTCCTGATTCTTGTCCATTTAATAAAATACATTCATCACGAAGTGATTTTTGTTCGGTACAAACACAACAAGGTTTAGGTTCTGGTAAATGTTAGTCTCTGATAAGTGAGGGGATGCGTTTCATGAAGAAGACCGTCAATTGCACTTACTTGATGCTTGAATTGGGGCTGGTGGTTCAGTCTTGAGGTGACAAGCAGGAACTAATATATTGTTAGTATCTTAATATCTTGTCGTTGTTTTATACTACACTTACTAGCTTCAGCGGACATTTTGGTTTACCTTTAAAATTTATTGAAACGAATGGAGTGCTTACTAAATAATCTCTCATGATGTTAATATTGCTGATCGGCGAAGACAATTTCTAATTATCACGTGATTATAAAGGGTTAGGGTAATAGATTGGCGGGTAATGTCGGAGCAACTGTGAAAATTGCTCGTGAGATGTTTAAGTGGTAGATTCACAATAGGAGGTATAGATCAAGCTTTCAAGGAGTAGAGATGTACTGTTCATTGTGAAATGATTCACTATTTGAAGTTGGTAATTGTGAAACGGAAGGACCTTTGAAATGAAAAGTCAGTATTACTGTTAGAACGCATGATGCAATTAGTGTACCTCATATAAAATTTGCCAACTCTTACCGTTCTTCTGGCTAAATCTAGAGGTCATGAAATAAATATATATTTATATATAGTAAATCTTAAAACTATTTACAAGAAAATAAAATTATTTAGATATGATCAAGAGGGAGAGTAGGATAGATCCCTAGTTACGATCATTCAAGAGAGAAGATTGAGAAACAATCGCTTAGATACCGGCCAGTACGTAAATAAGACTATATATAAATATAATATGTAAGGTTTCATTAAATTTCTTGAGTTTACATATATATATCTCCCTATATTGATGACTTTCTTAACGATTTCTACTGGAATGTGTATTGAAGCTGTAGGCATGAGAGAGCAAGTAGTTAATAGCTTGAATCGTTAGTCGGTATATTAACTGTTCCTTTCTTCAACCAATCTGAGGAGTTCCAATTCTTAAGCTTACCATTTGTAACTAAGAAAGGTATGATTTCCTACTTCATTTGTTAACTCAGTACTGCTTGAATAGCTAGCTGCTATCTTTCAACGTTACTGTGCTTTGCGTAGGAATCATTTAAGATAAGAAAGTGATATAGGAACCACGAACTAACTATAGGGAGACGTTTTAAGAAAGATTCAAATATTTATTATTAATTAATTTTTTAAATTATATAATAATGGCATGTAGAGGGAACTGATTATAGGATAAATAGATTAGCAAAATCTAACTCTCTCCCCTGTTATTGCCGTTTTGGGGAAGTGTTCCGCGTTTTGCCCCTGTTATGGGGGTGCTCGTTAGTATGCACGATAAGCTGATAAGCCGACAAGCAGCGGAGAGGCAAGTTTAAATGGATTCCAAATATACAAAAGATACGATATAGAGAAGAATATAAACATATTAAAGCATGAGCTAACTAAGCAATGGCTGATTTATTGTATTAAAGGTGGAATATTATAATTATTGTTTGAATTAAATATATATATGGATGTATAATGGTTGAATTTCAATTGACTGTTGACGGTTGGATTAGATTGATGTAATTAACAATGATATATTATTATATATGAAGAAATATTTATAACTAAATTATTGATTTATGTAATTTCGAAATGATATCTGTCTTAATCTTTCCATAATGAAAGAAATATATACGGTCTTTACAATTCCTCGCTTCGCGAGGAACAACGGGTCCGGGCAGAGCCCGGCCGCCGGAGGCAGGTGGTGGGTAGTGGGGTCAGTGGGTGGGTGGTAGTTCTATCTAATATCATGCCCTTTGAAAAGCTCAATTGCCCTATAATACTAGCATTAAGTGTATAGCTGTAATTGATCAAGTTAAGAAAGGATATGAATGGTTTTGAATCTTTTGGTAGTATTTGTACCAATCCATTTATTGTTAGAGTACTACCATCTGTTTCTTCAACATCAGTTAATTCTATTGTATAATAAACGAAATCTTCGGTCAAACCTCTAAGATATATCTCACATCATCCTGCTATCAATAACCAACCCTAGCCGCTATCAAAAAGTAATCTTAATTATTTGAAGCTATTGAATTTACCGTATGTAACTTAAGCACAATCTGTATAAGAACTCGTTTCCTGTTGTTGATCCACATAAAAGCTGCTAATTCATATTCACTACGATGATTATCATTTCATTCATTTCCTCCTCATGCATATCAATTGTTCACTCAATGCTAATATTACCTTAACAGCTGCCATATTATAAGGTTCAGTTTTATCAAACCCAATTTTATTTTCAATTATGGAGAAAAGGAAATTCACAAAATCTTGATTTATCTTTTGCAGCTCTTTATTGAATTTCTATTTTGATATCTTATACATTACTTTCCTTTCCACAATGAGTTCAAACGTGGAACACGAGTCACTACCTCTCAACTCTCAATTCAAAATGAGCAGATTACTTTTGAAAGAACAGTTCATCAACTATCTAACTTCAAAGGAAAAACCTCATTAAACAATTAATTCAAATTTCCGAAGAAAACGACTTTGGTTATATCACATTTAAAAGTGCATACAAAGAAAAAGAGTTGAAGACATTAGAGAATATTTTATTTAACGCTGACTTCATAATTAAAGAATTTGATATAGACCAAGAGTCGAAAGTTTTATATAAGCCAGTCAGGATATTTATGGAGAGGGAGATGTGGATGTTTATCGAGCTGAAATGTAAGATTCAGTGACTTTTACTGCCACGCCAACATATTCAAATTTTAAAGAAACCAAAAAGGCAGATGGTGCTATTTCTTCTTATAATGGAAGTTTACGTAGAAATGATATACCACCAATTGTAGTTGAAGTTGGTGCTACTCAGGGTGAAAAGGACTTATTACAGCATATATATGGTTAAATTATGAAGAAAGAGGGAGTAATATTGATGCAGTTTTACTATGCAATGTTCGTAGGGGAGTAAGACCGGGGATTGAAAATAAGAGAGGAGCTGATTCTAGAAGGTTGGAAAAAGCTATATTGATATATATTAATTTTGTGATGTTCCTTCGTGAACATCGTACAGTTCTAAATAGAACTCGGTAAGTAATATCCGCAGCTAAAACCCCTCACAGGAAGTGCGTTTTAGGTCGGAACAGATTTCGGTGCGGAGAGGGAAAATATGGTAGAATGTAAACAGTTTGTAAAGTATATAAATTTAAGAATATATTTTCTTCCTTATGTTATAGTTTTTTCTTATTTATATCAGTAGTTAATCGGTTGATTTAAAACAATAAAGGAACTCGGAAGATTAGATATTGCTAATCTTCGTAAGATATCATATATACGTACGATTGATTTATTATCTGTTTTAAGTTAATTAATTTAGAAATAAAGTTATAAATATCTGGGGTACGTTAGTTTAGTTAAGGTTAACGTTGGTAATGATAAGGCATGTAGGGGATTCTTTCAACGAGGTTAGATGGTTTTGTAATAGATATTAGCCAATAGCTAACTAAGATATATTTTTGTATATAATAATAATTAATTTGGAAGGGTTTTATATTGTTTTTATTAAATAATATCATCGAAACAAATCGGTTTGATTAATGTTGATAAACTAGTGTAGATGGTTATATTGGGTGGACCCTTACATAACCTACTGCTTGCTTTATTCAATACAATACGCCGATTAAGACAATTAATAGATATATATAGAGTTGTTGTTACTAACTTTGGATATGATGTCAAAACTATATTCTTAAATAAAAGCATACTCAAATAATTAAGGAATAAAAATTAATCTATTAACTTAATTCTATGATAGTACTATTGTAAATCTAAAGCTAACTAGCAGCGAGCCGCTGGATAAGAACCAAGCCTGCTTATCTTTTCACTGGCCGACTTGGCTCAATACAATTATAACTTCAAACATTATTATATAATAATCTTAAGTTAATTTTTAATCTTAATCATTATCTTACTCGTGATACTTACAACTACATGAGTAAATTTCATCTTATTTAAACCCCTCTTCTATGAAACATTCAACATTCTTCAACCTTGCAGTTTCGTTACCTAATGCAAGGGACCTTCGATGAGCCTAACTAACGTTCATCGGATAGCCGGCAGGTAAACACATGCTTGATTACCCGGCATATAATTATAAACGGCAAGTAAATATATAACGGCGCAATGTATATAAATATAACCAGCTTAGACTTTAAGGAGATAAGAAAGGTTTAATAAAGTAACAGATTTTAAAGAGTAAGTGGAGTATATAGGGAAGGATTAGAGGTGAAGAAGGTGTTGAATGAGCGTATTGAGTTAGAATAAGTTTGGATTTGATACTACTCGATCCGCTTGAGTTATCCCAACATCTGCCTCAAAATTCGATCTTCTTATTAAGCAATAAGGTATTATTCACCTGAGTCTGTCTCTAACTAAGTAGTATTTAGTATCTATAGTGAATTTCAACCACTAAATTTTATTACTAAGTGAATTATCAAGAAAAAAGTATTGAAAAGCTTCGACAAACCACCAACTCAACCACCAGCTCAACCACTTACCTAACCACCCACCCAACACAACCACTCCTCTCATGATATGGCCAGATTGGTTAAATCTATGGCCTAGTCCTGTTACACCTTCTGACAATGAAGGAAACTGTCAGTTGCTGGGTCCATTTGCTGTCATTGTTCAATTCTCCATGGGAATAGCTGCTGTTTTATCGCTAGTTTTTAAAAGATCTAGAGAGCATCCTCGAAGACCATGGTGGATTTGGTTCTTTGATGTTTCAAAACAAATCATTGGTGCTGGTGGTCTCCACTCTGTCAATGTATTAGCATCAATACTATTCTCCAGTACAACCGACCCAGGTGTAGATAAAAACCCTTGCAACTGGTACTTTCTCAACATTCTCCTTGATACAACCATTGGGGTTCCAGTACTTTGGTTCTTCCTCTACCTCATTCATACAGGATTTTTCCGATTGGGAATGAAAGGAATTGTTTCGGGTCAATATGGAAATCCTCCTAAATGGAGCTATTTCTTTAAACAAGCATGGCTTTATATGATTGCATTAATGTGTATGAAATGTGTTCTTTATATCTTTGTATGGTGGATGCCATTTATGGATGACCTTGGTGAATTTCTCATTTCATGGACTAATTTTGATGAACGAGTTCAGGTTGCTTTTGTTATGATGATTTTCCCTTTGGTGTACGTGCTTTTTGCCTCCGGCGGCCGGGCGCTGCCCGGACCCGTTGTTCTTCGCTTCGCGAAGATATGCGAGCTGAGTTACTAACGAATGTGTTTTAGGATGAATTCTTTACAATATTATTTGATTGATTCTATTATTCAATCTCCTGAATATCACCACCAAGAATCTGGTGATGAGGAGAGTGGAATTAAAGATGATGATTCTAGAAGAGCTTTGTTAAGTGGTAGTGACAGTGGTAGTTCAAGCACTTATTATGATGGAATTGTTAATGAATCATCTAGAAGTAAATCAAAGCATGTCAGTACTAAATCACGATTAAGTGGTGAAGTTGACGACGAAGATACTGAAACAGAAGAAACAAATCCCACTTTACCATTCTCATCTGGCAATGCATCCGTTTCATCTGCTTTAACAGTAACAAGTGGATCTTATAGAAAAACTGGGTCACCATCATCATCATCCTCCTCCTCTTCATTGTGATATTAGCAAAGTCGGGAGCTGATGTCAAATGATCGACATTATGCAGGGTTTGCATCATATTTCTTGATAAGGGTAAGGTTGAAATACTTTATTTGTAGATGCGGCTCTTATCAGTTAATTTTTTTTAATAGGATGTGATCTTCATTGAGTGCCCTTTAAAAAAATTATACTACATAAACTCACTTCATTCATATTTATATAAACAAATCATTATTTATTATAATAAACCCCATCCAAAATGGTAAGCACCCTCCTCATAAACCTCCACCCCCCATTCTCCGAGCGTAGCTCGGAACAACGGGTCCGGGCAGCGCCCGGCCGCCGGAGGCACACAGCACCGGTCACTAACACTCTCTTAACAGAAGATTAAAACAATCAGTCGTTCAGCTGATAATTATTTACCAGCTAAAAATACTGAAGCACAAAGATTACCAAGAAATTTAGATCCTGCTTTACATCCGTTTGAAAGAGCAAGGGAATATAAAAGAGCACTAAATGCAACAAAATTAGAAAGAATGTTTGCACAACCATTTGTTGGACAGCTTGGTAATGGGCATATTGACGGTGTTTATTGTATAGCAAAGAATATGAAAAGTTTGAATAAATTGGCAACTGGTAGTGGTGATGGTACTGTTAAATTGTGGGATATGTCTTCTAGAAGTGAAATCTTTTCAGTACAAGCACATGAAAATATTGTTAGAGGTTTAACAATGACTTTAAATGGATCATTATTATCATGTGCAAGTGATAAAACAGTCAAGTTATGGAATGTAAATGAAGGCAAAACTTCAAGAGAACCCTTACAAACTTATCTCAGTAATGGGGCATTTAATGGTATTGATTATCATAGAAATGAAGATAAGTTTATAACTGCTGGGTTAACAGTTGAATTATGGGACACAGCAAGATCTAAACCAATTAGCAATTTATCATGGGGTGCTGATAATGTTTCAACTGTTAAATTTAATCAAACAGAAACGTCTATATTTGCATCTGCTGGTACAGATAGATCACTAGTTATTTATGATTTACGTACTAATTCCCCGGTTCAAAAGTTAGTAACAACACTAAGTACAAATTCAATCTGTTGGAATCCAATGGAAGCATTCAATTTTGCTGCTTCAAGTGAAGATCATAATATCTATCTTTATGATATGAGAAAATTAAATCGATCATTGAATGTTTATAAAGATCATGTTGCAGCAGTATTAGATGTTGACTTTTCACCAACTGGACAAGAATTGGTTTCTGGCTCTTATGATCGATCTATTAGAATTTATAAAATCAATGAAGGTCATTCCCGAGATATTTATCATACCAAACGTATGCAAAGAGTATTTTGTGTAAAATTTTCAATGGATTCAAAATATATTATTTCAGGTTCTGATGATGGTAACGTAAGAATTTGGCGTGCAAATGCTTCACAAAGACAAGGAGTTCGATCAGCCAAAGAAAGAGCCAAACTCGAATATGATGATGCACTCAAAGAAAGATTCAAGCACATGCCAGAAATTAGACGTATTGCAAGACATAGACATGTTCCAAAAGCAATCAAAACTGCTTCCGATATTAAGAAGATTGAACTTGAAAGTATTAGACGTCGTCAAGATAATGCTCGTCGTCATAGTAAAAAAGGTGCTGTTCCATACGAAAAGGAAAGAGAAAAGCACATTGTTGGTACTGCTATAAAAGAATAATATATATTTATTTATCTCATAACCACTCCCACATGCCTCCGGCGGCCGGGCTCTGCCCGGACCCGTAGCTCGCTTCGCTCGTGCGTATAGTAATGGTGATAGCAATAATTCCTCGCGAAGCGAGGAACAACGGGTCCAGGCAGAGCCCGGCCGCCGGAGGCATGTGGGGGGATAAAATGCATATTAAGATTAAAATATAGTATAGAATAAACAAAGAGGTGTGTGGGTTAATAGTCACACATGCAAATAATTCATAATCATATATTAACATCCAATACTAAACTAACATCATGAACTTTATCAGTTGCTAAATCTTCTAGGAATGGTACTATGTCTAGAAGTTCATTGTCATGAATATCAGAAAACCAACTTGAAATTGGTAATGCATGTTGAGGATGGAAAATGTAAGAAGCAGGAGAGTTGTCAATGATAATGGTATCTTTTAATGGTCTACCTAGTTGAGAGAGGTTTTTAACGTAATTCCCATTGTGATTATAACAGCTTTCCCGGAATAGTCTATGATGAACTACATTATGAACATCTAATTGATCTAGAAGTGGATCTCCATATTTACTAACACTGGCTGTAAATACTACTATTTCGTATAATTCTCCTACTCTTTTCATGAATTCATCTACTCCTGGTCGTTTTATTACGTAAACATTGTGATATTGAGATTCGATTTCTACTGGAATAACAAAATCTGCTTGATGAATATATCTGAAACTCGAATGAACAAGCGTTTCGTCCAAATCCAATACAAGACATTTCCGTCCGCTCAAGTGCGGTTTAAGTGGATCAAGAAGAAATTTCTTTGGTGGGGCATAAGGTGATGGTAATTGATAATCTTCATAATAAATTTCTTCATGATGTGAAGAAGTTGAATATGGTTGGTCTGATGTAATTAATGAATTGGACGTTACTGGTGGTGGTGAGTTTATATTATTATTATTTCCTATTGGCGGTGGTAAATCTGTTGGCGGCACACCTACTGATACGGTACCCACTTGTACTACGGCTCCTCTCTCTCCTCCTTCCCCTTCTTCTCCTTCTCCTCTTCTTCCTCCAATATTCTTCTCATTCATTGGATCAACTCCAGTAATTTCTGAAGTTATTTCAATCCCATCATCATATGAAAGGTTTTGTTTCTTTTCATTAATTCCTTCTTGTACATCTATTGGTAATGGCGGTACTGGTTTATCTAAACTAGCTGAATTAATCTTTTGTCCTTGTGATGATGTTGAACTTGATGATTGTGTATGCTTATGTTTACGCATTTCTATTTTCCGTCCATTCTCTTTATTACTTCCTCCTCCCCCTCCCCCTGCTCCTACTCTTACAGCACCATTATTTTCTCCTCCTCCTCCCCTTTTACTTCTTCCATTTACACCTCCATTTACACCTCCGTTTCCTATTACAACTCCGTTATCCTTTCCATAATTCCTTTCTCTATTAACTGATGTTAATGGTGTTTCATTCTTTAATCCTGATCCATCATCATTAATTCTTGATTTTGTTTCACAAAAGAATAATCTACTAAAAAACCTTTCTAATCCTCCCCCTCCTCCACCACTACCTCCTTCTCCTCCTCCTCCTCCTCCTCCTCCTCTATTTCTTTCTCTCGTCGAGGTCCTCGGATCTAAGTTGTTAATATTACTTTCGCCTCCGGCGGCCGGGCTCTGCCCGGACCCGTTGTTCCTCGCAATACTCACCTCGACTCATCTATTCTAGTCCAACCTCGTAATTTGCTTCCGCTAATTCTAGCTGTATTTTCTCTATACTTCCTATTACCTATTATCGATTGCTGTATTTTCGTTCGAATCGTTCTTCTTCTCCTTATCTTTCTTACTGATTTCTACTCTCTCTCTCCTCTTTTTGATTTATTCGATTCTTTCTCTTTCTTCTATCTTTTATCTCTTGTTATTGTGAATCGGTTTCTAACATAACAAACATGACATCCTCTTTCATCTTTAAACATAACTTAGCATTTCCCCTACTATTTTGATCATTGTTATATCGAGCTATGAAGATATTATGCGTATGTTACTATGACCCTCTTAATCTCTTTAAAGAGTTGCTAGTCTCTTCCTCCCTTTCACCATGATCACACCTTCCTTTTCAATTACTATCAGCCGCACCGCCAAATTCCTCTTGGCTCAGTTCCATTAAACTCCCAACTGCAACCTAATCCAAACTAAAGTTGACCAGCGCTGGGTATGAAACGCTAACCACCATTGTCTATCAAGGTCATCGCGTTTTATAGTAGTAGGAAGTACATGTACAGTTATAGTTATAGGAATCTATTGCTAATCAAAAAGGTGGATGATTCATAGGCACACTGTTATCTCGCTTCGCTAAGTATATAGTCAAACTTACCACTATTTTACCCTGTACTATACCGGTCTGATACTTTCATCCATCTTTTGAATCGTTTATTATTTTTTCTCCCGGGTTATCCATTGCCATCATCACTTTGGTCGTAAACGTGAAGTTGCCTCGGAATTGAATGTATGTACGCATCGGAACGACCCTCATGTGGTACTGCTACTACTGTACACCGCTCTAGACTTGAATATATAGATTGCTTCTCAAGATTATTAAGCTATACGAAGGTAAATATATGTATATAGATATTAACTTAAAGAACAAAAAGTAACTATTCAACAACAGCTTATAGTTAAAAGATAATCACCCCTGCCGATCTATCTTTTAAATGGTCTCCTTACCAATTAATTGACCATCATCATCTTCTCAATTGCATAACGTTGACCTTAACAACCTGCTATGGTTCAAATACAAGCTAGAATCTTAATTAAGCACTTAACATACAAACGGGCTAACGGGCAAAGGTTATCTGGCTGTAGCATATAACGCTGATGAGACCAATGCGAGATCAGTGCCGGCCGGTAAAATCTCAATATCAAAGTTACCACCAAGTTGAGGATGGTGAAGACGGAAGACGCTGGTAACTGTAAGTTAATGTTTTAGGCGGTAGAGAGATAAGCATATAAGATAAATGAAAGGAGTTTATATGTTTTATTTATTTTTTAACTCTTTATTTCATCTCTTTTTCTCATTTCTTCCTCGCGAAGCGAGGAACTACGGGTCCGGGCAGAGCCCGGCCGCCGGAGGCACTGTGAGGGGGTCTTGGGTGAATAAGGTTGTTCCTAACCCAGTAACCTGTTGAGGTCTACCTCAGTTGGCAGAACTTTCTTCCAGTATTAATAATGGTTACAGTTAAGTTTGCTCGGATTTAATCTCGGACATAATGGATATAATGGGTTTAGCTGATACCGCAGTTAATGGAGATGATGGGTTTAGCTTATATCCGCTGAGGATTAAGTTTAGAACAGTTACTAAATCCTTTATGGTAAGAAATGCGCTATATTTTTATAAATTCACCAACCCAGTTTAATAAATAACATTGTATTAACGCTATAAAATAATCACCTCACTAAACTCTCTCAACCCCCCACTTGCGAGACTTTCCGCTGCCGCGCTTGTTTCGGCCCAACTTACCGTAGTTGGGTTTTTTAGACTTTTTGACTCACTTTTAGCGTTATCACCCAATAAAATTTCCTCCGTTAGCGGGACAGATCTACGCATTGAAAAATCGGCGATCATCTAAGCCCTTACAGAGGTGCTATAAATGACTCTTGGTAGACGTTATTCTTTTGATTGTTTTTAATATTTACTTTTTCATCACGACCAGCTGTATATAAAGAATATATACAGCTTTATTGAAGTATATGAGCAGAAAGTTCTTATATTACGAGGCATACTCATTAGAGTCTCGAATTAAGTAAGAGATAGCAATAAGCGAATAATCGAATATAACCGAGAATAATAGTTGAAGGCAGAGGAGAAGTGAACAGAAGAGAAGAATAGAATAGAATAGAAGAAGTAACAATATTAGTAAAGATTAAGATATAACTGCATTAAATTAAATACATTCACTTCCTTATTAAAATGTCCATCAAACAACGTATCGTTATGAAATATGGCGGTACTTCTGTCGGGAAATTCCCAGAAAGTATTAAAGATATTGTTTTATCATATTCAAAACAATATAATCCAGTAGTGGTCTGTTCTGCTAGGTCCACTGATACTAAAGAAGAAGGAACTACAACTAGATTATTAAACGCTGCTGATAAAGCTTTATCAAGAGGTGATTATATTACTATTATTGAAGCAATTAGAGATGATCATATTAAAACTTCAAAAGATAAAATTTCTGATAATCAATTATTAACTGATTTATTAAATGAAATTAATAAGGAATGCGATTTATTAGAGAAATTCTTAAGTGCTTCTCAAGTTATTGATGAAATTTCTCCAAGAACTCTTGATTCTATCATGTCAGTTGGTGAAAAATTAAGTTGTATGTTTATGGCAGCAGTTATGAATGATAATGGATTACCTGCTCAATATGTAGACTTATCAAGAGTTATTCCTATTGGATATGATGTTAGTAAAACTGGTTTAGATAAAGACTTTTATACTTATTTGACTACTCAATTGGTAGAACAGATCAAGTTGATTTCACCAGATAAAGTACCAGTTGTAACAGGATTTTTTGGTATTGTACCAGGTGGTTTATTAAATGGAGTTGGTAGAGGTTATACTGATTTATGTGCTGCACTTATAGCAGTTGGATTACAAGCTGATGAATTGCAAATCTGGAAAGAAGTAGATGGTATTTTCACTGCTGATCCAAGAAAGGTCCCTACTGCTAGATTAATTGATCGAATTACCCCTGAAGAAGCAAGTGAATTAACCTACTATGGATCAGAAGTCATTCACCCTTTCACAATGGAACAAGTGATTCGGGCCCGTATTCCAATTAGAATTAAAAATGTCATGAATCCAAATGGAAATGGAACAATTATTTTCCCTGATTTTGAATCAAGGGCTGGTGACCAAACTCCATTACATCCACCAATTGCTGTTAGTGATTTATCTTCACCATTATTAGCAGCAATTGGAAGTCCTAAATCTAAACTCAAACTTCCAACTGCTGTTACAACCAAGCAAAATATAATCGTACTCAATGTACATTCAAATAAAAAAAATCAATCACATGGTTTCTTAGCAAGAGTTTTCGATTTACTTGACAAGCGAAGACTTGTAGTTGATTTAATCTCCACCTCTGAAGTTCATGTTTCAATGGCTTTACATTCCAACATCTCTGAATCATCTTTCAAAGAAGCACTTGTTGAACTCCGTAAATACGGTACTGTAGATGTTACCCGTAAACTATGCATTGTTTCATTAGTAGGTAAAGAAATGAAACAATTAGTAGGTATTGCTGGTAAAATGTTCTCCACCTTAGCAGAAGCTAATATCAATATTGAAATGATCTCACAAGGAGCAAGTGAAATCAATATCTCATGTGTTGTTGATGAAAACGACGCTCTCAAAGCCCTTAATGTTCTTCATCAAAGACTTTTAGTGCCTATTATCAATAGATAGATATTTAAATCAACTTTCGTGTATAACCCTCTCCCTCTACTGCCTCCGGCGGCCGGGCTCTGCCCGGACCCGTTGTTCCGAGCTACGCTCGGAAATCTTCACCCATAAAGCTGATATAATATATCCTATATTATGAATTATCCAATCCTAAATTAACATTCCCATCCATTTATTAGGATTAATACCACGCCTACTTCATGTGCTACTTCATGAGATCAAAGAGAGTAACGGTAACAGGATATAGACTGTTATGATTCAGCCAATTGCTTGATTCAGTATTATATACAAGAATTTTGCTCTTAGAACTACTACTTCAGGTTTATGTATCACCAGTTACTTAGAAATTATTGTAGATTTAGATATATATACTTTGTGCAATTAAATAATTAAGTTCTATCAGGTGTACCTCAGGACAATCGGGTTTTATTCAGAGTAATATTACTTTCTGAAACAATCTTTCACCACTCGGTACTTAAACTCTTCCATTTAATTTATATATACAGCACTGGTTCCTGAAACGATTACTCAATTCCGAGCGTAGCTCGGAACAACGGGTCCGGGCAGAGCCCGGCCGCCGGAGGCAGTGGAGGGAGAGGAGAGTGTAGTTAATTATTTAAAGCATCACGTAAAAGTTTAGCAATAGCAATGGCTTTTTCTTCTTCTAATCTTTTTGTTACTACTTGAACACCTACTGAAGCACCGTGGAAGAGATCTTTATCGTACCATTCATGAACTTTTTTATCCATTTCATTAGCAGGTTTGAAATTTTCAATTGGTAAATCAATATTTTTATCAACATAGGTTATTGGAACTGCCACTGCTGATAAATCTAGTAAATTAATTGTTGCCATATAGGTACTGATAGCATCTGGAGTGTATGGTCGGAATGAAGCAGATTCCCATGATGGTAAAATCCATGCAGATACTGGTTTGCCATTGAATGTTCTTTTGCTTGTATCATTCCAATAATCCAAATATTTCTTTTGAATTTCATATTTAGTGTCAGCATCAGACCAATGTTCATTTAGAGATCTTGCAATTAAACCATCTTTGTGTACTAAACTTGGTTCACCACTTATTTCACAAGTATCAAGAATTTCTTTATAACCATCTGCATTGTAAACGTTATCGGTACATTCTAAAATAGCATGATGGCCTTGAGGTTCCCAATCGATAATTTCATGACCAGCATTTTTCAAGGCTTTAATTGTTTCTTCAATTGCTCTATTGATAGGTGGGTTTGGATGGATGATTCCATCCCATCTCATAACACCAAATGAAAGTTTCTCATCTAATTTAATATCTCTCCATGGAATAGGAACAACTCTTGGATCAAGATTCCAAGATTCAAATCCAATAATAAGTTTGGTGAATAATTCTAAATCGTCTAAATCTTTTGCTAATGGACCAATAACTGATGGAATTACTGATTGCCCAGAATATGAATTTGAAACATTATGATAAGGAATTCTACCATGAGAAGGTCTCAACCCATATAAATGATTAAAAGTTGCTGGAATACGAATTGATCCACCAATATCAGTACCAAGACCTAATAAACTTCCATGAGCACCAATTAAAGCTCCTTCACCACCAGAACTTCCTCCTGCTGATAAGTTTCTGTTTATTGAATTATATGTATAACCCCAAATATTACTATGAGTATCCCCTGCCATCATAGCCATTGGAACAGTGGTTTTAACATAAAAGACTGCACCAGCATTTCTTAATAAAATAGCAATTATCGATTCATCCTCCTTACTAGCCGGTTTACCAAGATGACTAACATAACCAATAGAAGTTTCAATCCCTTCAAGATTAACCTGATCTTTTAATGATATTGGAATTCCATGTAATGGACCAATGACTTTACCATTCTGTTGATAATAATAATCCAATTCTGTAGCAGTTTTAATTGCTTTATCAAAGAAGATTTCTGAACAACAATTTAAAATTTGATGCGCATAAGCAGCTCTTTCGCAAAATGCCTCAGTAACTTCAAGTGAGCTTAATTCTCCCTTTGAAATCAATTCAATCAATTCAATCATTGACTTTGAAGTAATTGATTTACAACTAGGTGATACAATCTTATCTAAATAAATCAAAGCATTTGGTTCTTCTGAAACATCTGGAATAGATTTCAATATCCATTTTGAAGGAATATTCGATTTAACTGCCTTTTGCTTAGCTTCCGCTACCTTTTTCCAATTCTTTTCACTCATTGTTCTCACCTTCTTTACCCCAAACAATTAAGGTACAAATGTCTCGGATTATATACGCTGATTCGGCGGTTATCTGCGCGGTAAATTCAAGATAACCGGATTACAACGCGCCTCTACTAAAATGGATATTCCAGGGGTAACTGGCCAACTGCCTCCGGCGGCCGAGCGCTGCCCGGACCCGTTGGTCCGAGCGGAGCTCGGATAAGCTAAGTAATCGGCTGTATAATTCTAATACTAAAGTTTTACATCACAATACAATAAAGGTTTCTACTCTATGATCTCATGTGTAATAATCAATTTACACAATCTTTCAATTAAATCTATATAATTTATTTTAACAATTAATACAAACGATACAGAACGATACTTGGTTAGTATCAGTGTACACTATCTAAGGTGATGAAGAATCAGATGAATAAGTGAAGAATGATGATGAACTACTAGATCTCTTCCCTTTATCTCGTTCGCTAGAACTATTATTACATGCTACAAAGGCTAGTAAGTCCAAGGAATTGGTTGTTACTGGTTTATCTTGCGAATTCAAAGTGGTATGTGATGAAAAATGATTATTTAAACCTTTCCTTCGAGAAAAGCTTCTCTCGCATCCTGGAAATGTACATGGATATGGATACTTTCCTGTATGTATGGACTTATGTTCTCTTAATGAACTATGATCACGAAATGTTTTATCACAAACATCGCATGAATATGGTTTTTCACCAGTATGAATTCTTGTATGAACAGTTAATGCCTGCCTCCGTATGAATCTCTTACCACAAACATTACACATATGCGACCTGATCTTAGTATGAACTAATTCTACCAAAGTTAGTGATATTTTCCAAGTTGTTTAACAGATAATACTTACCATGTGCAATCAAATTACCTCTAGTTGAAAATTCTTTATTACAGATTGTACAAACCAAACCAGTGCTTTCAGGAACTCTTCGACTTCGTTTTGGATATTGATGATCAGATTTTTCAATACGTGGTGTCATTGGGTTTTTTCATCAATCATGTATAGAATTTGTTACAATGGGTGAAATGAAAATGATAAACTTATGTTGAATGGAAGTTATAATACAAATTTATTAACGGTACTACCATAAAATATTCTTCCGAGCGGTATCGATTATAAAATAGAGATTAATAAATAGAACATAATGCATTAAATAAACATTTATGAGATTTATGACATGAAATATATTTATATCCCCATAATTTGTATACGCCGTATATTTTTGATTATAAACTTATTATGATGGAATTAGGAAGCATGTAAAGTGAAGATGTATCATAAAGCCATTCTGTATAATATTAATTGGAATTAATATGCAGGTATTGCTTAGAGCATTAGATGGATCTACCGTCTTCTGCCTCCGGCGGCCGGGCTCTGCCCGGACCCGTTGCTCCTCGCTTCGCGAGAATTTTTGAATAAGCGGAAAGAAACGGTTACCGTATACTTTCTGCGCGGAGCGCAGCAACGGGTTCGGGCAGAGCCCGGCCGCCGGAGGCTATCTGATCATGTAATAAATATATTAAATATATAACTAAGTATAATTATTCCAAGCACCAGGTTGTCCACGCCAGGATGACCGACCATCATGTTGTTGATTATCTTGACCATGTTGTGGAGGTTTTATTGATTGTTGATATTGAGATGGTGATTGAAATGGTTGTTTTGACTGTTGATGAGGAGGGAAATTTCCTCCGGCATTTCTTAATTGATTTGACAAAACAGATGGAGGAATTTGAACTGGCGGCTGTGGTGCTCCTCCTTGTTGTGCTCTATCAAATTGTGTTCTTTGACTTCTTAAAATTAATGGTGGTATTGGCATTTCAAATGGTGGAGGACGATCGATTTCAAGACCACCTTTTCTTGTTTTGAATAATAATGAGATTGGAAATGGTTCTGATTTATCATGTCTTTTTGGCCTTACTCTTCTAATGAAACCGCTATCATCATCATCGTCATAATCATCATCGTCATTACTGTTATTTTCATTATCTTGCTTCTCTTTTAATAACCTAAGATATTCTTCTTCCTCTTCTTTAACGATTTCTTTTGTATTCTCAATTTTATTTTCCCAGAATTCTGCCCATAATAAATTACGTTTCTTACGTTTATTTGCTAAATAGCGATTAAATTGAGCAACCACTTGTTGTCCATTAAGAACTTGGCTAATGTTTACTTTGTGAACAACAGAACTAGACGGATTGTGGTGAGTATTATGAGAAAGACCTAATAAAGCAGCTACCTCACTTGCACCAGCAGATCTAGATCCAGGTCCTGAAGTTGGAAAGTGACGAAGTGGTGTTGGAGTACCATCATTAGTTGTATTTGATGAATTTGGAGTTGCAATTGCTGTTTCAGAATCAGGTTTAGAAGATGTTACAGAAGTAGCAGCTGCTACTACTGCTGCTATAGCAGCAATATTACTATTATCTTTTGATACTGGTTGAAAATCAATTGATCCATGAATACCAGAACCAGGAATAAATGCTACAGAAGGTAGCCCTAATTGAGATAATATTGACGGAGCAGCTGCTAAAGCAGTTCTTTCTTGAACACTTAATGGTTCTTGTTGACGAACAGTTTGCCGTTGAGTATTTAAAGCTTCCAAAGGAGAAACAATACGAATAGGAACAGGGGGTTGAAATTGCTGAGGTTGGGGTAATGATATTTGAGTGGTATGTTTAGTAGGCATACGAGTTCTTTTACGTCGTCGAGATGTAGAAGATTGATTTGGAGCAGGTATAGTTGTAGTTGGTGTTTGGTTTTGAGATTGTTGTTTGGGTATAGGAGAAGCAGATTGACCCTGACCAATTCCACCAACACCTGGCACACCACCTGGTACACCACCTGGTACACCACCTGGTACACCACCTTGTACACTACCATCTTCTTGTTCCATCAACTGGGGAGTCATGAGTTGTTGAGCATTGTATTCTTTTTGAGAATTAGGATCACCTGAATCACCCTCCTCCTGCTGTTGCTGTAAAGCCAATTGATGAGCCAGTAAAGACTTTCTATCCAATATAATAGGATCAACTTCAGTAAAGCCCTGTTCAATAGCTTTTCCCTCCCAATAATCATCTCTAACTCTTTTACCATCCTTTATAATTCTTGAACCAAATTGTCTAAACATAGACCTAGCAGTAACAATAGCAATTTGACGAGATCTAAAAGAATAAGGTAATAATTGTTGTTCAATCAATGCTTCTTTCTCCTGTTGAGTAGCAATAAGTTTAAACAAAGATCTATTTTTATTAAATAACAAATAAGAATCTCTATAATTCAATTCCTTAGCACAATCAGTAGCCATCATATAAAGTCTTGAACGTCGATTAGGTAATTGAAATGTCTTTACACGATATTCACGACCGCCCAATAAATGACCATCTTTAGTAACCTTCTGTTCCCCCATTTCATCAATAACAGTAGAAACAAATTCATCACCCGTAGGTGTAACTTCAGCCCTAGTAAACTGACCCAGCTGTAACATAACTAACTATTATTACTATACACTGCACACTATCTATTCAAACACGAAACAAAATGTCGTGAACCGAGACCTATACACATACACGCGGCTGCGCCGCACACATCCCGTGCCTCCGGCGGCCGGGCTCTGCCCGGACCCGTTGTTCCTAATAAATGGGGGTTAGGTCAGGAGAAATTTCCTCGCGGAGCGAGGAACTACGGGTCCGGGCAGAGCCCGGCCGCCGGAGGCAGCGTCGTGGGGGAGGGGGGAAGAAGGTCATAAAATATAATAAATAAAGAAGGTCATAAATTTCTTTCTAAAAGTAAAAGAAAAAAGATTCTATGCTTATGATAGAATAATGTGGTTTGTGCAATCATCATTATATTAGGCATAAATAGAAATCGTTTAGTTGTCGTTCGTGATGAAGAGAAAATTGCTTTGTTTAAAAGAATGAAAAGAAAAATGAATATTATTGTGGAGGGGGGGAGAGGGGGTGTGAGAGATGATTGAGGTCGGGTTTGGGTTGGATTTGAAACTGAGACTTGGTGTTTTTATTGAATTAATTGTTCGTTTTCATAAACACTTTGAAGTGGTTGTCTGTTAGTTGGGGTTGCTGCTGTTAAGTCTATTGGTTTTGTGTCTAGACATGCCCAACCTTCAGGAAATACTACATAACATAAACTTGATCCTAGAATTGATGATGCTTCTGCTACTCCAAACATTTCTTTGAACTTTTTTTGACATGCAGTGGCTGGGATTCGTTTGTTTCTATCTCTCGACACTTCTTCTGAGATATATTTCCATTTAGCTCGTTCTCCTGATTCAAGTAATTCTTTTAAGCAATCAATATCATCTTGTGTCCAATCAACTCTTCTGTTTACTATTGATTCATAATGTAGACGTACTTCTTCTTCAGTTTCTAATCCTGCTACACGAGCAATTTCTGAAAGTGATTTCCCTTGTTTGTAGAGTGAGAGAATGATTGAATCTCGGTCAATAGAGTGGTTTTTAGCTGATCTTCTTCTTCTATGCGCTCTATAAGCAGCGGCATTGGATGCTGAGAGTGATGAGGAGGAAGCATTCGGTGTTGATGCAGCGGTTGAATTAGATGTATTGTTGTTGGTGTTTGATTTCAAAGGAGAAAGAGAGGTTGATGAGGATCTTCTACGGTGGTGGCTGTAAGGATAGGATGAGTCTTGATTGGTGTTGGAGTTGTTGGAGGTGTTATTAGTTGTAGAGGAATTGTTATCTCCTAATGATAATCCAGCTGTTGCAGTTGTTATTGAAGCAGATGGTCGATGTGGACTTGGGTTTCTAGTACGAATTGTTGAACTATCAGCTGATAATTCTGGTTTTATTAGAATAGACGCTAGAGATGATGATGATGCTTTATGTCCTCTTCTCCTTGGTGCTGTTGATGGAGATGACGTTGATTGGTAGAGGTTATAATTGGTATCTAAGTTGGAATCATTATGTGGTAAAGGAGGAAATTGAAAGCTGAAAGGTGAAGCAGTCGATGGTGTTAAAATGGTATTAGAGGAGGAGGATGTTGGTAATGAATGATGATGTGGTGGTTGTTGCTGCTGCTGTTGCTGCTGCTGTTGTTGTCTTCCCCCTGAAACCAATTGATAAGCATTGTTCGTTATTAAATCTTCATTTCCATTATACGGATTATTCTGTAAATATGGATTATTATTATTAGTAGTACTTGATAAATTATTATTTCTTGTTGAAAAATTACCAAGTGGGCTTGTCATTGATGTATGCTGAGAAGAAGATGAAGAATTTGATGATTGATCAATGGTTTGATCAGTAGCTAGTCCATTATTAAATGGTGCTAAAGGAGAAGTTGTGTTTGTTGATGAATACGGATTTGGAGTTGTTGTTGCAGTATGTTGATATAAACTGGAATAAGAAGAAGAATACATTATAGAAATTAATGAATTAATCAACCAGTTTAGTTTAATTGATTATAGGTTATTTGTTTATTATTATATTCATGAAATTATTATTTGAAATGCTGAGTTAAGAAAATTTTGAAGCCGGCAGGAATGAAACAAGAGGAATAAAAGGGTTGAGTCATGAAGGGGAGATATGAGGTGAGATGAAGATGAGAAAGGGGGTAGTGATAGTGGTGGTGATAGTGCTACTGATAGTAATACTAAACAAGATACAAGATAGGTGCAAGATACTGTTAACACTGCTGATACTGCTGATACTGTTGATACTGTTGACACTGATGATAGTGTTGATACTGTTGACACTGATGACTGTTGATACTGATTCCCTCACTAATATACAATATTTTTTCTATACGGCAATACCCCAATACGATATTGAATTCAATCAACCTTCAATGTCGTTAGATAATATCTTATATTAATCAACTTTATTTTTTATTAAATTCTTTGATGATCAGATTGGAATGAAAACTGGAGATGAAATTTTGATGTTTTATAGAAGGATTTATTATTTCCATCTATCTGCAATGAGAATTATTCGATTAAACAAGATAAAAGAAAAAAAGATTTGAACCGTAAATAAATAGAATTGAGATTTTTCTTAACCGATTTAATCGCCGTGATTTCGGCAAATGTGGGCCGGTCAACAATCAATATTTGATCCACTATCTGTTGCTTAGGAGAAAATAGGTGGGACACAGTCAGCCGATTGAAAACTTTGTTTATTTGCCTTATTAAGCAAATGTGAATGCAGTTTATTTTGCAGAAAGCGTTGACAGTGGCAGGCAGTAAGGGTAAGCTTTAGGTTAGTTAAGATCCGATAGATCTGCATAAGTGGAGAAATGAATGAGAGAGAGAGAGAGAGGATGAATGTTAGATTGAGGTTAGGTGTTGGAAGTAGGTGGTGAATGCGTGGTGGTAGTGAATGTGTGGTGATGGGTGTTGAGATTAGATGATCAGATAATCAGGTGACTTAGATTAGATTAGATTAGATGATAAGACGGTACTAATAATAGCAGTGGTGAGTATTATTCTTGCAATTTCTACACTTATAACTACCCTGTGACCAAACTCCTCTCTTCTCCTCTCATCCCTTCCTACCTTCCTACCTCCTCCCTCCTACCTCTACCTCTACTTACCTGCTTATCTTGTCACCTATTGGAATGTCTATTGCATATGTTATTATCCTCTATGCATATAAAATATTATCAAAAATTATGCTTATAAAACTGTACAATGAAATTCCAAGTCTATGGTTACTATCTATTGAAATCAAAATAAAAGTTTAAAAAAGATTCAAATCCTTTGCTATTAATTTAACGCCTTAATCTAGCTTATCGTTAATGAATAATTGAATTCACAATGTCTTTCCTTTCACGCGTATTTGAATTTTATAAACACACCCATTGGAAAGGGTAAGGAAATGAATCTGCAGGTTTTATAATATGTGTAAATTGTGCAAAGAGCCATATGAATTAAATAATAACGTGAGTCAAGTATAATTGTCAAATGATTTACTATGCATTGGAGTAGCACTAGGCTATCAGTTAGTATCAGAATAATTTAACATTGTTGTCTTTCATTTCCATATAGTTATTCTTATCTTTCATATCCGCCGTTAGGTTGAACCCTGGCCTCTCCCTTCTCTTTTTCCTGCATGTCGATTAACTGCCTAAATCATCATTAACAATCTATGTACAAATCTTAACGTTGCTATGAAGTGGGTTCCTTAAAAACCCGAGTTAAATTGCTTTACTTAGAAAAGATCGATCTGGGAAATCGACTGTGGGTGAAACATTGGATCGAGTTAGCATAACCTATAAAGATCGAGTGGAATGAATATCCTAGTACATACCTATAGTGCAGAACTATACATGTCTATAGTAAAGTTATAAATTCTTGTATAGAAAGTAATCCCCGTGCCGTTGCAAAAATGGTAGGTTAATGCAATAAGATAATCCTTCTTAACAGAGCCTATAATCACAATAGTACCGTACTTTAAATTTGAGTTTAATATTAAATAATAATCCAGGGTCTAGATAGGGTCCAATGATTATTACGTCTGCAATGAAGTAACATAATAAAACCTTAAAATATATTAAATATATTATAATGAAAACTTAATTGATAATGACATTGATATCGGATTGAGTAGTGTATGGAAAGATACGAAGAAATACGATATTTGATAAAGTAGGTGAAGTTAAGTTAAGTTGCGTTTATAAATGACTAGTCGTTGAGGCATTGTAAGTAAGGCTGGTTGACTGTGATATTAAGCAAAGTCTGGCATGTATGGGCATTGCGGTAGTTAGAGTCATAGAAAGAGCTGATATTAGATTTTTTTGATTTTGTAGATAAAATATAAAAGTTAAATCCTCAGTAGTATCTTTATCGAATAAATATACTTAGTAGTAAGAACAAAGAGATGTCTGAGATGAAAATTCTTTGATTATCGATCGTCGATGAATTTACTCAATTTGGGCTATTCTTCCATGGGACCCTGCGTTGGAAGTGTGGGGTAGAACTGAACCTATAGAGTAACGACAGAAGAATGAGCGGGAAGTGGAGATATATGTATTGATAAGTTGGATAGTAGATGTTAATTTCGCTTCAAGATATGTTGGTAAATGAAGAAAAAACGAGAATGATAATGAACTTTGCATGATTTAGATTGTAATCCTAGTATAAGCTATAAAAATGAAGGGGAATGGAAAGTATGCGTTATCTACAACTTTTTGTAGAATAGTTTGCAATAGTTTGTTAATATTATAATCATTTGTTAGAATAGTTTGTTATGTAATTGTCACTGTTTACTAATTACAATGCTCGATCTGTTAATTAATTGATTATAAGTATTAAACTGCATGATTTGAAGGAAAGAAAGAAAAGGATATATATATTGTTTTATGTAGTTTTGTACAAATACAGATATAATTGGATACCTATGAGAATAGCAATTATAGGTGTTTAAATAGTTCTCTTCCTACGAATGCTAGCATGCATGGTTATGGCAACTAACGATTATTCAGAGTTCTTATCTTATCGTTAATACTTAACCTTAGCCTATGAGATCAACCCGACGGAAATAGAATTACTTGCGATCCGTACGAGTGGATTAGATAAGCAGATTTTTATTTATAAAGCATCACTAGAAGGAGAGATTCAGCTTTTTATTGTTGATTACAATGATTCTTCAGCCTTGTAACAACTGTTTCATTGCTGACTTTCCGCCTCAATAGTGTTAGGAGAAGAGTTTAATTCTGTAAAATCAAGCTAGCTTGATACCTATATTATCAATATATATAGTATTATATAATTTATAGAGAAGAACCGTTCTTATTTTACGCTAATTAGGTATTGGCTTCACATTGAAATTATCTGCATAGATAATATACCAGCAAGTGCTAAAACACCAGCCCAGCCACCTCAAAACTTCTATATAAGCTACCAGTAATAATCAATTAGCAGTTTATCTTGTTGCGTAATATAATTATCTAAATAGATGATTTAGTTAGAGAGTTAAAAACTCTTTCTGAGGTGGGCCGGTGGATACCGTGAAGCTCCATACGCATCGGGATAATGTACGGCTGAGTCTGAGAGTTGATTAGATATGATTAACGAAGATGAGATCATGAAATTTCTGGATTTTCCCGTAATAAGATTGAAACGATGATTCTTCCGCGAGATCAGGATGCCAATAAAGCACTGGGAGAGAAGTCCCTGCAAAGATTAAAAAACGTTAGTTAAATCCTCGCGTAGCGAGGAACAACGGGTCCGGGCAGAGCCCGGCCGCCGGAGGCATTGCTAACGATAGAACAGAGTAAAGTGTTATTAGTTGGAGCAGGAGGAATTGGATGTGAATTATTAAAGGACTTAGTTTTATTAGGAGTTGGAGAGATTCATGTGGTTGATTTAGATACGATTGATTTAAGTAATTTAAATCGACAATTTTTATTTGGTAGAGAACATATTAAGAAAGCAAAAGCAGTAGTAGCAAAAGAAACAGCATCTAAATTTAATCCTTATGTTAATATTGTTAGTTATCAAGCCAATATTTGTGATAAAGAATTTAATGTGAAATGGTTTAGAGGGTTTAATGTTGTTTATAACGCATTGGATAATTTAGAAGCAAGAAGACATGTTAATAGAATGTGTTTAGTTAGTGATGTTCCGTTGGTGGAGAGTGGTACAGCAGGATTCAATGGGCAGGTGCAAGTGATTTTACCAGGTAAGACGGAATGTTATGATTGTTATCCAAAACCAGTACCAAAAACCTTTGCAGTTTGTACTATTCGTAGTACACCTTCACAACCGGTTCATTGTGTGGTATGGGCAAAGAATTATTTATTTAGTCAATTGTTTGATGAGAATAATGAAGAGAATGATGTTGAAGAGGAAGGGGAAGGGGAGGATGAAGAGGAGTTAAAGAAGTTGAAAAGTGAGAGAAATGAATTGAAGGAATTGAAGGGAAAGATTTTAGAGGAGGGTTTTTTTGAACAGATGTTTAAAAAGGTATTTGGAGTTGATATTGAAAGGCTGCTGATGATGGATTCAATGTGGAAGACAAGAAAGCCACCTATTTTGTTAAAGTATGATGAATTAGAAAGAGGTTCGGATAGTGCTGATGTGATTAAAAATGATCAGAAAATATGGACTTTGAATGAAAATTTTCATGTTTTGAAAGATAGTTTAAGAAGATTACAAAAGAGATTAAAAGAAGAGAAAACGTTATCTTTTGATAAAGATGATATTGATACACTTAATTTTGTTTCATCAGCAGCTAATATTCGATCATATATTTTCTCAATTCCTTTGAAATCTGAATTTGATATTAAACAAATTGCTGGAAATATCATTCCTGCTATTGCAACTACTAATGCTATAATAGCAGGTATTTGTGTTTTACAATCATTACTTATATTTGATGGACAAGTAGAAGAATGTAAGAATGTATTTTTATCAAGATTGCCAGAATATCTAGTACAATCGATTAGATTATCACCACCAAATCCACATTGTGTTGTTAGTGGAATTGCCCGTACGGTAGTAAAAACTGATCCAAGTAAAAGTACATTAGGCGAATTGATTGATTCATTACTTAAACTGGAATTAGGTTATAGTGAAGAACTCAGTGTTGTTACTGACCAACTTCTTTATGATCCTGATTATGATGATAATCTTAGTTCAACATTAGCAGATTTAAAAATCACTGATGGATCTTTCATTACAATCATAGATGAAGATGATGATGGTAGAGTTAATTTAGAACTATATATTGAAAGTGGAGAAGATAAAGGGTTTATATTAAAGGAGAAACCAGTTATAGGATTAAAAGTGAAAAAAGAAGAGGAAGAGGAAGATGTAGATGGTGATATTAACGTGGGTGATGGTGATATAACCAACAATAAGCGGAAACCCGATGAATTACTCGATAATTCAACTTCTAAAAAATTAAAAGTAGAACCTGCCACTGATGAAATCATTCTTATCGATGATGATGAAGCAATTGAAATATTTGATTAAGATTGATAATTCTAAAATAGGAAATTCCAGGGGTAAGATAAGGTAAGGGTAGTAATTATACCCATAGTATAATATTACATAGTATAATATTAATTACATAGTTTCAAGTATATATAAGTATAAATATAAATATTATTATAAACATGATTATAATCATCACCATGTTCCTACTATAACACTTACTACCCATACTGGTAACCATACACCTATGATTACTCCCCATGTCCAAACTTGTAGTCCTCTCCAACCCCATACTAAAGATAGAATTAGTTCCTTTGGAGGTAATTCTTTTATATAACTAAGGATTAAAAGACCAACCCAGGGGGAGCTGATTGTGAGTAAGATGATATTTTTATAGAGTGGTAAACCAGGTCTAATCCAACTAAGAGGGACGGTAATGATACCAAGACAGAATGATAAAGAGAAGTTTAATGTTGATAAAGTAGTTAAGAATAAACCAAATAGGATCATAGTAAGAGAATGTAATGAAGTGAGGGTAGTGAGGGTGGTATTGGTGGTGGAAACGTTGGTGGAAACGTCGGTGGTAGCGTTGCTGCTACTCTTGCCGGTAGAGTTACTTTCATCAACAGAAGCTTCACTCCCGTCGATTCTACTATAACTACCTTCTCCTCTCATTATTCTTCTACCTACTGGTATACCAACAGATGTGACTACCCCATAACTAATCACTAAAGGAAATAATCCCTCTGAATTTATCTTTAAACTTATATAAGCAAATAATTGACATACCACTACAACGGCTGCCAATACGACACTGGGAATAAAAATAACCCTTTTGAAATCTCTATCTCCTACTTTGATCAAATTATAAACTGCTATTAATGGAAAGCTATTTGCTATTAACATTGCCGATGGTAAATAAGTTCCTATACTAACAAATTTCTTTGGCGATAGAAGAAAGTAAAAAAAGAATGATTGATGAAAATGTTCTAATAAATTATTAATAGATCTAAATAATGATTCAGCTATTCTACCAAAGGTTGTTATGTCCATTGGACCACCAACACCTCTTGCTTTAATAGTTATAGAATCAATTCTCCAACCAGAGAAATTTTCACTACCAGGACCAGGTCCAATACCAGCTATAAGTTGAGATACAATACCTCTAAGTAATGTTTTCAATCGTTCTGAATAAATATTATACCCAACAATCATCCCTTGAATAAACACTCTTAATCCTTCATGTTGACTAATAATAACTGCTGAGTTTATTAAATCAAGATTTGGTAATTGACCATTCAATCCTTCATAAAAGATCTCTACTGAATCCAAATAATCAGATTTAATTGGATAATCCAATACAACAGCACCTTCAATACCACCAGCAGTATTCTGTAATACAGTATGATAATCAGATATCCATGATCTCATAGCAAAATGGCTATCTGATGTAACAACAAATATAATATTCTTTGACCAAATTGACCATTTTAAGAAATATTTTGCTAATGAAATTACCAAACTAACACCACCGCCATTAAACTGACCTTCTTTATTAATCCAAGGAGCAGCCAATACCATTGCTTCAGCATGTGGTCCTCTTGGACAATGCAATATTCCATATACATTAGTACCACTAATACTTTCATTATTATGAGAAATAGTCCAATTATGAATTGAAGATTTCAAACCAATATCATTCATCCATTGATAAACAACTTCAGCCTTTTCTAAATCAGATTTTGTTTCTAATAAATGAACTTCTTCTCTATATCCCCTTACAATATTCCATTCCGATTCTCGAAAATACGTCTTTGCTTGAGCAGGTAATAAAGCATTTTCAGAAATATAAGTATTACGAAATTGCCCTTCAATTGGCAGAATCAATAACCAAGAAATGCCAGAGATAACAGCAAAAAGAGAAAGATATTTTAAAGAGGCTAATAATTTAGGGATTAACCCTAATTTAGTAGCTTTTTTTTGAATATTTTCAAAAATGCCCATGGTGAAAGGAGATGGATGAGGAGGTGAGGTGGAGGTGGTGGTGGAGATGGAGGTGGTGAATATGGTGAAGTACGCATGATGAAATTTCATCCTTTAAGAGGATATTTTATAAGGATATAATGATGGGCTATGGGGATGGGATGGGGAGTCTTACAGTAAGATTTATTTTATATTTAATTTAAAAAAAGAGAATATCGAATAGAAGCGTTGATAGATTTTGTATTTATATCTTATTTATTAGCTTGTTATCTAATTATATATATGACCGAGTTCAAATATAAATACTGGGACTCATATCTCGTAGTTATCTTTTGAAGATCATTTCTTCTCTCTATCAACTACATACTTAAGCAATCGTTATCTTTTAAAGTATTGATATTATTCGTTGAACAGGATAATTCTATTTATAATAAAAGGAATTGAATAAATTTGGAAGAGGAAGTAGAAGAGGGGGACTTTTGTACAGCAGGATGTTTCAGAAGAGAAGGAGGTTGGTTGGAAGAGGATACGGGGACGAGAAGAAGGTTGTAAAAGATGATCAAAAAAGGGAAAATCTATTAAACCATATATAACTTCATATAAACAATCAAGCGAGTGACATATAAATCATCAAGAAAAGATTAAGAAATATATTCTAATTAATTAACTCTGGAAAATTATACTCTGCCTCGATGTAAATTTATAATGCAAAGATCTACAGGGTGTAGGACTACTGTCTATTATCTTGAGCGAGTAAAAGAGAGAAACATTATTTATTAATTATATCTGATTCTCTAATCCCTCTCTAGTATATTATATAACTTTGTTACTTTACACTAACAATTGAATAAAAAACTATGAACATTGTCCAGATTGCAACCCAAAAAGTACAGCCTCATCTAAGCCGTTCGTTCGTTACCGCCGCATGAAGTTGAAATTTTGAAAAATTACCTTCGAGATCACTCCAAACTTCATGCTTCAACATTACAATAACCAAAAATGTTAAAAGTTTCCAATCGTTTACCAGGGATGATACCCACTTTAAAAAGAGGTATTAAAACCAAGACTAAAATTCCTGTTCAATTACATAAAGATTGGCCAGGTTTAGGATCAAAAGGTGAAATTGTTCGAGTTAATCCTGGGCAGATGAGAAACCAACTTCATCCAAGAAATGGAGCATCTTATGTATTAAAAGGAACTCCATTAAAGATTCCTCTTAGAACTAGAGAAGAGATTTTAGCAGAGAAGGAAGCTATACGCCAAAAAGAAAATGAATTAGAAGAATTAAAACAACAAGAAGAAGAAGTTAGAAATCCAAAGAAAGGATATAATGATGTTTTATCAGCATTAGGAATTCGCACTGAAAGTAAAAGTGAATTAAATTTCTTAAAATTCCCTTCTAAAGCTACAGCAAATGAATCTAACAACACCGAATCTGCATCAAGTAAACTATTTACACTTCAAAATTCCATTCAATCACTACCACCAATCATCAACTTGCAAAGAGAAAGTGAAATAACAGGGTTCTTAAAAAAGAATCTCAATGTTAAAGAATTTGTTAAACATATTTATAAATTAACTGGTTCAGAAATACCAATAGAAGATATCAAATTTGGAATTAAGCATGAATCAGGAAAGGTACAGACCACTGAAATTGATCATGTAGGAAGTTATGAAGTTGTATTTAAATTATCCAACGATATATCAATTAAGCGAACGATTTCAGTAAATTCAAATGGGGTTACTCCAGAAAATTTAAGTAGACCATTAAATGCCAAAATAGGAGAAAATAAAGAAGAAGTCAAAGACAAAGCAGGAAGCGAAAGCGAGGCAAAGAAAGCCAGCGAAACAGAATCCACATCTAAATCAAAATCATTTGAATGGGAGAATGAACTTCTTGTTAAATTACAAGACAAAAGAGAAAAATAGTTTATTGTAAATAATATAATGTAAATAGAACGTTAGAAAATAGTATATTATTCCTCGCTTCGCGAGGAACAACGGGTCTGGGCAGAGCCCAGCCGCCGGAGGCATAAACGGGAGCAAGGGTAGATATAGATTAGATAATATGCAATTTAGTTTATACAGCTATGATTGAGAAATGGGTGATTCTTTGCTTTTCGGTTAAGTTTCCAATAAGAGGTTGGATGTAATCGTTTCCATTTTGATTGATGAGGGAGTTGATTGTTTCGATATACATTAATTTGATATTAATGTTGTCGATAGCGAGGGTTAAAGCAGGAGGGAGTTCATCTTCAAAATCGTCGAACGATGGTTTGGAAGAGATGAAATTGTGGGATTCATCAACGAAGTCGAAGGTTGGAGAGGAGGAGGGGGGTAATTGAGAGATGATGGATGGTTGTAATTTGGTGATATTATTAATGAGTAATTGGAATAAGATTGATTTTTGTTGTAAAGAGATTAAGTCAATGGACATGAGTTTTAATCCACCTGCAATGCTGAGTTTTAGTTCGTGTTGATTGGTGATGTTGAGGGAGTTCCATTCGGAAAGGAATTGATCGAAATTGGTTAATAAGCTGGTGGCGTTTAGAGATTTGATAGGATCTCTGAATAGTGATGAATTGATCATGTTTAAAGTTCTTCCTGGCATATCAATGATGAAGGGGATAAGATCGGTTATTGAGTAATCATTGGAGTCAGGTAGGATAAGAAGGATTAGTTGGATTATATAGGATGCATTTTGTTTCACATGAGGTTCTATTTCAGGATTTGAAATTGAATAATGGATAATTTCAAAGATTTTTTCAAGTCGTTCTTTGGTTATTCCTACACCTCCATAGGCGATAAAGTTTGATAAGGAGGGGATAATAACGTCGATAGTGTTTGATGGTTGGGTTTTAAATGCTTCATAAAAGGTGGTAAAACAGTTTGTCCATAGAGTTGATGATACTGATTTGTTGGTTAAGATGAGAATGTCAATTAATTCTATTGCATCAGGGTAGAGATCGATTTCACCACTTTTAAATACAGGATTTATTATATTTGAAATAGTTTGTTCGAGATTGTGTAATTCATTGTTATCTTGGAAACTATTAAGTAAAGTTGATAGAGTACTAAGTATATGTTGAGCACTTTCAGCTTTTTCATCTAAAAATTGATAATCAGGTGGCTGAGTATTTTGACTTTCTTCAAGTTCTTGTAATATATCTATTAATTGATTTGATAGGTGTTGACAAAGTTTAAAAGTAAATGGAACAAGTTGTTTTGAAAATGTTGATACTAATTCTTCCATAACAACAGATAGTATTTCTGATACAACATCATTATCATAAAGATGAAGGATTTTTTCCATTGTTTCATGAATATTAGGAGATTGTTTTTCAATTATAGTATTATATTTTAGTAGTGCTTGTAATGCTAATGTTGAAGTTATCTTGGTAAGAATATCAGAAGAATCCAAAAATTTACTAATATTTTCACTAATTGCTGTTAATAATTCATCAGGGTAGTTGGCAATTGATGAATAAGTAATAACTATTTGAAAAGATCTTGAGATTAAAAATGGTTGATTTGTTTGGTAGAATATTGGTAGAATATAATTTTTTATAAAATCACTCATTTGATTAATAATAATAGGACTTTGTTTAGTAGCATTAACATCAGATATAGAGCACATGATTTGCAATCCAGTGTCAATATCTAAACAAGATTCAATGTTAGTGATATTATTAATATGCGTTTTGAGAATATTATTTACAGTCATTAATATACCAGGAAGAGCAATAGAATCTCTATGAGCTACTAGCGATCGTATTAAAGACCGTGAAGCACCTTTAACTGTTAATAAACGATCTTGTTCAGAACTTAAATTTTCATAATAAAATTGATCTGGTTCATATTGATATGAATATAAATCTTGTTGAGAAAGTTTTAAATTAGATAAGATTAATTTGGAAAGAATAACATCTAAATTATTGTGAATTATATTCCATAGATTATCAATTCTCAAACAATTTTCAAAGAAAATAGCAATCGATTTTTGTGCGTGACAATTTGATTGATAAGTATTTACAGAAGGAGAAGGTGTAGCAGGGGGAGTAGGTGCTGTTGGTGGAGGTGGAGTTGCAATCTTTTTAACCTGAGAAACATATAAATTACAAATCTGAGAAGCAAATGAAGAAAGAAATAATTGAGAAAATTCTTGATATTCTTGATAATTACCAATTTGTGAGTATTGAGGAATAGTAGAATATCGAATGAAAAGTAAATTAATCAATTCATAAGACCATTTACGACATTTTCTCCAATTAAGAGATGATTCTAAAGAAATAGAAATTGGAATTGCAACTGGTGAATTACCATCTTCACTACCCCCATCACATATTGTTATTATCCATAAGAATAAATTGACCCATTTCTCAACCACGTCTCGTTGTTGTAAATATAAATTTAATTCAAATCCAATAGACTGCTTATACGCTTTTAATATCCTCCATAATATCTCCCCACTCTTTTCCTTATCTTCATCATCTTGATTAGCTAATTGTTGTAATAATGAAGTTGCTAAATCAAGCAATTTAGGTAAAAATGCATTAATAATTTGATGTTTATTCTTATGTTCATTTTCATTACTCTCAATATCATGCCATCTATAATAACGCAACACTTCAATTAAACAAATAACTCCACAATAAACATGTTTTGGATTAGGACTTTCCAATAATTGAGAAATATTATTAATTAAATCAGGCCATGATTGTGGAAATGGTTCTGAAGTGATTAAAAATCCTAATATCGATACTACATGGGATATAATGGAATGATTTTCAATCTCCACCAATGTCTTTAATAATTTCTCTTTAAACAGCTGCTTTTCTTCAAAACCAACTAATTGGCCTTTATTCCAACTTTGATAAATGGTGTTTTTTAAACATAATGAGGCACTTAAACAAACAGATGAATCATCACAAGAATTTACAACATCCAACAAAGCAAATATAAACGAATTACTCTTTTTTGCTTCTGATAACTGTTGTTCAGAAACAATTCTAACATTCTGATTGATATTTAAAGTACCAGATAAGATATCAATTAATGACATGATCTAAAAGTTAGCTATAACGTTTAAAAGTATAAAAGATTTTACTTACCCCTGAGATACCTTAATGCAGATAAGATGAATGGAAATGGAAATAACAATGTAAATGTAAATAAGTAAAATGAATTGAAAATGAGCAATGAAAAATGAAAACTTCCAACTCCTTAATGCAATGCGATATGAGAATAACAATTAGTAATAAACTGAAAAATAAAAATAGAAAATAAAAATCAGCCTTTAATCTTTTAAAATCATCAATTCAATTCTCTTTTCAGTCGGTTAATTCTATTTATTATGTATTAATCCAGATTTGGGGTTTTCTTGACCAGATCAAAATTTCACTTCTTCACTTCTTCACTCCTTTTAATCCTCTATTCACTCTTTTTTCAGCAGATTCCCCGGTGTAATCTAATCTAATCTTACTCTTCGGTAATCTTTAACTGCTTTAGTTTGAATCAAGAAAGACAAAAACAAGTGATGAGCTTCCTCTCTTTTAGGTAATGATTAAATGGTAATGTTTGAGGTACGAGTGTGGCTATAACGTTAGTAAGAAAAAATCTTTAACTTTTAAGTGGGTAAAGGTAAAACCGGTGAAAGCTGCATATAGTTTGGTAACTGTAGCGGAGGGAAGAGAAAGTAAAAGTAAGACAAACACCCCTTGATTAGAATAAGAAAGAGAAAAAAGGAAGTAAAAGAAAAACATTCAAGGGGGAAACTGATAAGGACGACAAACGAAATACAAATACGAATATAGAAGAGTAGAAGAGTAGAATTTTAATACCCCATTCGTATAAAATTAAACACCGATTCGGAACGAACTGCGCTACCGCGCTAAACCTCACAGCACGTTATAGTTTATTCCGCTTAAACTTAGAACTTTGACAGCTGATCTTCCGCCCAATAACCCTCTTAGAACAAGCAGCAATTAAGCTTAAGTTGTAGATGGGAGATAGGGTGTACTTAGTGAATTATTGTATATATAATAGATTCTAATAAGAATAAAGAAAGGGTTTGTTACTTCTTATTACCTATTACGTAGCATATCGCAATACAATACCAACAGTCTAACAGCAAGTTAGCGTAATATATAACTACTCAGGCAATTAGAATATAGATCTAACATTATTCGGTATCTCAATCATAATCTCGAGATCTAATTACATACTATATATATTATTTAATCTATTTAATTTATATATAATCTAGCGCTACCCTACTATCGATCTGCTATTAATTTATCACCTCATTAACCTTAAGCATATTTTTAGACATTTTCACGCACTATAATTTCATTCTATATAAACTTTACTACACCAGAGCATCACCGTAAACCACATTGCCTCCGGCGGCCGGGCTCTGCCCGGACCCGTTGTTCCTCGCTTCGCGAGGATACCTAAAACCGTATAGCACATAAGAGAAGATGATACCAAGCGATGACACGAACCCCGCCGGATTATTGTAAACGACGATCATCAATGTACATAGGCATATTCAGTAACTAACACTGCAATCAAACTTAACGTTGCATCTCAGGGTCCTTTTGCATACAAATATGAAACACGCAACCATGACTCTCAGAGCTGAGGGTTACACACCTACGAAGGATACTACTAATGAACCATTAGCAAAAAGAAGCCATTCCTGTGACAATCAATCGATTATCTCGACCAGACCTAGATTTGTCACTGGTAATACCAAGCAGTAGATCTACTTGCAGGAACAATTATTTCCCGGGGAATAGGACGATGAGCTAGATAATTATAGATACAGAGAAAGTTGATATACAATTAACGAGATATTTGAATATACATATATATATATATATATCTTCGTATGATATACTGTTTTACTTTTTCCCTGAGAGCGGACGGAACCGGTCCACGGCGCCAGGGGCAAAGAGCAATTGTGGAGCAGATTCAGGGGAATACGGCTGATAAATTAGATATCGAGTAATAACAACAATAACGAGCCTCGGGGTGAATTGACAGTCATAGTTGATGTATTATTTATTTATTAAAGAGAAATGATTTTCAATATAGAGGGTGAAGAACCGGGGATGGGGCCGATTCATGTGAAGTTACCCAGGTAAGTAGGAAGTGGTTTGCCTCCGGCGGCCGGGCGCTGCTCGGAATGAAGCAAAATAACATTACTCGCGAAGCGAGTAACAACGGGTCCGGGCAGCGCCCGGCCGCCGGAGGCATCAAGAGAGATGGATTACAAACTAACAATTAGTTTTGTTAATACTATAACTTCACTATGTGCTTTTAGCGGTATAATAATATCTTCAATATCTATTTATCTTCATTTTAAGAATTATAGAAAACCAATGGATCAAAGATTAATTGTTAGAATTCAATTATTATTACCAATATTTGCTATTTCAAGTTGGGCTGGACTACATTCAGAAACTGCTAGTAGTATATTGGATCCAATAAGAGAGATTTACGAAGCATTTGTTATTTATACATTTTTTACTCTTTTAACTAATATTTTAGGTGGTGAACGAGATATTATTATTTCTACTTCTGGCAGAGCTCCAAAGCCGTTAATAATGCCTTTGGATTATCTATTGCCTAATAAAAAGATTGATATTAGTGATCCTTATGTGTTTTTAACCATTAAGAGATTGATTCTTCAGTATACTTGGATTAAACCGATCCTTTGCTTGGTAACAGTAATATTGAATTTATTAGGGAAATATAAGGCCAATAATATTTCTTTTAAAACTGGTTATATGTGGTTAGCTATTATATATAATATTAGCATTTCAATATCTTTGTACTCTTTGGCTTTGTTTTGGTATTTATTATTAGAAGATCTTAAACCATATCGACCATTACCTAAATTTCTATGTATAAAGGTAATTATTTTCTTTTCATATTGGCAAGGTTTCATATTATCAATATTGGTTTATTTTGGATTGATTCCTGATAGTAACAATAGTAATATTGCTAATACTATTCAGAATTCACTGATGTGTATTGAAATGTTACCGTTCTCAATTGGTCATTGGATAGCTTTTAGTTATAAAGACTATGCTACTTCTTCAATGATTGGGTTTGCAAGATTACCTGTTTATTATGCTATTAGAGATGCTTTTGGTACTATTGATTTAATGATTGATTTCATGTCAACCTTTTATGGTAGTTCATATGGTTATAGACAATTCGATTCTGTAGAGGCAATATTAGATCATCCAGAATCCGCTTCCAGAAGAGCAAGAATTATGGCTGGTTTAAGATATAAAAATGGTGGTAGATCAAAATATTGGTTACCAGAAAAGGCATCAAAGTCTTCTTTACATAGTAGTAATAATAACGATGATACAACATCTTTACTTAGTCATTCTACTACTACTCATAATCGAAGAGCTTATGGAGTAAATGATCAACAACCACAATCAGAACCACCTCCTCAATATACCTCTCCCGAAGAATTAAATCGACAACAAGATGATGACTCTCATCAACCGTTAAACTTACCAGATCAAGATCTAGAAACTGATGAGTCTATCTACACTCAAGCAAAACGATTACGCTATGGTGATTATAATTATCCAGTAATAACTGTTCGTGAATCAATCAATTATACCCCTGTAATCGAAAGACAATTAGCAAGAGGAGTTCAAACAACTTTAGCAGAAGAATATGAATCATTCGCAGGAGCTGCTGATAGTGATGATGAATTCTTTCAATGATTTCTGCCTCTGGCGGCCGGGCTCCGCCCGGACCCGTTGTTCCTCGCGAAACGAGGATAATGGAATATTTGCATCATGTACAGTATTTATAAAAAACATTATTCTATCTTCCCTCATTGATTCTAACATCTGGGCTCCGCTCTGATCTGCTGGATCTTACTTCCACGTGCATATGATTGAATATCTAACTGCACCGTTCTCCTTCGCTTAGCTCGGATCAGGAACTTGCTTTGACCACTTGCTCAGCGATTTGAACTAACATTTCTCCTTACAATAGACAATCCTATATCTTATAATTAATAAATTATTATATATTATTAGTAGCTAGCTGATTATACATATTATATACTACTTTACTCAAGAATTGGTTTAAAAAATTCAATAATATCATTTCCAATTTCATTTCCATATTCTTCAAGAGCAAAATGTCCTGTATTATAATACTTGACCTTGACGTTCTTTGAATCTCTCTTATATGCTTCTGCTCCAGGATGAGCAAAAATATAATCATTCTTACCCCAAGTAGCTAAAATTGGAACGTTACTTGAGCGGAAATACTCCTGAAATTGTGGATATAATTCAACATTTGTTCCATAATTGTAGAATAATCCAACTTGAATTTTAGTTTGTCCTGGTCTTGCAATAAGTGCCTTATCTAAGTAGTAAGGAGTTGGGTCTACCTTTTCTGGGTGGCCAAATCCAACTTCATATTGATCTTTGATATTCTTTGGATCTTCAACAAATTGTGACAATCCTTCAACATACTTTGGAGTATCTTCATCAACCTTCCAATATTCTTCAATAATTCCCCAGAATTTATGATCTAAACCTTCATCATACGCATTACCATTTTGAGAAGCAATACCGGTGATTTGATGAGGACGGTTAAGAGCAAGACGAAGTCCAACAGGAGCACCATAATCAAAGATGTAAATAGCAAATTTCTTTATTTCAAGTTTATCTACTAAAAGGCCGACTGTATCTGATAAATTAGCAAAAGTATGTTTGAATTCACTTGGAGCTTCTGTGAAACCAAAGCCAGGAAGATCAGGTGCAATGATATGGAAATGAGGAGCAAGAATGGTGATCAAATTACGAAACATGATTGAGGAAGTTGGGAATCCATGGAGTAAGAGGAAGGTAGGTTTAGTGATATCACCTGCTTCACGATAGAAGATGTTAACACCATTTGAGAGTTGAGTATAAGTAGTAGTAGGAACAAGAGACATTGTGAGTACAAAGTAGAAGAGTAGAGCAGTTAAAGTATTCAATTAATAAAAGAGTATTAGAGTTGATTGTTTGAACAACAGCAGATATCTGGGAATCATGTCATATTTATAAATTTTTGAATTGAAAGAAGAATAGTTTTACAAATTGATGTCGAAGGATTGTTAGTGAAGTTCGGAAATACCAATTTCCTATTCGGAGTTAAGATAATCAAAAGATAACCGAAGATTAATAATCGGGTAAATCATTTCTCTAAATAGAGATTAGTCAGGGAGGGAGCTAACTATTCCGCGGTGGATTTCAACTGTTAAGCTTCTTATCAGATAACACCCTGCATGGACCCAACCATGAAACTTCATGGGGTTAACCAGAAACGAACGAAATGAGGGAATGAAGTTAAAAACTTTAGGATTATTTGCTCAAGCAATATAGTTACGTAAGTACTAATTTATAATTTTCTAATTACGTCAGTAGATTATGAAACCTGTTCAGGTTTAGTTGATGAAACAAAGACGGGTGTTCATTAAAGGGGAATTATATGATTATCTTACATAGAAGTACTTTAGAGATTCACATTGCATTCATTAAACTAGATAAATTGAAAAAATTCATCATAAGTAAGTATCTCTTGGAGGGAGTAGATGAGGAGAAAGTAAGTACAAATTCCATTACTTTTATCATATCAACACTAGAAGCGAGTGTTCAACCGGCAAGTAGATCGACTTCCGCTCAGCATACATAGTAAGTGGTACAGGATAGGATCTGTTTAATCTTCAACATGAAATATATATCTTAAATAAATAAATGTGCACCAGTTATAATTTCCTCGCGTAGCGAGGAACAGCGGGTTCCGGGCAGAGCCCGGCCGCCGGAGGCAAATAGGAGGAAAGAGTACGTAATGCAAAAAGGGCGTGTTGAAAGTTAATAAATAAAGAACAAAAATGAGAAGAGAAAAAAAATTATGCAAAAAATAGAAGTTCTAAAGGTTAATATTCCATATCTAATTCACGTTGGCGACGATTTAAGATTTCTTGGATTTCACGTTCGTATTCACCGGAAGTTTTTCTACCGAATTTAACAAATGTTTTAAGTTTTTCACGTTTAGTTTTACGTTTTGAAGTTAAGCGTTCGTTATCAGATTCATCATCATCATTGTAATATGGTCTTGCATTAGCAGTGATTGAAGATTCTGAATAACGTTCTAATCTTATACTACCAGAGGTTACTCCTACGGTTGCTTCTGAATCTAGTTGGCTACGTTTGATTGATAAACTTGATTGAAGTTCATCAAATGCTTCTTCTTCAAGACGATTACGAACATGAGAATCTTTTTCTAATTCTTGGAAAGTATCACTTTCATTGGGGAGGAATTTTGATCGGATCAATCTTACAATAATTTCAAATGTGAGTCCTACTCCATAGATTACTAGGATTGTTGTCCAGAAGGAGAGATCAGTACCAAATTCATTGAATAAAGCATGAGCAACGAAATAGATTTTTGATGGAGATTTGCTGTAAATGTAGGAAAGAAACATATTCCAACACATCCAACCACCACATGAGATGATAATTACTAACCAATTGATGATTGTTATATAGTGCATTTCTATTAATTGAAGCTTGGTACAAATAAGAAGGATAACCGACGTGAATGAAACAACACCAAGGGGGTAGATAGTATTATCAATTATAGCATGGAATCCATATAAATAATAAGTCAAGAAAGAAACCATTACACTTTGTGAAGCAGCAATAACCATCCAACCAAGAAATACTATTAAATTGAATGCTTGATTTTGTTGGCCCTTAGAATATAATTCAGGAACGGCAATTAACGTTGATGGTTCAAGATCTTTTTCAAAAATTCCTATACAAAGAACTGGTAATGATGTAAATAATGTATTGAACATTGATAATGACCAATTTTCATATAATGAAGTACCAGTAAACATTGTATTACGTTGAAAAACTGCTTGAGTAAGGTAGAATAAGAATTCTTTATAAAATGTTCCTAATATATACTTGCAAGTTCGAATATAATTCCATCGTCCATGTACAAGTAAAAGTTTAAGTAAATATCTAAATTGAGCAATTGAGTAATCAGAAGATCTAGCTGCTTGTAATCCTTCTTTACCAGTGATTCCAATACCAACATCAGCACTTTGAATCATTGCAATATCATTAGCACCATCACCAATTGCTAAAGTAATTGAACTTGTTACTTTTTTACGAACTGCTTTAACCATAGTTGCCTTTTGAGCAGGACTAGCTCTACAACAAATAACTGAATCTGCTTTAACACCTAAATCAATAAATAAACTCATTAATGTAATATCCTTTTCAATATTTGCTAAAGTCATACCATCAACAACAACAACACAATGAGCGACTTTATTCGAATCTAATTCAATCATAGCAGCAGCCATTTTACCAGCAACATCACCTTCATCAGATCTTAATATAACAACTGTTGAATAATCTTTAATAAGGCGGCATGAATAACCAATATTAATCGCAGTTTCTCTTTTATCACCAGTCAACATCCACAACTTAATATTAGCTCTTCGTAATTTATCAATTGCTTCTGGAACACCAGCTTGCAATTTATCTTCTATAGCAGTAGCACCAGATAATTCTAAATCATGTTCAATCATTTCACCAACTTTTTCAATCTTTTCTTGACGATTAACAAGTGAAGTACGAGCATCTTGATAAAGTTTTTTCCAATTATCATACTCCTCTTTAGTCATCCAACGATAAGAATAGAGAAGTGTACGTAATCCTTCAGTAGAAAATTCTTCAATATGTTCAAGAGTCTTTTCCATAACATAACTATCATTAAGAATTAAATGATCATCAATTGGAACAACTACTTCAGCCTCTTCTTCAGCCGGTTCACCTGGAATAGATTTACTATTACTACTATTATTATCTTTACGTTTATTTCCATCGTAAGATCTATGCGAATCTCTACTTGGACGTGGTTCACCATACTTTCTTTGCCTTGCCAAAGTCATTGACCTACGAGATGATTCAGCAATTTGTTCAACAGCAAAATCTTCATGAGCTTGATTGAGGTGATTGTCTAATGATGCTAATACATCTTTACGGTCAATACCAATACTAGGACGGCTAAAACTTAACTTTCCAGTAGACTTTTCACCATGTAAACTAGAAATACTATTTCTTGCAATAATAACTTCTGCTTCAGCTGCTTTACGTATTGTTGATTGACGTTGTACTTCTTGGGCTTTTTCCAAGGCCAATGATGATTGTCTTAATCTTTCTAAAATAATATTATCAGCTCCTTTACAAAATACACAATATCTACCATCAGGAAATTTAATAACTGTAGACATTCGTTTACGAGCAGAAGAGAATTCAATAGTTTCAAGAATTTCATAAACTTCATCAATAGGACCATTATCAAACCCATTTGGATATGTTCTTATAGTCATAGTATTATGTTGTCTATCAATAAGTAAATACCCCATATCTCTAGCAGCTGCTACTAAAGCTAATTCATCAGGAGATGCAGCACTATAATCAAGTTTATCAATTTTAACTTCACCATTTTCTTCTTCATGTTGATCGGTCTGTGGTAAACAAGAATGACAAAGAGCAATTGAAAGAAGAAAGAACTTTGCTTTATGGGCATAGACAGAATTGGGATGAGTAAGTAAATATTCAATTAATTCTAATGTTGATTTGATATTTTGAACTTTTGATGGATTAGCAGTTGATTTCCATGTATTAATAGAAGTTACTCTACCTAAACTAGCCATTGATTTACGTGGTAAACCATTATAACTTTTACGAGGCGAAGTTTGAGTAACACCAGAAGTACGAGGAGGAGGAATAATACCAGCACCTGATGTACTTTTCCTTGATAAGGCAGAAGTAGATTTACGTGGTAAAGCAGCAACTTGACGAAGAATATTTTCAGTTGATGGACGATTATTAGAACTTATTGATGTACGTACAATACCATTTGAATGGCTAAAAGTTCTTGATTTCTTCTTACTTCCTTCAGAAAGAACAACTTCAGTGACATTACTAGTTACCTTTCCTTTATTAGCTCTTCTAAAAAGAAATCCACCATCCTTTCCTTCCTTCTTTGCCTTTGCACCATCTCCTTCCTCTTCAACAACTTCCATCCCTTCAATTCCTTCTAATTGAATATCTAAATCATGTAACCATGCTAATCCTGCTATAGACATTTTTCTAAAAATCATTACATTATCAGTTAAAGTACCAGTTTTATCAGAAAAAATATAACTAACTTGACCTAATTCTTCATTAATAGAAGCAGTTCTTGCTTCACATGGTGTATCGCTTTCAGCATGATACATATCTATATCCTTTTGTAATAATACCATTTGAACTACTTTTATAATCTCCATTGAAACATATAAAGATAATGGAATTAATGTATTAAACATAATAATAAATCCCATTAAATTAGGAACTACTCCCACCTCCAATCCGGTTAAATACCACATTCTATATCCAATTGTATTATAATAAACTTTACAAGCAACTGTGCAAAATACTGATAACGATAATACAAAAATAACCATAAATATAACAATATTATTAACCTTCTTTTGTAATCTTGGTGATTTAGATCGAGGATTCTGAATTGCATTCATTCGAATTTTGGATTCTTCTCCAGTGAATACAACCAATCCTAATATTGATGGAGTATTTCTTAAAATACTACCTCTATATATAATATGATTAGAAGATAATGGATAGTCTTTTCCTTCTAAATTAATTGCTGCTTCAAAATTATATAAATCAAGATTTGGATCTTCTGTCTTTACAAATGCATTCAAAGTAGCTAATCTCTTAACATCTGAACAAATCTCTTGTAATCTTGGTAATGCTTCCTTTGTTTTCAAATTGGTTTCTCCATCCAATGCCATTGTTTCAATATATGAAACTCCTCCATATCCTGAACTATGTAATAATAATATATCTGCTGGGATCCAATCATCCCCTTCTAATTTAACAATATCACCTACTCTAATATCCTTCCATGCAATATCTTCATATATAATCGCTTCATCACTTTCTTCATTATAGTCTAAATTCAATCTCCCCACTACTGCATTTCTATTATTCTCTGTCTTATCCTGGCGATGTCTTCTCCAATCATCATATCCTTCTCTACCCATTGATATAGACATGAATATCATCAACGGAATAATTGTTGTATAACTACCAGTAGTTGACCATGAAGGTATCATTTGCATAATCGAAACACATAAAAAGTATCTATTAAGTTAGCTCCCCCTTTGCCTCCGGCGGTCGGGGCGCTGCCCCGAACCCCGTTGTTCCTCGCAAAGCGAGGAAGTTTACTTCTCCCCCGTTCACCCCCCCCCTTTTCTACTTACAAATTTGCTAATTTTGAAAATTGAAATATTATCTGTCGAGGTAGAAAATTATACGGAGTATAAATAGATGATGTTATATTATTATCGCAAAATGGTTTATTCGTCCTATCATCTATTAAAAATGGACTATTTTTTGGTTTAACTTGTATTGGAATTCCTCTTCCTCCTACCGATTCCGGCATCTTCTTTTTACGAAGCACAAAATCTCTTATTGCATTCCCCCATTCTCCTCCCTTCCTCTTCAAGCCTGAATTTGTAAATATTCGCTTCACTCCCCTTCTACCTCTATTTCTTGTCCATGATGAATAATGCGGTAGTAAATCTGATGATGATGTTGCTGCTTCATTGCCTGATTTCTTCTTTATTAATATAGTATCGTCATTATTATTATTACTGCTTGTTGTTGAATGCATATGTCTATGATACGCAGTTGGTTGTTCTAAATGCTCTTCAATTGGTTGTTCATAATAATTCTTCGTTGCATCAGTCATTTCAATTGGTTGTTCATTTGGTGTTAATATTGATGGATAGGCTGAACTTACCATTGATGTCATATCATCATTAACTGTACTGCCACTTCCATTAGTTGCTTTAGAAAGTGTATCTTTTGTTGCTTGCATCATTGATTTTGCAAATAACTGACTTCGTAAACTATAACCACGTGATCTTTTAGGAATACTTTCTGATGCTATTGCTGCTGGTGTAGTTGGCAATGGTGAAATATCATCATTATTCCCTCCTAATGGAGATCTTGAGAATGGCGAATGCGATGTTGGAGATGTTGGAGACGTTGGAGTATCCTCAGATCCAACACCACCACCTACTGCACCAGCGCCAGCGCCAGCACTAACATTTCCCCCACTATATCTTGAACTATTACTTAATCTACCCTCTTCACTTCTCCTCCTAGCACTAGAACCAGGACTATTATCATCATTAAGATGAAAATCAGCCATTTTAATGATAAGATTCTAATTCGTTAATTTCCATCTCTGCCTCCGGCGGCCGGGCTCTGCCCGGAAGACGTAAACCATCCTCCATTACTTACATTTTACTAATCTAATTAATCATACATTCGTCTATTATCAAATGAATGTATAAAATCAAAGATTATTTTAAATTGTTTTAATCACCGTCAAGATCTTTCCTTCAACTAATTGCTATGCTTCACTATATTCTGTTAATAAAAATCCAACCTCCAACCCTTCAGTATCCTCTCCTATCCTCTCCTTGCTTTCCTTTACTTACAAATTTCAAATCTCAATCAAATGCTCGTCTCTAATATTTAATGTAAAAATTGTTATGCTTAACTCACAAAACTCAAGATTATATCTTTTATTAGGGGTGAAATTAAGTTTTTAATAACCGTATTTTGTTGACGTTTTCGATAAAATTCAATCTGCTATCTCTTTAAAAGGTTTTAATCAAAAATTATTGCCTAGAAGAGTACAAAACAGGAGAGAAATAGAGAAATTAATTTGAATATATGATCTCCTTGGTAAGGCTAGGAAGTAATTTAACGGGGTAATTATGGGTATGGCTGCTCTATGTCCGACATTAGGTCTGGCGCTACTAACTACGTCTATCTTTAGCTTCCTCTGCCTAGCTCCTATAGAAATACGTTACCTGCGCTTATGCCGTACTATTATCCGCCTTAAGTTTCACAACCGTGTATATATGCAAACACACGATTGCCAGGAAATCAACATGCCAAGGCTACACAGGGTGTAACGATGTTATCAAGTGGTGGTGTACACAGTACCTACCAGATTTAAGGAGATGAAATAAAAATAGATTGTATTTGAGTTAAGTCTAAATTAATATGGGTATGAAGTTACTTATGAATGACTCCTAACTAATGTTATTATATATCTCCAGCAGCTGGACTCTGCCCAGACCTGCTACCTTTCAGTTTTTCATCTCCCTATTCTACCCTCTAACGTCATGTCAACGCGTAGCTCCCTCCTCTAACTCCTCCTCGATCCATGCAATTAATTTTCCCTTCTCAACTCCACCTTATTCCCTTTTTACACTTAGTTCTTCTCCCTCTCCTCCACTCCCCTCCTCCACTCCCCTCCTCGATCTTATTGATTGGCGTAAGAGGCAGTGCAATTTTACCTCTTTAAGCTTAATCTAACCTTTCAACAAACCCTATCCCTACAACAACCCCCACACCCCCACACCCCCACCCCTACACATGCCTCCGGCGGCCGGGCTCTGCCCCGACCCGTTGCTCGCTTCGCTCGATAATACGCACAACTAGTGATCAAAGCTATGTTACTAAATTACTCCTGAAACTAAAACTCAGTCGTCTCCAACTTTAAATAACTAGCTTGAGCTGTACAGCGTATATAGTCATGTATATCTGTACATAATTAATACTGTATATACATAGTATAACGTTATATGTATTGTAGCAATTGTATATGTCAGTATTAATTGTATAAGTTTCGACACACGTTAGCCAAACAATACCATTACAAGGCATAACCACACAACCAACATTGTCGAGAACCCTTAGAAATCATTACACAAAGAGAGAGTTTAAATGTTCTGGGTTGCCGTTCCTGCGTCGTAGTAGGTACGCTATGCAAGATAAGGGTTGTAGATCGATCTCGATGTTAGTCTTACACACTGCGCAGCACATTGTACTAAACATAGAATATTATTGTTTGCTGAACTATTCTCCCCTCATAATTCCGAGCGTAGCTCGGAACAACGGGTCCGGGCAGAGCCCGGCCGCCGGAGGCAAGGATCACGGGCGGGCATCAGTGGTTCAGCCGTACATACGTACGGAAGGAGATGTGTGAAATAAATATATTGAGAATTGAAATTTAAGGTGGATGTGAGTGTGTGATTTATAAGTTAAGGAAACTGGATATGGATACATTTGGTGATATTGTCGAAAGAGAGATTGTTGAACCAGTTGTAGCACCAAGTGGTGGTGTAAGAGGAAATAAAGATGGCAGGAAGAAGGAGAGTAGGTTTAAAAAGACTTGGAATAAGAGGGAAATTCCTAAGAATCCTGTAAATGGTACACCAAAAACATCAGTAGCAAGTACAAAGTCTAAAGCAGAAGAAATATTAAGTAGAAAGGGGGAATTAAGTGAGATGGAGAAGATTCATTTGGAAAATGTAGAAAAGATGGCAGGAATGAGTGCTGAAGAAATTGCACAAGAGAAGGAAGAGTTATTAAGATCATTAGATCCGGGTGTATTACAAGCATTACTTAGAAGAGCAGAAGCAGTTGAAGGGAATGAACCTATGGGGTGGCAAGGCGGAAAAAGAGAAGATGTTGAGAAGGAGGAGAAGAAGGAGAAGGAGGAAAAGGAAGGAAGCAAAGAGCAAAAGAAAGTACAATTTAACAATGTTATAACTGAACACGATCAAGAAGAAGAGAGGGAACCTGAACCCCGAGTAATTAAAATCAATGGTGCTGATTATATTCTTCAGGATGATGAGGAGGACGTGGAGGATGAAGAAGATGACCATGCTCATCACAACCACGAAGGAGGAGAAGGAATCGACCTACATTTCCCAGCACCACCTGTGAATGAAGGGGACTTTCTTGATGACATGCATACCAAATACTACCCCGACCTTGAAATAGAAGAAGATAAATTAGCATGGATGAGACCAGTTTCAGATAAAGAAGATTTAGAAGAATATTCTGAGTATCAAGAATCATTAGCACCATCCGAATTACGATTTGATTTCAATGGTAAACTGATCACTCCAAGACAAAGTCGACAAATAGATACCAATCAAGGATTACACCATCACGGAGATGCACCATTAGCAGCAGGATACACTGTTGCAGAATTAGCACATCTTGCTCGAAGCACAAATTATTCCCAAAGATGTATAGCAATTCGTACCCTAGGAAGAATCCTTTACCGACTCAACAAATTGCAATACGGTAAGGAAATCTCTAGTGGATTATATGGCTTAATCGACCATTCACGAATCCACGATACATTAATTGAATCATGCGATGAAAACCGTACCCGAAGCATAGCAGTTAGAACGTATGCAACTGAAGCACTATGGTTATGGAAAGGTCAAGGAACACATATAAGACCAGCAATATAATCCCACACCAACGACACCAGTGCCTCCGGCGGCCGGGCTCTGCCCGGACCCGTTGCTCCGAGCTGCGCTCGGAGGGGCAAGTACTTCGACTCCCCGCGGAGCGGGGCTACGGGTCCGGGCAGAGCCCGGCCGCCGGAGGCAACAAGACCGTTGTATGCAGGGATCGATTGTTAAGTTACTTTGCAGAAACGCGAACTAAAATAAAAATAATGCACATAAACTGTTAAGCAATCAAGTTAATATAACAGTGCAGGATTATGGTTGAGTTGGAGGGTGGGTGGAAAAAGTTGTTTTAGAAACTGAAAACGCCCTCAATTGACAAACTTTTGGTTGGCTGTAGTTGGTTGTTTCAGGGAGGGTTCGGGGGGAATATAGAGATATAATGGACTAATAATAGCGGCGGCGGCCAACTCGGGAGATTTCGCCATAAAACAAATGCGATCCACTTTTTCTATATTAAGTAATTATTCTAGAATGCAAGGTAATGCAAAATGTTGAGACTGACGTGACGTTGGTTCTAAGCATGGGCGATGATGATGAAGAGGCGATGCGTTTTGGGGGAAACGGGAGGGGAGGTGAATAATCTCTTCTATCTCGTATTTTTGTAATCTCTCGTTAACTTCTTATTTAGTTGTATTAGTTATCTCTTAAAAAGTCATATTCCTATTAATCATCGGGGTACCATTCCGAAAACAAAAATCTGTTTTGGGAAAGACCCACTTTTTTCGCCTGTTAAAGATCATCCTTACTGCACCTAACCGAATGAAAAATCACCGTGTCGGTATTCCTAACGTACTGGCAGTGTCCGGGGTTTGCACGGATTCTGGAGTTAACATCCGAGCTCGAGTTAATCCCTACACTGGTACCCCCCTCCCTCTCGTTAAGAAAATAGGGTTAGTATGCTAGTAATCGTTTCTTTTTAAAATCCTGAAACATTCATTTTAGTTGTCCCGATCGGTAGCCCAACTAACCATTCTATAATGACTATATACGATAAGTAAAAGAGATAATTTTGTTATTTCTTTCTATTCTATTCTTGTTTTGTTTGATTGATGTTCATGTTCTATTGTATCTTTTTCTTGTTCGTCTCGCGTTAACTGTAAATTTAGCCCCCCCTCCTGGTTATGTCATGTCATGCCTGTTAATCTTACATAATTTAGTACATTCTTGAATTTAGCCACGGCGCAGTCTGTAACATTATTTTGCATATTGCATTATTTATGCGGGAAGAGGGGATTATGTATAGTGGGGCAATATTTTGAGAGGAAGGGAGGGAGGAGGGAGGAGGAGAAGGAGGAGGAGAAGGAGGAGGGAGAAAAGAGATGAGAAGAGAAGAGTTACTAATTGTGGTTATATAGACCTACATAAGATTATAAAACCACAAAAATATTAATAATCTACTTCTTTTACTATTCCCATTTATATCTTAACAAACTCTTATTTTCTCTTGCCCGGCCTACCACATACCCACCTCCGTCCCAACCGCCGATCACAATTTTTTTTTCCTCACCCAATCAAGTTGCGTAATCGTTAAAAAGCGGTTTTACCCTACATCCACCGTTAATTGCGCATTATTCCATGGCAGGAAGAAATATGGAGACGCGAAAGAATCTGCAGAAAGGAAGAGGGCGGGTGAGAGTGGGTGGGAGTGGGTGAGTGAAGGTGAGTGAAGGTGAGTGAGTGAGAGTGGATGAGTGAGAGAGTGAAAGAGTGAGAGTGAGTACGAGATATCACTTATATAACCTATTAAACATCTTTTATCTTATCGGTTGATTACCAATATCGTCATAACCGTACCATATTATTTTACCCTAAACATATTATTATATCGGAGGATGTTTTATCCCATTTGGAATGGTAACGTTATGGAATTGACTAAATTAGGATATGTGCAGTACAGCGCATGGCATAGGGTTGCATTAGGTTAGTTTTTAGGAAAAAGAAAGAAGGTTGAGTGGAGTGGGTATAGAGGGGGATGGAAGGAAGAAGAAGGTGGTTGAGAAGGGAAGTAGAGATAAGAGGAAGGAGATGAAGTGAGGAGGGTAAAGATAAGGATGGGTTGAGAGGAAGGAAAAAGTGAAGAATAAAAAGTTTTATATGAATAATGAGTTAAAAATTAGAAGATTTTAATTAAAGATCGATCTACTATTATGTGCGTTGTACCCTGAGTGCTAGTAGTGAGTACACCCCACTAGTGAACCCCACTAACACGCTACGCGCATTGTACACGTTGAGGTAGGTAGGGGTGGTAGTGGTAGTAGAAGTGGTAGGGGTGTAGGTGTAGGTAGGAGTTAGTTAAGCATGTTAAGGTACAGTTGGCAGAAGCTTAATATTAGGTTAGTACTAAAGTTAGAGAGGGAGGGAGGAGGGAGAGAGGGATGGAG
>JAJMID010000064.1:25270-74142 GCA_030583405.1 Sugiyamaella americana | reverse complement strand
TCGTACTCCCTCCCCCCCCGCGGTTATTCCTCGCGTAGCGAGGAACAACGGGTCCGGGCGGAGCCCGGCCGCCGGAGGCTTGTGGGGGGTGGTTGTGGTGGTGGGTTAGGGTTGTGAGGGAGGGTGGAGGGTGGAGGGAGGAGAGAGAGGAGGAGATAGAGTTAAGTAGTGTATGATTATTGAAGGATGAGTTTGGTTGATGAAACTATTGAATTGTTGAAAAGTTGTTCTCATATTCCTGAGTCGGTGGTGAAACAGCTATGTTATAAGGCTCAGGAGTTGTTGATTGAAGAGGGGAATGTTCAGTTGGTTCATACTCCAGTGACCATTTGTGGTGATATTCATGGCCAGTTTCATGATTTATTAACATTGTTTACTATTGGCGGTCAATGCCCTTTTACAAATTATTTATTTTTGGGTGATTTTGTTGATAGAGGGTTTTATTCTTTAGAATCTTTTCTGTTATTATTATGTTTAAAAGTTCGTTATCCAGATAGAATCACTTTGATAAGAGGTAATCATGAATCTAGACAAATTACTAGTGCTTATGGGTTTTATGATGAATGTTTACGAAAATATGGTAGTGCAAGTGTATGGAGATTATGTTGTAATGTTTTTGATTATCTTAGTTTAAGTGCGTTAGTTGGTGGTCCAGGGGGTGTATTTTGTGTTCATGGTGGATTATCTCCAGCAATTCAAAATATTAATGAAATAAAACAAATCGATAGAAAACAAGAAGTTCCGCATGATGGTCCAATGTGTGATTTACTATGGAGTGATCCAGATGATTCTTTAGACAATTTAGGAGATGATTATGATAATAATAATAATAATGATAATGAACGAAATATTTATTTAAGTGGAGAAGAAGATTCAACAACACCCTCGTCTACAACTTCAAACACAACTTCAAACACAAGTATATCCAATGGAATATATGATTCCAAATCAAATGGATCAACACTTCAATCAATGGCAACTTCTTGGGGTGTATCACCTCGTGGTGCTGGTTATTTATTCGGATCTTTACCTGTTCATCACTTTAATCACATCAATAATACATCATTAATAGCACGAGCTCATCAACTAGTTCTTGAAGGATATAAAGAAATGTTTGATAATCAATTAGTAACCGTATGGTCAGCACCAAATTACTGTTATCGATGTGGTAACGTTGCCGCCATTCTCCAAATAGATGACAATTATGAACGACAGTATTCAATCTTCCACGCCCAAGAAAACAATCTAGATAACGGTCAAGTAGTCCCCACCAAACGTCCTGTAGCTGAATATTTCCTTTAAACCACTTTTCCTATCTCCCTTTTGCCTCCGGCGGCCGGGCTCTGCCCGGACCCGTTGTTCCGAGCTACGCTCGGAATTTACGAATATCCTCAGTATCGATTACAGAACCTCCGCATCATGTTTCAATATTCAATACCTTGATTCAATCATAATGTGTATGGATAGTACCGGCATAATCACCCATATTTATTTCAAGATCTTTATGTAAGTATTATTAGAAGACATAGAGCTACATATCTATAGAGGTGTATATATGGTCGGGATTTCTAATCAAATTAGCTAGCTGCTAAATAAAGTAGTTTTAGATCGAGTGGTTATCTTACTTACTTATATTGTGATCATATGCCCATAATTTATTTCACTACGCACCGCAAATAACACGAATTCCTCATCATCATAATTACTGCTTACTAGTTTAATAACAAAGTTAAAAGTCCGTTCGCAGCTTGAGCAGCATTTCAAATGGAGATTATCAAAACAAGATTCATTACTTCATAGCGTGACAACCATCTCTTCAATGAATCTCTTTACAAGTTGATAATAATTATATATAAAACAAGCAACTACTCTTAGAACTTCACCATAAGCTTTTCTAAATGCCATTTATTAATATATAACTGCTTAGTTGCATTTTCGCCTGTCGATGCCATCAAGAACATGTCCGCCGGATGATGCACATGCCCAGGATGGAGCTTGATTGCAATATCTACTACAATTGTTAGGAACCTAAGTATTGGAATTAGAGCGAAGATATATGAGTATAGAGGCTCGCGTTAGCCATGAGATACAGCAGGCAGTGGCTCTAATCAGTTCCATATCAATATAGCACATTATAGGATGAACCAGCTACAACCACACATCCCCCACAGGCCTCCGGCGGCCGGGCTCTGCCCGGACCCGTTGTCCTCGCTACGCTCGGAATTGCAATCGTACAATGAGAAGTTATATAATTTCCCCGCGAAGCGGGGCAACGGGTCCGGGCAGAGCCCGGCCGCCGGAGGCATGACGGGAGATTGGGTCTGATTGGCTGGACGTCGGACTATATCGGGATATAATGAGGGTTGGGGTAGATCATGGGGACGAATGCGGGACTAACTGCCTATTTGATCCGGGGAGATTTAACTGATAAGGCGGTGATAAAGGTGGTGTGTAGAAGGGAAGATGAAGAGGAAGAGTGGTAGGAGAGATAGAAGGAGGGTTGAAATATCAATTGTTATTAGCTAGAGTTAGAAGAATGTTAACTAAGGCAGCGTTTGTTGATAGTTGAGCCTGAAAAGAGAGTTTGGAAACTTTATCCAAGGCATCGAGGTTGGGGGCCTGCGCTTATCAGAGGAATGGATTGGCGTGTATAAAATAGCGTTTAAGTGCCAGATAGGGCGATATCGAACATGCTCGGTGCTGCAACCACATGTTATTGCACAGCCGTGTGGATAACGAGGTTTGTTGGTCGGAATTAAATTAAAATCACGAACCACCGAATAAATTGAATTGATAGGCCAAGACTGAATATAAAGAAATTCGGTTAAAATTCATTTTGAAATTTATAAACATATTTTGTCGATAAACAAGACAAGATGAAAGTAAGTGATGATAGTGAGGGTTGATATGATTTGGGAGGAAATGAGTTGGAAATATGTATAGGTTGGTGACCATAATGAAGAAGTGGAGGTTAGAGACCAGCGGATGTGGAGAAGTTGAATAAGTTGGGGAAGGCTTGGGAGGTTAAGGAAGGGTTGAGGATATGAAGGGAAGAGAGAGAAGAGAAGAAGAGTGAAAAGAGGGATGGAAACGGCGAGGGAAGGTGCCGTGAAGAGAGTGGAGAGAGAAGAGAGAAGGAGCTGATGGGATGATATTCCGAGTAGCGAAAAATGATATAGAAGAAAGGGAGAGAGATGAAAAGAGAAGATCAGATCGAAGAGAAATGTTGTAGAGTTATTGAGTGTTACGGCGAGGACCCATAGACCGAGCGGAGCGAGCTACGGGTCCGGGCGGAGCCCGGCCGCCGGAGGCATAAAAGTAGTATGGAGGACTAACAAGATGATTTTTAGTACATAGAGAATGTTGAATTGGAAAAAATAAGTTCTTCATTATCATTTGATACACCAGAATGTAAGATAATAGGAGGTATTGATTTATTTACAACCAAACCAGTTGGATCAGATAGGAAATTGTTAAAGTCAATAGGAAAACAATTTGAAAATCATCAACATGAAGCACAACTTTATGAACAACAATTTCCGTTATCAACATCTATGTCACCCCCAACAGTACAAGTATTTTCACCTCCATCAAGTTATTATCATAATAATAATCATGTTCATGAACATGTGTTTGATCCTAATTCAATTGAAAGTATTAAAGCGAGGTCAAGAAGAAATAGTCGAGTTTATAGTGGTTCATTAGGAGTGATTAGTTCATATTATAATAATAATAGTAATAGTGGTAATAATAATACCCTCACAATTTCATCTACTTATCAAAATACTGCAACACCAACAGCTACAACAACATCACTGTCTAGTTCACCATTTGGACCATTAGACCAAGTAGCATCAAGGAAAGCATTTTCTTATCTTATTTCAGTACTTAATGCGTCAGATCCAGATCGAGACTTTACAACTTTACAACCGGATGATTTCAAAAGAGAAAACAATTCTACTTCAGTGATTAATTCTTTCAATAATCTTCTTTTCAGCCAAGGTTTGCCTGTTCCTCCTCGGCTTTGGGAAACATTAGATAAAAATGTTAGTCTTAAAGACTGTTCCATCTACAGTTATATCCCACCAGAGTCATTTTTAGCAGATGAACCAGGGATCATGTGGTCAATGATGTGGTTTTTCTTCAATAAACGTCTTAAACGAGTGGCTTATGTACATCTCAAAGCTGTTCGTCATTATCCATCTCCATTATTAACTGCAATCGATACCAAAAAGCGAAGGAAATCCGAATCCAAAATGGATGAATATGATGAAGATAAAGATGAATATGATCTTACATATTCATCTGATTCACAAATGTACGACGAAGTGGTGGGCGACCTTGAATTAGAATAGCTTGATATATTTATATTTTTACGGTCCTTCTTATAACGATTTAATGATAATATATTCCCTTGTTACCTTGGTTTGCCTCCGGCGGCCGGGCTCTGCCCCGACCCGTTGTCCCCGCTTCGCGGGGAAACTCTGGACAGTGCCCGATCACCAGGTTGAGTAACTGTTTATTATATCTTCCTTGAATAATATGTTAAGCAATTCAATCTTAATCATGGTAAGAATGGAAATCTCTCGTAATAAGAAATGATATGGATGTAATGAACCTAATAGGTGAAAACATATTAAATAAACAAGTTGACATGAGATTAGAGTACAATCTTGGTCATTAAGCTAAGCAGCATTCTTGTGATTCATATGGCTATTTCTGATTTCTTAGAGGATAGAAATTTTTAATGCATGACCATTAATCGCAGACGCAGATAGCAACCTAGAATCGTAGTTGGTTGGTTATAATTGAAATCTATTGTTTATGATTAAGGTAGTTTAATTGCCAATTCTATCATCAAGCAGGTAATCGTAGATTTGTTATTGGATGATATACTGCAGCAAGTAAATATCTAAAGGGATATAATATATATCGAAATATTGAATTCATTTTGTTTAAAAAAAATTTACAAGCTTATATAAAATTTCTAGCATCGCTGATTTTAACACCTCATGACGTTATAAGTTCGTAATAAATGAGGATTCATTCAATACTTTCATTGAATCAACAGTTAAAGAAGTGAGTTTATTTGGTTCATTTAAAAGGAAGCGAGAATATTGCTAACGCAACTCAATACGAGATAAATATCAGCAACTTAATTATTACAATTAGTACCAGATATAGTATAACATGTCCGCAATGTCTCTACCTACCACCTTTATCCTATAGTTTTACTATGAAAGCGTAATTCATGCAATACATGTATGACTCGCGATGCGAGGAACAACGGGTCAGATATTGTGATCCGATACTAGTTTCAATCTCAAATGGACTCGTGTATATATAGTGTAGGACTTAGGCAATTCCTCGCGAAGCGAGGAACAACGGGTCCGGGCAGAGCCCGGCCGCCGGAGGCAGGAAGTTAGGTTAGTTAAAATAAATAATATTAATTAGTTACAGAATTAATTAAGTTGTCTTTGTATCTAATAGTTGCGGATGGTGAAGTGGCATTAATTGACTAGGTCCAGAATTTATAATATTGTCTTTGAATCTAATACTAGTAGTTGGTGAAGTGATGATGAGAATGGAATTCGTTGTTAATGGTTGATATTTGAGATATGTTATGAAATAGAATTCCAGTATGATCTTGTAATTCTGATGAAGACAAATGGTTTAAGTTGTATTAATCAATAATGTAGTAGAAGATGAGGAGATGAGGAGTAGTCAATTTAAGTTGGGTGAACTAATGAATGGGATTTCTTACTAGTTCTTCTGGGGATTCCATAACTTAATTGATTTGGATTGCGGTAGGTGAGGTTTGAATTTTTAAGTCGTTTCATAGTTGATTTAAAGCTGTCTACTACTTCCAATTCTGTAAATGAATTTACCATACTTTCAAAATCAGAATCAGTATTATCATTAATTGCACGATTACAATTCTTTCTAGAACATTTTGCAGAGAATCTTAAATGTAATACAGTATGAGGATCACGTTGCATGATGATGGCTAAGTTGGGGTTTGGCTTTTGCTTCTTATCAGGTTCATTTGAATCATTTATAGAGAAGACTCTTTTTGGTACTCTATTAATAGCATTCATTAGAATGATAGGAGATCTAAGACGTTCTTTATGTAAACGATGTTCTTTGGCTTTGACAATGGCTTGATGTAAAAGTCCTTGGCGATGAAGAGTAAGTTTTCTGTTTGGGATTGGGTTGGTTGCAACATCTTCGTCATTTTCTTGTGATTGAACTGGTTGGTAAATTAAGGGAGTTGACTCCAACGAATTAGTTTCGTCATCTGATGGTTTGGAAGCTTTTAATCTGGCACGTCTTCTATCGGCTTTTCTATCAGCTTTGAACATAGCATTTACTTTAAAGAATTGGTTAGGTCCATTTTTTACGGAAGGATTTGAATAATTAGTACCATCTACTCCTCCAGTAGTAAAGTACCATGAAATATAAGAAATAAATCATAAAAGGAGTCATTTCACATCCAGCAATAGTTGTCATGGTGAATAATTAGTAGTAACTGGATTCAAAATTCTCTAAACTTTCTGTTTCTTGAAAATAAAATAAAAATAAAATGAAAAGAAGAATCCAGCAAAGCAGCTCATCTTTATATTAATTGAAATTGATTATTATGGGTATGAATTAATATTATGTGACTATCGCATAACATTTAGATGTTGCATAAGATATCTTAAAAGTTATGCAGGGCATATGCATCATGCAATCCTTTGGATCTTTCGAAACCAAGCCTATGAGGTATATTCTAGAACATTAAAGGTACTATATTGTACTATATACTAATATATCATATTGCAGTAATGTATTATATCTAAGTGTCTTGTGATTTCATACTCTGTTAGCAGCTCAGCTATATCGCTGAGGTGCGTTCTAAATCTAAAAGAACCTAACCTTAAACCGTTCGACACCAGCTTCCGGCGGCCGGGCTCTGCCCGGACCCGTAGTTCCTCGCTAAGCTCGGAATACAAAGGACTAGCTGTCGATAAATTATGAGCACTTATCTTTTAAGATAAGCTGAATGAGCTTATAATTTGATGAACTATACCACAATAGGAAATCTCAGGGGAAGAAATGCGGCTACAGTAATCGATTCCAATGAATGAGCGGAAATGATCTAAGTTATACTCAACTAGTTAAACTTAGAGTAATTATCAATACAATATCTAGAGATAATTAGGTTTCTTCTAGCTAAATTGTTTATTTTATAGAATCACTGCTATAACAGGCAACCTTTTACTTATCTCAATATCCATTGAACCTTAATATAACACACACTGTTTATGCATGATTAACCCAATCCCACCATTGGTATCTATTAATTACCTTAATAATAGAATATTTTTACAATTTAACTCAATTATTTTTCATTTACTTAAACTATTCGTATTATGCTAAAGTTCTCTTCACTTGGTGAATATAAAATGATGGGCATATTGCATAACTTCGAAGCTTGAACTTATGCGCCTATTGCCCTGCATAAAGTAGGTCAACTGCGCCTGCATACTCGACCCCATAATTTTAAAGTAAAGATATATATTTCGCAAATATTTCCCACTTTTAATATATTTTTTTCTTACTTTTACATTTTACTATCAATACTATGACTTGGGATAATATGGATACTAACAATTATAGAGTAAGTAACCAACAGAGGAGAGTAAAAGATAACTAACAAATTAGATAGGATTGAATCAATGGATGGTAAGTACGAGATTGAACTGTAGGAAAGGGGAAGAAGGGTGGGCGTGATTAGGAGGAACACGGAATGATAATCCCCTTTCCTACAGTAGTAACTAACAAAGTAGGAAAGAATGAATCAATATGGCTTTTAATAATAATGAATTGTAAGAAGGGAAGGGTGGGGGTGATAAGAAGTAACATCGAATGAAAGATCTCTTTTTATGGTGATGATTGAAGTTATTAGCAGTTGTTGAGAGGTTCATAAAATTCAGAAGTGGAGTTCAAGAAGTAAGTAATTAGTGGAGAAGGTAATTGAGAGATGACTAACAAATTAGGAATGAATCAATGGATGGTAAGTATTAGATTGAACTGTAGGAAAGGGGAAGAAGGGTGGGCGTGATTAGGAGGAACACGGAATGATAATCACCTTTCCTACAGTAGTAACTAACAAAGTAGATAAGATTGGATCAATATGGATGGTAAGTATTAGATTGAACTGTAGGAAAGGGGAAGAAGGGTGGGCGTGATTAGGAGGAACACGGAATGATAATCCCCTTTTCTACAGTAGTAACTAACAAAGTAGATAAGATTGGATCAATATGGATGGTAAGTATGAGATTGAACTGTAGGAAAGGGGAAGAAGGGTGGGCGTGATTAGGAGGAACACGGAATGATAATCCCCTTTCCTACAGGAGTAACTAACAAGGTAGGTAAGATTGAATCAATATGACTGTTAACAATTGTTGAGATTTATATAATTCAGACTTGGACTTCGAGAAGTAAGTAATACTAACAAATTAGCGGTGACTTCTAGGTCTCAGACCTAGAAGTGGAGGACAGGGGCCACTGGCCTGCTGATGACTCCATGAAGGTCGCCTTCCCGTGGCGGAGTTGTTAAGCGTTAGTTACAAACTAATTGCGACCAAGAACCTTCTTATATATTAAATTAAATAAGTAATTAATATTTCGACTTTAAACATAACATAAATGTATTAAATTAATATATATTTAAATATTATAAGATATAAGCATCAATCGATGCCGAATATACCCATTTCTGGATCCGTTTGATCGAGATATCGATTTCATACCAGCTAGTTCTGCTAGCTCATAGTACAGATACATATACATGATATATATGGCTCGATCGATTAACTGACATCGTCACCATAATTTTTTATAAATATCTTTATAATTGCCCTGTTCGATCAGAGGAAGAGGAGGTACAGGAATAAGATGAAGCTGATGAGGATGCGGAAGATGGCACTGCTACCGCTGCTTCTACTTCTTCTGCTTCTATTGATTGTGTAGAACGTCAAAACTATATACAGCTTTCAGGCGGATGCCGTTAGTTTCTACCCGCCAGCTTATCATCTGACCAGCGTGACCCGGTATTTATAACAGATACAACCTCAACTTAAAATACACAAGATGAGGGTGTAAGAACTTTGATCTCTTCTCGTTATTTCCCGGCAGAACTTGCGAAGCAGATTCCCATCCGATTCCACCGCATCTAACTCTATTAGGCAATTTCAGGGGAACAGGTGCTGCTCCACCAACGGTTCACGAACTAGATTTCAGGTAGCCAAGCGAATCGAGCACAAACGTTTAAATGAACTTCTACCATCTAGCGGATTCTACACAATATTTAAAAATATCTGCCTATTGGTGGGAATGGTTGCTAACAACCTACATCTATTCCAGTATTTGGATGGAAGACTCTTAACTAATTAGTGTACTTCGGTAATCATTATGGAGGAATCGGTTCAAAAATAATATTCTATATTCTATTATATAATAAATAAATGCTATTGTTACATACTATTTAGAAGCTGTCTTATACTCAATATAACCGGTAATATCAGTCGGATCAGCTGCGTAAAAGGTAGATCTATCATATGGAGTTAATTCAATCTTCTTTTCAATTCTATCAACAAGATCAGGATTAGAAATGAAATATCTCCCAAGGGCAATTACACTCTTGGGATCCTCTTCTGCTGCTTCTTCGGCATTATCAGTAAGACCACCTGCTTTTACAATGATTCCTTGCCAAATATCCCGAACAAAGTCATTGCTACCTGCTTGAACTACATCAACTCCACCATTAACTCGAGGTTCAACTACATGAATATAAGCTAATCTATTACCTTGTTGAGCACGCTTTTCAAGTTCACTAATAACGTAGGAGAATTGAGGAATTGGACTGATACCGGTTTCTAATTCGCCAAAGGTACTCCAAGGGGACAATCTAATAGCCAGCTTATCAGCGCCAACTGCTTCAATAATAGCATCAATTACTTCAAGAGTAAATCTAGCACGATTTTCAATTGATCCACCGTATTCATCAGTACGATGATTTGTATTTTCATGTAAAAATTGATCTAAGAGATAACCATTTGCATTATGAATTTCAACACCATCTGCACCAGCTTCAATTGCATTCTTAGCTGCTTGAGCATAGAATTGAGCATATTCCTTAATTTCATCTCTTGTTAATGGACGTGGAGTAATCCCAGTCTCTTTAGTTGCTACATCTGATGCTGAAACAACACCAGATGTAACACCATCTTCGCTAAGAGCATCAGGTAAACCAACTCTACCAATAGCCCATAATTGAATGAAAACGAAGGATCCTTTACCATGAATTTTAGAAGTAACATTCTTCCACCCATTGATTTGATCTTCATTCCAAATAGCAGGAACTCCTGCGTAACCACCAGCTTTAGGATGAATAAGGGTAGCTTCACTAACAATTAAAGTACCAGCTCTGGCCGCTCTTTGTTCGTAGTATTTTCCAAAAACCTCTGGAGGAATATGATTAGGAGTTCTGAATCTAGTTAAAGGAGCCATTGCTACTCTATGTTGAAGAGTAACATTACCGACTTTGATAGGAGTGAATAAAGTAGGAGTAGTAGAAGTGACAGTCATTGTTAAGTTATAAGAAGTTGATAGTATTGTATAAAGATAATCTGTATTGTTTGGTATTGATAATGAAAAAGATGAATTATTTGAAGAAAATGATCTTTATTTATATTAAAAGGAGTTATCGAGGAAGCGGATATAAGAAATAGAGACTTACCTAATTTAGCTGGTTTGTGCGTTTCGACCGCGGAAGTCGTTAAGTCCGCCGCTGCAATGTCCGAGGAGGGTCCATAAAGCTCTTCTCCATGTGGTTTGGATTATTCAAGAAATTTAAGTACCTAATTTAATGGCAATTTACTAATTATTATTATTATGAAAGTATTAAATTGTATCGCTTATAGAATACACTCATTTGAAAGAACCCCGATTACTCCCGCGGATCTTGGGCGGAGGTAAACGGTGAACGGGAAAGTCAGTTTTAGGGAGTAGCTTAATTGTAGCTGCGGCAGAAGCCATTCTAATCTCTTAGGTTCTATCTAGAACTGAACAAATCTCTATCATACTCTAATTAATTGTGATTGTAAGCTAATGAACGATCTGACATCATTTAACATAATCTATTATCTAGCAGATATGGCAAAATCTCAATTGAACTAAATCGTAATACATTACCGCTTGGTACTACCACTTCATCTTGTATTTTTAATCTCTAAAATTCCTTATGGAAACAGATTTTAACATTCACCAATCAGTATACAGCATCTCCTGGAAAATTATATCATTAACTTCTAAGGAGAAAGTAATCGTAGTCTCTTTAGGTTTCTTAATTTAGGAAGAGTCTTCATTCGAATCAGGACCAATCGTTATAGACATTGGGAAGCAGTGGAAGAGATTTAATAAAAGTTTTAGTGGGAAATTGAAAGCGTAATATTATAGTTAAAGATTGGTGAAATTATTAAAAGTGCAAAATTCTTATCAATTAGCTACAATTTACGGATCTAGAACTTTTCTTCTTACCTATTCATTTTAGCAGAAATTGTGGGTAGATTGGATATCATTTTTGAATGCTAAGCTTCTTTTAACCTTAGATATCATGGATTATTTAGAAATTATTACTATTTGAGATCGTACAATAGGATCTAATGATGAATGCTCCCCTATACCCCTGATATTACCGTATTGGGACAAGCACCTTAAGAAAAGCTCATTATAAACTAATCAACATCCTAATTAACTTGAAATTTTCATTTAAATGAAAGTTAAACTGAGGCATTGGTGGCCAAAGAGACTATATTTGATATGTCTGTTTACGATTCACGGTTTACATGGAGAAGTGATTAGAACCACCTCTGGCAGACGAACCAAGTTTCCTGCTCTCTAACCAAGTATCAAATAATGAATTGCAAATAAAACTGAATTGATCGAAAGTGAGAATGAGAATGGAATAAACCACTTTACTTTGGAGGTTGAAAGGGTTGGAACAGCATCATGGCGTAAGGTGGATGCTTTGAAAGTTATATAATTGAATGCGTGCGGTTAAGCTTAAATTCCTATGTTATATCTGTTTGATATAAAAATACATATATATGTATACGTAAATTACAATTAGATTAGCTGAATATAGTTTATTGTTTTCTATAATTAATATGTAGATGCATGAATTAATACTAAATGATAAGATCCCCTATACTCGCATGATATCTTTCAGTTTTTAAGTTTACGAATATAGTAAGATTAAAGATTTAGTTTAAGAGAAGCGCTATCACTGAACTTAACTATAATATGATTTAATCGTATTCTTTTGGTTGATATAAGTAGTTCCATATAGCCCATCTCGTTGGGCGTTTGAAGCTTTTTATGGCATTTTACTGAACATATCTCTCAATCTGTACCTATTTACTACGTGGAGTTAATTTGTTAAATATAATAAGCGAGATATATTTATAATTGGAGCAGTTAAAACTATTTTAATTATAGAATATCTCATGAATAATACATACGATATCTCTCATGGTACTAGCAATTGCTACAAATATATAATCTTACCCATCCGAGAGTATTTTAGAACAAGAGGTCCGAGCAGAGCCCGAGTACTTCAGTCAATCCGCAAAAGGAGGAAGAATTAAATCTATTTAGAAAGCAAACACTTGATCTTCTAATTTAGAAACTGGTTTAGCTTTTTCAAACCCGAGATCAACAGCAGCCTTTTTGATTGCAGAAACCATTGGAGGAGGACCACAAAGAAGTAATTTCACATCAGAAGCAGGAGCGGCGATATGAGTTTTAATAATATCAGGAGTAACAAAACCAACACTACCAGTCCAACCTTCAGGAGGATTATTTAAAACATAGTGAACACTAATATTATCATTTTCAGCAACTAATTGATCGATTTCTTTCTTAAGAAGAATATCGTCGAGATTAACATTAGCATAAATTAAAGAAACTTTAGTATTATCATTAGGATCTTTAGCAATAGCCTTCATAATTTGATACATTGGAGTAATACCAGTACCACCAGCAACCATACCAAATTCCCTTACGAGACCATTAGAGTAGTTAAAATGACCCTTAGGACCACGAACTTTAACCAAATCACCCAATTTAAGTTCGCCAACATATTTTGATACATTACCAGTAGCATAAGATTTGATCAAAAGATCAAAATATCCCTTATCATCATCAGATGATGTTGGAGTATAAGAACGAACAATCTCCTTATCATTAATATAAGCAGCAACGGAAATATGTTGACCAATTGGTAAACCTAAAGAATCACTTGGTTTAGGAAGACCAAATCTATAAACTGCTGAATTATGAGATAAAACAGTTTTTTGAATTAAAGGAAACTCCCTAAATTCATTTTTATCAAGAGCAGGTTTTGAAGGAGAAGCCCTAAATAAAACTTGTACTAAAATAATAGAGATAATAGTAACTCCAACGGCGATAATGTAATACAAATTTGGATTTCCCGAAGCCATTTTTAATACTCTTTACTAATTAAGAAGATAAACTTGAGACCTGAATCCTCACCAATATAAATAAGTATATACGTGAAAAATCGCCCTCGGTACGAATTCCGCGATAGCGCGCCTAATGCGGGTTGACTCGGGCAGAAACGCTAAATAACGTTATTGCGTGTTAAACGTTGAGAACCGTTGTTGGGAGAAAAAGGATGGGCATTCCGGCGGTGGTGATTGTAAACGCGGAACCGTTCCGTTGTGCCTCCGGCGGCCGGGCGCTGCCCAGGCCCGTTGTTCCGAGCTACGCTCGGAGTTATAATACGAAACGAAATGTTCAACGCAATTCCTCGCGAAGCGAGGAACAACGGGTCCGGGCAGAGCCCGGCCTCCGGAGGCAAAAAGAGAAGAAGTTGGCTTATTTATCTGGTTCTATCATTTCTACTATAATCATTCCTAATACTGATGTTGGTAGTGCATGAAGTAAATTCATATGTAATCCTTTGAAACAAACTCTGAAAAGACCTACTTCTTTAATAAGGTTTTTAGCGACTTTAATTACACTCTTTTTATCATCGGGTCTTAGATTTTTCACTTCTGTTGATGATGCTACTTGAACTCTTGTTTTCACTACTTGAAGGAAGTTCGTAGCAGTACAAGCGACAGCTGTCGCAATTGTTGATGATGCACCATATCGTAGGGTTTCGTTAGAAGTGTTAATATTTCGTTTGGCATTTTCCTAATCATGTGTTAGCATTTGCTTAATTATGTAATTAATGAACATGAATTACTTACATAACTTGCCCACCATACAATTGAGTAAGGAACAAATACAGATAAGCCCTAGAAGTTAGTTAATATTGTAAATATAAGAATTATAATCTTGCTTACCATAAAATAACCTCTGTAGAATCCTTTTAATCCTTCATTACGATTGATATTTCTTATTAACTCCAAGGCACTCTCACGCTTACTGCTATCAATTACTTGTAATCTCCCTTTGATGACCTCCATCGGAGTCCATATACTACTACTTAACGTCTCAGCTACAACTGCACTAATAGCATAATTAGAAAAGGAAAAATCTCCTAAATAAGGAGATAATTCTCGCTTAGTCGTTCTATATGATGTAAGATATATAGTAAAAGCAGGAGCAGTTAGAACTATTGAGGTCCCTAATCCTCTCCAGTATCTTATAAAGGGTAATTTATAAGAGAGATTGGTTGATGTTTGCTGTAGAGTGAGTAGAGTGTCGACTAGTAGATAGCGTGTTAGTAAGATAGCGTATAATCTGATAAATACATAGTTATATTATTACTCACATGGATGAAAAACTGATTCCGTGACGATTGATGAGATTCAAAAGAAGGTTAGCAATCCGAGCGTAGCTCGGAACAACGGGTCCGGGCAGCGCCCGGCCGCCGGAGGAGGCTATCAGCGACTCACAATGAAGCGGTTATGGTGCCAGATTCCATTTTTAAAATGGATATTTTATTTTTCAAATGGAGTTCGGTCTTCTCATGTTAGTAGTAATCAAAAAATTCTAGTTATGCGGGATGGTGAAGTGAAAAATTCATTTGGTGAAGTTGCTGAATTTTTAAATTAATCATGTTTAGATTGCTAGTTAGAAGTAATTTAAGAGCTGCTGTTGTTAAACCAATTGCAAATCCAATAGGAAAGTCAATAGTATATCCTTCTTCATTATGTTTACCATCTTTAACTCGTACAATTGTGTCAAGAGCAGCTAAAACTGTTGTTAAAAATCAAAATAAGGAAATTGGAAATTCAACTGGAACTACAAATACAAGCACAGCACAAACACCTCCTCTTACAGATTTACAGAAACTCCAATTAATGGAAAGTCACCCAGCTGTGAAATTATTTCCTAAATTTATGCGTAAATATGCAGTAAGATTTGTTAATGCACCAATATCTCATGTTACTTCGTTCTTAATCATTCATGAAGTGTCGGCTATTGGTCCTTTATTTGCTATATGGGCATTGTTACATCACTATAATTTTGTACCTCCTGGTTTACCTGATTGGTTGGTTAGCAATGGAATCAATTTTATAAAAGCATTGGCAGAAAGAAATCAATGGGATGATATAACGACTGCTGCTAATACATCAAAGATTATATTAGAGGGAGCTGCTGCTTATTCTATTGTTAAGTTGCTATTACCATTTAGAATAGCTTTATCGTTAGCATTGATGCCGTGGTTTGCAAGAGTATTTGTTTTACCAATCAGTAATTTATTATCGAGATTTTGGCCAAAGAAGAAAGGGCCAAAGAAAGAGGAAGATGAAGAAGTTTTAAATAAAGAATTAAAAGATGAAATTAAAAAGAAAGAGATTGGGAATGATAATCGTCCTAGATTGTAGTTTAAAATGTATGTATATAGCAATAAATTATTTGAAAGTACTTATACAATACACACACACACGATCTATGCCTCCGGCGGCCGGGCTCTGCCCGGACCCGTTGTTCCGAGCGAAGCGAGGAAGGTCAATAAGCTAATGTATAGATATACGTTTATAATTTTATCGTCTTATCCGTAACTAAATCACTTCTTTATTACAATCCTTACGCAATTTATAGGATAATTTTATTTACAATATTATATTTACATGTTAATGCTAAAGTTGATGCTAACGAGTATTTCAATTAATCACTTCATCGCACCTTTTACATAACTTTCCTTCCTCTTCTGCAGTAAATTGCCAACATCTTGGACATTTTTCTAAAAGAGGGGGAGTAATAGTGATTTCAATATTACTATCACCAATGATTTCATTAGTGGTGTATTTCCAAGAAACATCATTTGGTACTTCTTCATTAATGCAAACTTTAGAAGTGATGAAGATTTCTTCTAAATATTTCTTATATTCTATAATCGTTTTATACACGGGAGAATCATCTATATCCATTTTAATATAAACTGTTGATCCTAATGAAGAACGAATATTCTTTTCAATTCTTCCCTCTTCCATAGCACTATTAACGAATCCTCTTAACATTATTAATACTTCAAAATTCTTATCAATTTGGGGATTATTCCATTCCTCAGGGGGATTAAACCACCCACTTTTAAATGGAGAATCAACTCCATTTGTTATATAATCAGGTGATGAATTCCAAACTTCTTGACTTAATAATGGAGTAATTGGCGCCAATGATGTCACATATACTTTCAATACTTGAGAAAGAACATACTGTATTGAATTTCTTTCTAACCCATCTCTCTTATCAGCATATAATTTATCTTTAATAATATCAAAGTATAAAGCAGATAATTCACTACTAAGATGATTTTGAATTCGTTTAACAACTCGATTAAATGATAAATTATTATAATCTTCTGATATTTCATTACTCAATTTGTATATACTGGAGAGTGCTTTCTTATCAATTGGACTAAGTTGATTGTACGTTGGTGAAGCGATAGTGCTTTCATTAAGATTTCCTAACAAAAACTTATAACTAACCCGTAACTTTTTAAGTAGAGATGATACTTGATTTATAATTACTGGAGAAAGAGATATATCTGATGTATAATCGGATTGTGAGATCCATAATCTCATTCCATCAATACCTAAACTGTCCTTTTTATTTCTACCATTAACAAGTTCATCAGGAGTTACAACATTTTTTAAAGATTTCGACATTTTTTGCCCCTTTTCATCAAGAACAAATCCATGAGTTATTACAGTCTTGAACGGTGCAACTGCTGGGTAGCTATCAGAAACAGCAATTTTTGTAAGTAAAGAGGATTGAAACCACCCACGGTGTTGATCTGAACCTTCTAAATAGTAATCAGCAGGAGGTGAATCTTTCCTCTCTTTTAACATCGTCCAACTAGTACCACTATCAAACCATACATCCATTGTTTCTGTACCACGAATGTAACTTTCGGCAATAGAATGGTATTTCTCTGGTAACCAATGAGAAATATCACTCTGATCTTCATTAAACCATTTGGATAATCCTTCATCTCCTTCCATTTCAATATTATTAATAATATGATTAATAGTTTCTTCATTCATCAATGCTTCGCCGCTCACTTTGTCATACAACACCGGTATTGGTACGCCCCATACTCTTTGGCGAGAAATACACCATTCAGATCTAGATACAGTAAATGCAGTTAATCTATTTCTACCTGATTCTGGATAAAACTTGACCTCCTCCATTGCTTGCAAAGCGTGTTCTTTAATACTTCCAACATCAGCAAAGAACTGTGGAGTTGATCGAACCATTACAGGAGTTTTACTTCTCCAATCATAAGGAATATTATGTTTTATTATAGATTTTGATATAAGATTAGATGATCTTTCTAAATATTCAATAATAACCCTTTGCCCTTCCTTTCTAGCATCCATTCCAGATAATGAAAGAATAGTTACATCTTTTGTATATCTACCGAAATTATCTATAGGTGAAAATGGTAAAATACCATACTCTTTGCACAATAAATAATCTTCTTTACCATGACCAGGAGCATTATGAACAAGACCAGTACCACTTGTAGAAGTTACATAATTAGCTGGGAGGATAGGGTACTTAATAGAGTTGTTGCGTAATCCACAAGAATATTTTCCATCTACTAACAAAAACCCTTTAAAAGTTATTCCAGTTGGTTCACAATCAGGGATTTCTCCATATCTTTCAACAGATGTTATTATAAATCCATGAGAAGGAGATTTAACAATTCCATATTCAATTTCAGGATTTACTGCAATTGCCAGGTTAGCTACTAAAGTCCATGGAGTTGTTGTCCAAATAGCAACAGAAACATCGTCTAAAGATATCCCATTTTGTACCAAAACTTCATTCAACTCTTCACCAACTTCTATCAATTGATACTTTACTACTACACTTTGTGTATTATGTTCACCATACTGTAATTCACTCTCTGCTAATGCAGTTCCTGATTCAACACTCCAATATACTGGCCTCTCCTGTCTTGAGATAAGACCCTTCTCTACCATCTTTTTAAAAACTTTCAACTGTCTAATGACATAATCATTTGTTAAAGTACGATAAATATTATCCCAATTAGCCATTACAGCAAACCCTTCAAATGCTTCTTTTTGCTTTAAAGACATTTTAATAGCATGATCATGAGCTAATTCACGTCTCTTCTGAATCGAATATCCATTCACCTTCGACCCATGTTTCTTCTTAGCCTTTTCCATTGCTGCAAGTTCATTTGGTAGCCCATGACAATCCCATCCTGGAATATAATTCACATTCCGTCCCTTAATAACATTATATCGGTTAATTATATCTTTTAAAATTTTATTCAAGGCATGACCAAGATGTAAATCGCCATTAGCGTAAGGCGGTCCATCATGAAATACAACCCCATCTTCTTTTGGTAAATTTTGAGCTTGCCAATCATACAATTCTTCTCCAGTTTGTTTAATATACCGTTGAATATCGGATGGTGAAGGTCTAGATTTGAATTTTGTACTTGGAAGAGCTAAAGTATTAGCATATTGTTTATAAATATCAGTAGAAGATGTTGAATTATACCTTATAACGGATGAATAAACTGGTTTAAACCGGTTAAACCGTAGTTTAGATAACATTCTTGTGAAAAATGAACTTGAGCGGACAGAATGATCGACATGAAATTTCAGAGGCAGCAGATCTTTCCCATAGCAATAGCAGGCACGTGATTTATGTAGAAGTTCCCCATATAAACCTCACGTGATTGACAGTTAAAACTACCATCATTTTTCAGGTTACTGTATCGCCAACTACAGTTAATATTATTATTATCTTAATTCCTCATCAATATCATCATCTCCTAACAGCTGAACAATTTGTAAATTGATTTCATCGATCATTAGTTTTCAACTACGGCCGGATCAAATGTTTACCGTAACAGAGCCTCCGGCGGCCGGGCGCTGCCCGGACCCGTTGTTCCTCGCTACGCGAGGAATAAATAATGTAGCGTGATATATCAATACGGCGGTCTCGTTGCAACTCCGAGCGTAGCTCGGAACAACGGGTCCGGGCAGCGCCCGGCCGCCGGAGGCATGTTGAAGATACGCCTCACGCTTCACACTTCAAGCCCCACCACGAATGAAAATTCAAATCATAATTTCATGTCACTATTTATTAATTCATATACAATAAACCAGTAAAATGTTATTAAAATCTTTGAAGCCTTTTGGTATAAATCCAATTAGGAGTTTCGCTACAAATGTGATATTTCGAAATTTTGCATCTCAAACTTCTTCTGAAACAAGAAAAACTTTGAAAAAATTAGATACTCGTAAAACTTATTTAATGGATTCATATACTAGATTGATGAGAGAAAATCCTGTTGTTCTTGTTCTTCATAATGGTACCCTCCTTAAAGCTGAAAATAATACTCTTCGTGCTCAAATTAAAAAAATTGGTGGTAAATTGGTTGTTACTAGATCAAGTCTATTCAATGCAGTTTTACGTGGTTTGGAACATTCTGATCCGGCAAGTAAAGAAGCAAATAAAAAATTCAGATATAAATCACATCCATTAAGTTCATTATTTAAAGGTCCAACCGCTGTTATCACAATTTCTGATTTGGATCCCAAAAAGGTTGAATCAATTGTTAAAATAATCGATAAAACTAATGAAAGATTGATCCTTCTTGGTGGTCAAGTGGATGGTACTCCGGTTGATAGAGCAGGTGTTGATCATTTTAAAACATTACCTTCCATTGACCAATTACGTGCTGATTTGGCTGGTGTATTAACAGTATTGGGAGGAGCAGGTCTTGTACAAACTCTTGAAACTTCTTCTAAAATGCTATATCTTACCCTTGATTCACATAGGGAGAGTTTGGAAGGAGATAAGGAGTAAGCATTGCATAGATATGTATATAATTGTAAATAAATAATATTCTTAGTGATTAGGGTGGTAGTAAATGTGTATGTGGTTGCGATAGAGTGGCTGGGGGAGCATCAGAAACCTTAGGCGTTTCAGGGTCGTATCTATAAGTATATGTATACAATTATTAATTATATTTAGCTCCTCATGAACTAATAGTATGATTTATATATATCTCTATATAAAATATAAATAAAAATGGAAGAAACAAAGGAAGGTACGTACTGTCAACCTATATAAATCATACCGTTTACATACTATCAAACCACTATATCTTTACTCTCACTTAAACGAGATTACAGCGAATTATTAATTAAAAGATAGATTTTATTAAAACTATAAACAATTTAAACAAAGAAATAAAAAGGAAAGAATTAGAAATGTGCTAAATAAGAACCATAGCAATCATACAAATGAAGGTAAATGCTCCTGATGATCTACTAGATCCAGAATTTGTTTGTTCTACAGGTGGTATCTCATTTGATTGAGTACCTGAAGTTTGAATTACCTGAGCTGGATTATTGCTAATAGTTTGTCCTACAGATGGTAAAACATTAGCTGGAGAAGTTTCTAGAGGTTGAACTGGTGGAGTATTTTCAGAAGAATGAGGTTGTGGAGCAGCAGCTCCTTCTTCTGAAACTTGTGCTGAACCTTCAGGAGTAGGTACTGGCTCTGAAGCTTTAAATGCTGATGGTACTGGTGCATTCTCTGACACTTGTGGTGGTGTAGTTGGAGCTGGAACTGGAACTTCTTTGGAGGCTTGTTGTACTGGAGCCGAAGGATTTTGTGAAGCTTCTACTATTAGCGATGGTACTGATAGTGCTGGCGTTGGTTTAGATGATTCAAGTGCTGGTGCTTGTGCTGGTTCAGAAGCTTTGGACTTTGGTGAAGGAGCTGGTGCTGGCTTAGAAACCTTAGGTGCTGGTGCTAGTTTAGAACCTTCTGGTACTGGTGCTGGTTCAGAAGCTCCCGATTGTGGTACTTGTTGGGATTCTTGAGATTCTGGAGGTGGATTAGAACCTTCTGATACTGGTGCTGGTTCAGAAGCTCCCGGTTGTGATGCTTGTTGGGATACTTGAGATTCTGGAGGTGGATTAGAACCTTCTGTTACTGGTGCTGGTTTGGATTCTTGTGGCGGTGGTACTTGTTTGGATTCTTGAGATTCTGGAGGTGGATTAGAACCTTCTGGTACTGGTGCTGGTTTGGATTCTTGTGGCGGTGGTACTTGTTTGGATGCTTGATATGCTGGAGGTGGATTGGAACCTTCTGGTACTGGTGCTGGTTTGGATTCTTGTAGCGGTGGTACTTGTTTAGATACTTGAGATTGTGGAGGTGGATTGGAACCTTCTGGTGATGGTGCTGGTAGTGGTGAACTCTTAGAAATCTTTGGTGTTATTGTTGCTTCTGAACCAGTATTTGGAGAACCTCTGCATTTATTATCAACACAAACAACAGGTTCAGTTAAAGTAGTGTAATAAGTAACACTTTCAGAAGTTGAACAAGCTTCAGTAATGGTCAATGTAGTATCATATGTCTTGTGTTCGCACACACCTTCAGAACAAGGAATTGTATCTGTTATTGTTTCTGTAGAAGTACCGTAACAAGGTATACCATTTGAAGTAGAAGTTACAAAAGTGCTAGTGGATTCAGTGGTGCAAGTGGTGAATGAAGTTGGTGTCTGCTTGCAAGTACCATGAGAACAGGGTATGGTGGATGTAATTGTTTTAGTAATAGTGCTATAACCCGAGCTTCCGGAAGTTGTACAAGGAAGTATGATAGTTAAAGCATCGGTAACTGTTGTATATATTAAAGTACCAGAAATATCAGCTGAATTGGTACTGAATAGATTATTATTACCACTGGAACAGGTTGGGCAGATAGTAGTTTCAACACGTGTTGGACAGATAGTAGTTGTAGCAGAACATGTTTGGCAATTAGAATCGCCATTTGTTGCACCTGGATCACCGGGAGAAGTAGCACCACTAGTTTCTGCTGGGTTTGAATTTCCATCTGTTCCTGTAGTAGCAGCACCATCAGTAGCAGTAGTAACACCTGTTGTACCTGAAATAGCAGCAATATCTCCTGTTCCTGTTGTAGAAGCAGTATTTGTTCCTGAATTAGTACTAGCATCTGTTGTACCTGAATTACCTGAATTAGTACTAGCAACATTGGTTGTTCCTGAGGTTATATCTGTTGTACCTGTTGTAGTAGCAACATCTGTTGTACCTGAAGTAATATCTGTTGTGCTAGTAGTGGTATCACCTTCCGTTGTGCCTGAAGTAGTAGCAACATCTGTTGTACCTGTAGTTGTTGCAGTATCTGTTGTACCTGTAGTAGTAGCTGCATCTGTTGTACCTGTAGTTGAAGCAGTATCTGTTGTACCAGTAGTAGTGGCACCATCCGTTGTACCTGTGGTAGTAGAAACATCCGCTGTACCTGAAATACCAGCAATGTCTGTTGCTCCTGCTGTTGTACCTGAAGTAGAGGAAGCGTTTGTTGTACCTGAAGTAGAAGAGGAAGCACCTGTTGTACCCGAACTAGTTGAGGAAGCACCTGTTGTACCTGAAGTAGTAGAGGAGGCAGCTGAACTAGTAGAAGCAGTTGAACTAGTAGAGGAGGCAGCTGAACTACTACTAGAGGAAGCAGCTGAACTACTACTACTACTACTAGAGGAGGCAGCTGAACTACTAGAGGAGGCAGCTGAACTAATACTACTAGAGGAGGCAGCTGAACTACTAGAGGAAGCAGCTGAACTACTAGAGGAGGCAGCTGAACTACTACTAGAGGAGGCAGCTGAACTACTACTAGAGGAAGCAGCTGAACTACTACTACTAGAGGAAGCAGCTGAACTACTACTACTAGAGGAGGCAGCTGAACTACTAGAGGAGGCAGCTGAACTACTAGAGGAGGCAGCTGAACTAGTAGAGGAGGCAGCTGAACTAGTAGAAGAGGCAGCAGAACTACTAGAAGAGGCAGCAGAACTGGTAGAAGAGGCAGCGGAACTACTAGAAGAGGCAGCGGAACTAGTAGAGGAGGCAGCTGAACTACTACTAGAGGCAGCTGAACTACTAGAGGCAGCTGAACTACTAGAAGAGGCAGCAGAACTGGTAGAAGAGGCAGCGGAACTACTAGAAGAGGCAGCGGAACTAGTAGAGGAGGCAGCTGAACTACTACTAGAGGCAGCTGAACTACTAGAGGCAGCTGAACTACTAGAGGCAGCTGAACTGCTAGAAGAGGCAGCAGAACTGGTAGAAGAGGCAGCGGAACTACTAGATGAGGCAGCTGAACTACTAGAGGAAGGATCTGTTGTGCTTGAAGTAGTAGCAGGATCTGTTGTAGTAGTAGTAGTACAACAATTCTCAGCTTCTGGTACAGCTGGAATAGCAACAGGTGTAGCAGGTATACCGTATGTTTTCCAAATTGCAGTGAATGCAGCGTTAATGTTTGAAAAATCTGATACTAGGTTAGCAGGTGGTCCACAGTTATTCAGCTTTTCAAATAATTCTGCTTGCATATTGGCTGAAGTTTGTTGAAGAGTAACAATAAAATTCTGAGTTTGAGTAACAACATTAGAAGCATCAGCTCCCCAGCTAATATCCCCCCAATTGTTCAATAGAGCCTGTAGCATATTTACCATTGCTGTAGCAGTCGGATCAAAAGAAGTAGCAATTTGTTTACCATCACATACCCTTACCAAGTCAGGGAGAGCACCAGCATATGATAATAGTGCATTATAATCAGTAACAACAGGTGCAAAGGAAGGTAAAAGTCCAACAGTATCAAACCCAGCCCAATAACTATTAGCAGCACTAATTACTGGAGCAGTATCCATGATGAACTGAGCATTGGCATACATGAAGTTATTTGCAGGAGCAGTTTCTGGAAACTGGCAGTCATAAGTAGCAGGATCATCACCACACTGTTGTCCAAAAGATGGGCTTAGTAGGAAACTAAGACCCCATATGATGGAATACAAAATAGTAGTCATTATTTAAAAAATTTTATTGAATAAACTAAGATTACATGAAGAATTTGTCCGTTAGATATAGAAAAATAAAAACTAATAGAGGTTAAGTAGTGCCGAAGGTATGGTGTGATAAGGTTATCATCCGACGGCGGATACTAATGATGAGATAAATGACCCGAAATAATATTCCACCCACCTTACAAGGCTGGGGAGACTGGGTCTTGTGTTACCAAGAAGGGGCCGTAAGATGCATAGGAAGTTGATGAAGTTGGTGAATGTGGAAAGTTAAAACGTCTGTAAGTGAGGGGTTAAGTTATTAGCTGCGAAATTAAGCTTTAAAGCAGTTAATTAAATAAAGAATGAGAGATGAATTAAGCATATTCATATTTAAAGTTAATATTTTAATGTTTTCTTATTCAAGAGAAGAAATATAACGGTTGGATCGTCGTTGAACGTTCGACGTTCTATGCATATATATGTTGGCGGGGATTATCGGTGGGTTCATGGTGAAGTGAGCTCTTGTGAAGACCTAATAATGACGTTAAATTATTTGCTTAAAGTTGAATTGCTTAAGATCTAGTAAGGCATAGTACAAGCATCACGCAATTATTAGGTAGTTTTGTTATTTTTGCTTCAAAAGTATATATGATATGGTGGTTGAGGCGATAAAAATTATGCGAAAGCAAAAAGATAATAAACTTTCGATTCAAAAATATGTATGAAAATAACGTGAAATTTTTAAAAATAGGTCTAACGAGCCGAAGATCTAGGAAAGAAAATAGCATGTTTATTTATCGTATTGGCAAGATCCGCCTCTTTCTGACCGCTTTCCCAACCTTATATTAAGGTTAAAAACGTAAAAAACTTGGACTTTTGCTTTTACTGCCAAGCAAAAGTATCTGGGGGTGCACCCTCACACGCGTCCGGCGGCCGGGCTCTGCCCGGACCCGTTGTTCCTCGCTCCGCGAGGAATGCGATTGCTTGCTCTTATTCTCTATATATCTTTCCTCGCGGAGCGAAGAACAACGGGTCCGGGCAGAGCCCGGCCGCCGGAGGCATGTGAGGGGAGGGGAGGATGTCATTATAAATGCATGTTAAGATTATTCGTTATAATAAATAAAAAAAAATATATAGTTCATTTTAAATGTAATGATACCCATTCATGTTCACATATATCTTGAATGGTAGGCCTATTGCGAATATCTCGTTCAAGAACTTTTTGAATGAGATTGACACAGGATTCATGGGGGATGAATGGTAGACGGAGGTCTCCTTCCATTATTTCGTCTACGTTGTAGAATGGATTTTCTTTGTACATGATTGTGTAGAGCAGGATTCCCAATGCCCATACATCTTGAGGTTTGCCTTCGTAGGGCATGCCGGAGAGAACTTCTGGTGCTGCATAGTCGATTGTACCAACAAAGACGTCGAAAGGACCTTGTCGGGTGAGTGCTGCACTTCCAAAGTCAATGAGTTTGATCTTTCCTCTTTCATCAACAATGATGTTTTCGTCCTTGATGTCGCGGTGGATGATGCCGTGCGAGTGAAGATGTGCTACTGCTGAAGTTACTTGCCGAAAGATACTTCTACATTCTGCTAGAGACATGTCGGGACGAAGTTCAATTAGATCAAATAGATCGGTGCCTGGATGGCCATGACGTTCCATTTCAATATGGTAGTAAAGATCATCTTCAAAAAAGTCAATTAGTTTGACTATGTTATCATGAGGGAATGAGTTGAGATTGTTCATGATTTTGATTTCATTTGGTATAGTGCCTAGTTTACGATCTCGTGTCCATGTATCTACGAGAATACGTTCTTTAATAACACATTTAAGTACTACAATATCTTTTGGATCAGTTGGATATTCTACTAAAAGTACTTTACCATAAGCTCCTTCTCCGAGTTTTTGAACAATATTGAAATCTTTTAATGACTTTAATCTTCGTTTAGCACCAATTTCAACTGGTGGACGAATGGTGGTTGTGATTGTTGCAGTGGTAGTGGTGGTGGTGGTGGTATTGGTTGTATTGGTGGTGGCATTAGTGGTGGTATTGGTGGTTGTTATTTTCATGTCGGAGATTTGGGTTAGGGGAGAGATTGATAATTTAGGGGTTGATAAATTATCTTCACTATCCATTGGCGTTACCGTCGTAGTTGTTGGATCAGCACTTCCACCAGTGCTACTACGACTGTTGGACGAAGATTCAGTACCTGCTGACGAACCACCAGTGATCTTCTTAAGATTAGCTCGATATTCTAATACATCATCAAGTAGTGAAAGTTGAGAAGGAATTTGATATTCAGAATGAAGACCTTGAATGTTGCGAGAATAACTAATCCATAATGCAAAATGATTGGATGAGATAACTCGTAATTGAATATCAATATTGATTGAACTTCCTTGTAAGGTAATAGCAGTAATGTCGGTAATAGGATATAGTTTGGGGAGGTCATCACTACTAGCATTATTATGTTCATTAGCAACTTTTCTAAATGCTTGTTCAGGAATTACCAATCCAATAGGTAAAGGATTACCTTCATAACCTAATTTATAACTAGCAAATACTCTACTAAGATAATCATTAAATTTAGGAATAATACTAGTTACTGGAGAACCTTTTAATATCTTGTTATTATCTCTTCCATATCCAAGTAATGTTCCAATGAAATATTCATTATAATCAACTATTGTAGATGAACAATCGATAATTACAACTCCTGCCATTAATGGTAATGATGTTATAGATATCTCTGCTGTTGCTTCAAAATCATCATAATTCTTCAGCTTTGCAAAACATGGCATATTAACGTTATTTGCTTGGATTGAATGATACTTATAGCCAGGAAATGTATAATTCCAATTCTCGACATTATCATAATTCAATCCAGGAATAAGTGATTTGATTGATACTTTAGAAACATCTTGGGGCAAATTAGGTACAAATACTTTATAATTATCGCCCGATATATCTCGTATCATCCAATCTTTAGTAGAAAAACTAATCATAATCCTATCACTAATAACTTCTTCTAAAACCCAACTTATAAATCCATGATGAGATTTAACCCAAAAACTTGCTAAACTATGGATACCATTACTCTTAACTATAGGAAGAATATGTCCACATATAAAAACAGTCTTATTACTTTCCACAGCACTATTAATCAAAGATTCTACATAATTATCATAATTTTCTTCTAAAATATCAAAAATAGATCGTTTTTTAAGATCTCCTTGTGATAATCCAAATAATAAACATGCCATATCATTAGAAGATAAGATTTTATAAGGACTTTTAAATTCAGTAGTAAATACCGAATGAGAAGATGCAAATTTAGACGAAATCGGTTGTACTGGGGTAATATTCAATCCTCCACTACCACTAGATGATGATGGCAACATTGTTAGATTTAAACTTGATATTGATGATGATAAGTTAGAAAAGTTAACACTATTATTTCTCTGAAATACTAATGGTCTTGGAATATCAATATATGGCATTGATAATGAGCTTAAAAGTTGACTTTGTAATTGTATTGATGATGGTGACATTGTTTTTGATTTCTTTAATCCTCCTTGAACATTAATTCTATCACCTTGTAATACTAAAGGAGGATTACTCAACGACCTTGGTCCATCAACTCCCCAATTATCATTATTACTAGGTAATAATTCACTAGCATCATCTAATAAACTTAAAAATGAATCCAAATGTTCCTTCATAGAACTATCAATATCATTACCATTACCCATACCCCCTCCATTACCACCCCAACTACTACCATTACCTCCACCAATACTACTTCCACTACTAACATTCCTCAAAGAAGATGTTGTAATATTCCCTAATATCGACAAAGTAGCGGTTGAAGCTGACCCGTGTAAACTACCAAATGCTTGATCAGATAATAAAATTTGATTCAATGATAATATATTAGGAACTTCTCCCGGTCCATTCATCCCACCACCACCACCTCCTCCTCCTCCTCCCCATCCTCTCATCTGATGCTGATTATCAATTAAACTCTTCCTTATATCATTCAACATTACCGGGTTATTCTTCAAAATATTAATCGATCTCTTCAACCCCTTCAACCTCATACTTAATGCTCTATTAGCATCATATGCATAACTAAATGAATACAACGATTCAGATGCAAATCCCATTACCGCTTCTATTGAAACTCCTCCATCACTACTTTCTTGTTAGCGCTACGGTCCTACACATTGCCTCCGGCGGCCGGGCGCTGCCCGGACCCGTTGTTCCTCGCAAGCGAGGAAGAAGACCCCACCCACACACTCACCTTATCACACTCGTTCTCCTACTTTCAATCCTTCTAGGTATATTCAACTCTACATCCACCGCAGACCTCCTTCGAACATCCGCTAATGAGCTTCTCCTAGATATAGGCGAACTCCTTCCTTCACTATCCTCATCACTAGATCCATCATCAGTATAATTCAATCGAAAGGTCGGTCGCTTCCCACTACGTCCTTTAAGATCGTTATTAGATGGTGAAAAATAATCCGACATATCGTCGGACCTATTATGTTAGTAAACACCGTCGAAATCACTACCACCCTTCACAATCATCATTATCATCTTCCTCTCTATCGCAACTGTCATCTCTTCACCACCAACCACACCATCCACTCCCTCCACACCTTTCACTTACCAATTATTTATCTAAGGTTTCTCTTCTTTCAATCAACTAACTCTATTACCTTTTATCTTCCCAAATCTATTCTCCTCTTTATTCACTTGACTTCTCTTATCTTCTTTTCTCTTCTCCTCTAGTCCTTTTAACTATCTTATCGTGCTCTATTTGTTTCCTTTGCAACTACTACACTCTCTCTGTAAATTTCCTTTACTCTACTTTCAGGTTTTTTATAAAAACTTATTTACTGCCATGTTTTACGCCTATAGCTGATCTTGCTTTAATTGTAAACTAAGGTTTTTTTTTAATATTTCAGCCGGCCATCATCTCTCTCTATGTTCAGTGCAGTATTTGTTGTGGGCCTGTATACGTAATAATTCTCCTTCTCCCAATCGTTATCTGCAACGTCCTGCATTTTTCTGTGCTTAAATATTCTTCTATGCGTCGGGTAGGTGGGTAGGTAGGTAGGTAGGTAGGTAGGTAGTTGGTAACCGCCGTTTAATGGGTTGGGTTGGACAATTATAAATTAGATGCAAATAAAAGAATCAATGTATTTAAAAGAATAAGATAATGTTAGGTGAAATTATAGATGTAGAGGAGAATAGTTACGAACGCAACCGTATCGATAATAACGATTCGGATATACGCAGCCAACTGGAGTGGGTTACGTAGGCTTATTATTGTGGATAGCTACATACATAGCTAAACTTTAAGGCAGGCAGGTAGGCAGGTAAGCAGGTTAGGTAGGCAGGCAGGCAGGCAGGCAAGCAGGTTGGGCAGATAGGAGGCACGTAGACAGGCAGGTTGGGCAGGCAGGCTGGGCAGAAGAAACTCAGTTGACAGTGCATACTATTACGAAACTTAGCACTAGGTGGAGTAACCGTACTCTCCCCTCCTACCTTACAACCTACGGCTACGGTAACAACACCGCTATAGTGCGGTTACTTTAGGGAACAGGAAATAATATTCTGAAACAGTCAAGATAGAGAGAGATGGTTTCAAGGAGAGTGTAGCAACAAACACATCCCTCCGGCGGCCGGGCTCTGCCCGGACCCGTTGTTCCTCGCGTAGCGAGGAAGGAAGCAGTGGGTGGTTAATAAAATATTCCTCGCGTAGCGAGGAACAACGGGTCCGGGCAGAGCCCGGCCGCCGGAGGCATGTGTTTGTTAACGGAAAGGTATTGTCCGTAATTATTATCCGTAATTATTTCCGTAATTAGTTATAACTTAATAATTAATACTGTGTATGTACTGTATGTATTCTCCCAATGGTTGTTCTCCCAACACTGGAGTTATGTCTCAGAAAATTTCGCTGAGCATCTCTCAACAACACGTTAGAGCAGAGCTAGTCATCACGCGCGCTATTGCCTTCGTTGTAATAAAGAAGGAAGATCCAACTAGGAAATTCCGAATAGGTGGGCATAAGTGTAGGTTGTTGTTCGTAGCTAGCTAAGTTTGCACTATTCCAGCTCGCCCATGTAATTTAATAACCTATACTGATACTACTGACAACTGTCATGTTTCAATTCAGTTAAACGCTAATAAACATACAACTTCATAGGTATTTTAATCTCATTGTTCTAATATAATCATTTATAATTGCTTGAACTGCTCCTCCTTCATATAACGAACCGTATTAAAGTCGCAATACCCGACCTCATTGTATGCATGATAAGTTTGTTTGTCTTTACCCACATTTTCTTAAGCTGCTACCGGGGCCATCTATAACTGCGCTCAGTAAATTGCAGTTCTTGATACGATCAATTAGTGCAAAGCAAAAATACATCAAACAAAGTTAGTAACGCAAACTTAATCTTAAACAAAGTTCAAAGGAAATTTAAGTTTCCGTCGGATATACGGTAATAAATCGGATATATGCCTCCGGCGGCCGGGCTCTGCCCGGACCCGTTGTTCCCCGCTTCGCGGGGATGAGCAGGGAAGAAAGTAATCGTAAATAAATAGCGGCAGCTTAACAATACAATGGTTGTTATCGCGATCGATGGTCTATAGATGCCCTTTGCACTAATCTGCTATTGTAAAGTTATGAAACCTCATCAAGATTAAACATGAGTGCACATTGCATGAAAGTGGGGGTTGCAAGTTCATATCGGGTTATATTGTTAGAATCGGTAGGTATGTAGATAGGAGGTATAGATGTATAGATGACTCAGTAGTAAGAGTTGAATTAGAGAGGAAGGAGGTTTGAAAGTTGGTTAGTGGAGCTCGAGCGATGGTGGCGTTTTTCTTCTTCGCGAAGCGAAGAACAACGGGTCCGGGCAGAGCCCGGCCGCCGGAGGCATGTGTTAGGTCCCGGAGCGATTTTGTTACTTTGAGTGGAGTTAATTTAAATATAGTTAGATTATTTTTTATTAATTGAGCTAATATATATGTGAAGATTAAATTATAATAGTGAAATTAATTAATTAGTTTCATTAAATTATAATTAAAAATTTATAAGTACAATTTCTTAAAATGCTGTCACTGTAAATACCTATAGACTAGGTGTACCTTCAGCGTATAACCGATGATGTGAAAATCGCGATCAATCGATCGGTTTGCCGACTTTGGTTATATAGTTAATCATATTTTACAATATGTATTCTGCAATAACAGGATATATATATATATATATATATTAAATTACTATTCTATATTGCAATTATGTTGATAAAAGGTTAATGTCTTGTAAGAGAAAAATTTTTGAAAAAGGGAGATAGACAGGAAATTTCCTAATAAGGAAATTCCAGGGGTAAGTGTGTAGAAGTGAGGTGGTAAATCCAGCAGTTAAACTCATAGTAAACTGTTTATGAAAGCCAGCTTTTCAATTTTAATATGATATTGGGGGAATAGGAGAGAGATAAGAGTAATATCTATGAAAATACTGCAAGATCCCAGGGCTAAATAATGAACAAGAAAGTCAGTCCTATCAGAAGTTTAAGTGATACAATTGGAATCATCAGATAGAAAGCCTTTCAAGCGCGAACACCGTAAGCAATCATTTTATTACCAAATAGAGCAGATTAAAACGTTAAAAGTAATCCAACATCATTTGCTACTTCAACTGAAATATTTAGATATATTATATTAACGATTTTCAACCTCATTGAGTGAGACGGATTACATGCAAGATCTAGCTATAGCTTTGGCGCTTGCTGCCACTGTTACTACTACTGCCTACTAGTTAGCAATAAAACAAAAACCTTTAGTAGTAATGGTTGATTCTGGAAAAGTGGGTGAATATGGTGATTATGAAATAATAAACAATATTAGGGGTCGCACGGTTATTTTCACCAAGTTTCATAGACTGCAACTAAGCTGAACATGCACGGCTATTTTGTTAACAATAATAATTAAATTCACTTCACTATGAGCTGGGGAAGTTGAGAGAGAGAGAGAGAGACGAAGAATATAAAATAGAAACAATTAATGCAAACTTTACTAGAAGCTAGCATATAATTTTGAAGATATCATAAGTTTTACTTTAGTTCTTGTAATTCCTCGCGGAGCGAGGAACAACGGGTCCGGGCGGAGCCCGGCCGCCGGAGGCAAAGTGAGGGTGTCGGGGGAGGGGAATGGGATTTATTTAGAGAGGTGGTTACCAAACGATTTCTTGGAACTTTTCATCAACGTCTTTTTGTTGAGTGATATATTCAAGGGTTCTTTCAAAATGTTTTCTTGGTGAATCGGATATTTTTTCACCAGCATTGTTGTTGAGATTTGTTTGAATGAGATTGATGAGACCGTTGATATAACGAACGGTTATTGCAGAGTTATCATGATCGAAATAATAAATATAACGATTAAGAATTTCAACAAATAGTTCTACAGAAACTGCAACATCCATACAAGCATCAGCTACACGTAAGGATCTTTGAAGGCATTCAAGAACTCGTTTATCATCTCTGAAAAGTTCATCTTCAGTATGACCGGGGATTTCTACAGCCCACCAAAGATGACTAGCAAGATATACAGCTCTACATTGATCAGGTTTTTTAAGAAGTTTTGAAGCATGAAGAGCACATTTAGAAACAAGAGTATCATAGTTATCGGAAGAGAAATTTCTTGTTGATTGAAGAGCACCAGCAATTATACAAAGAGCTTGGAATTCAGCTCTTGAATCGGAAATTGATTCTTCATAAACAGTAAAAGATTCAGCAAAGAATTCATAAGCAGCATCTTCACAGTTGACTTGATCAGCAACAGAAGCCGAGTTTGTATAGAGCCTTAGACAGAGTTCAGATTGACCAACGTTATATAATTCATCGATTATACGATGAATGAATTTAAAAGAAGAGCTAATTTTTTCAGCCTTTTCATCATCAGATTTTCTATTATTATAACGACGAATAAGTTTTAAAGTATTTGTGAGAAGAGATGGATATGTATATTTGATACGTTGACCACCATCGGAAAGGGCTTTCTTAGCAGCAGCAAGAAGTTTAGCTTGAATATCGGGGTTTTTATTGTAGATGAGATGAACAAGTTTAGCAAGTTTAGATTGATCATTGATAATTTCTTCAGGATCATTTGCTGTATCGATGGTGTTGGATGGTTTCTTTGTTGATGGACCACCAGGTACGATTTCTGAACTTATGGATGATGCAGTTCCATCTTTAATTATAATAGATACAAGACTAAATATCCCTTTAACGTCATCAAGTTTAGTAATTCTATTTGACTGTTTTAAAACAGAATTTATAACTGATCCAGCAATTGATTGTTGAGTAAGAATTGGTTGTGATAAAAGTAAAGGTTGATAGTTTGGAATAGAAAGAACTGTAAGGAAGTTTGGATAGAAGTTGATTAAAGTAAGAAGAAGGTCCTTAACATTGGTGGATGCATCTTTATCAGAATGTAATTGTATAGTAGAAATATATTCTAAAATTTCATCAATATAATCTTGATTAGAAGGATACCAATTAAGAGAAAGTTTAGCTATACCAACAACAAGAGCGGTTTTATCAGAGAGTGATAAATCAGGACGAAGTTGGATAAGGTTTTTAAAATGATTCCAAAAGATAGAGAAGAGGTTAGGAGAGGATGGAGAAGATGGAGATGGTGATTGAGATGGTGACTGGGAGGATGTAGTTGGGTCAACTGTAGTTGTAGTGGTAGCGGTTTCACCATCAGCATTAGTATTCTCTTCAGTACCTTCACTTTTACTTTCACCTTCACCTTCACCTTCAACCTCATCTTTACTATCATTAACATCACCTACTTCTTCTAATACCTTTTTATCTCCTTCTTCTTTGTCTCCTACATCAGCTCCTTCACCCTCACCTTCTCCCCCTCCTACACCTATTTCTACATTACGTAATTTATCACTAATACCTTCTTCTTCTCTTTCTCTTGAAGCAAAATCTGCTAACCTATTTATCAACGATAATAATATCTTTCTTACACTAACAGAAGGATTTAAACTATTAGTAGCATTAAGAAATAAATCTAATGTATATAAATGAAATTCATCAGGAAATACTTGACAAATTACATCTAATAAATACTCTTGGGCAAGAATATCTCTACATTGAACAACTTGTTCTAATATAGCCGGTAAGATTGATTCTCGATAATATTGTTTATCAATACCATCCAATTGAGATAATCTAACAAGATTAGAACCAACAAGAATTTGCAACTCTTGTCTTTCCTTTGTTCGTTTATCCTTTTCTCTTGAATGCCCCTGATGTTGCAACCTAACCCATAACTTGTTCATTTCAATAAAATTTGTAATTATAAATTGAATAGAATCTTTCAAATTACCACGAACTTCATCTTCAACATCACCAATAGGTAAATAATCTCTTGTACCTTGACTTAGATAATATCTTAAAAACAATCCTCTAATTGGATGTTGAACACCTCTACACATTTCCATCATATCCTTCATAATCTCTTTAACAGGAGAATCTGGTATACTCATATAAGCATTGCCAACAGTAATCATAAGATATAATCTTGGAATAATATTACCAGCATATTGAACTAATTCATAAATATCTGCTAAATGATGATTTGGATGGTCTTCACGAAGAAAGTCACTTAAATGTCTTAACGCATCAAATACTGCTATATATAATTCATAATATTGTTTTGGAGTTAAAACGGAACTTCTTAATTCTGCTAAAAATGTTGAAGCATGACGAATAGCATCTAATAATTTACCTTTTGTTTCCAAACACTTTCTCATTTGATGTTCCTGTTGACGAATGAATTGAAGTGATTCCTCGAGATGACGAGCCTGTTCTTCGGGGGAGAGGGGTGCTTGATTTGTTGACATGGTGAGGAGGGTGAGTGAGTGAGAGAGGTGGTGGGTGGGTGGGTGAGTGAGTAAGTTGGGAGAGAGAAGTGAATAGTGAAATGGATAGTAAAGTGATAACTACAATAACTATGATAATTTGTTTAGAATATAGTAAAAGATAATATAATTAGATACTAAAGTAGGTGAGTAGGTGATATTATTGAACGATAATGAATGAATGAACTTGAGTATGAGAATACTACAACGACCAATAGGACCAACGTGAGTATCCAACTATCAAAATCAACTTTTAAAAGGATCAATTGAACAATGAATACAATAATAAGAGTTCAATCTAAGAATATGTTAGTTTACCTCGGCCTCTAACCATCATATAACCAACATCAACCCAAACTTACTTACCAATATACTCTTTATAACTATAATACAATTTACTTTATACAAATATTTACTTATCAATTGACAACCAAACTAACTTTTACTGCGTATTCTTACAATTGTACTAAATATGGAAGTAATTATACCAACGATTGAAGGTATTGACTGAAGTATAATCAAAGTACGATTGAAGTATTTCACTGCTTATTGCTTTACACTTGGCTGTTTTGTTTGTTCTCCTTTAAACGATGATGATGAGGAGATAGTGGCGGAGAAGGTAGCCGACAGCGGTTAGAGGTTGGGTAGGCGCTGCTGAGTAGACGCTGGACGCTGGGTAGAAGCTGGGTAGAAGCTGGGTAGAGCATGTACTAAGGATACTCTAATTGACTATTATTTTACCAATAAATATATTGTATATAATCTATATAGATTCTATTCTATTTGAACAGATGTAAATCTAAAATATAGATTTCCTCTATGAAACACACTGTGCTTACTCCCATTGACTACCTCCTCTACTACCTACTGATAAACCGCTGCTACGGTGTGGACCTCCCTCCTACATCTCTCTACTATCAGTCCTTTAAACAAATATCATCTCTATAAGAAATTAAAATGTAGATTATTGCCGATCACTGCCGATCAGTTAGCCGTATAAATACCAACATGAGAGTGAATTTTTTTCTCCTTCCTATTCTTCACAAGAATTTTTCAGAATTTTTCAAACAGTCAATTGAAATGATTCTAATCAGTAGTAGCTTATATAAGAAGACAACAAAATAAAGTATTTTTAACGATATCAACCAGGCATTATCGAAGATCTTTTAGCTTCATTCTCCTTGGCTAGTAGATTCAAAAATATGCCCAGAACAATACCTGTGTATTTTTAAAAACAACGCAAAAAAACCAAAAATTGTTTTCATATGTTAATATATGTTTACGTTTTAGCATAGGTGATAGAATTTATTATGTAAAGATATATAGAAGAATAGAAGTACGCGAGGAACAACGGGTCTGGGCAGAGCCCAGCCGCCGGAGGCAGATGGAAGGATAAGGTGAGCAATAAATAGGTTTATTTAGATAGCAATATAAATAAGTATAGATAAAAATATATAAGGGTGGAGTTAGGAACAATCATTACAAGATGATCCAATTGGATTCATTGAAGAAAGGCTCTTTTTAGATTGAAGTTTAGATTCTTTGGTAGTATTCTTCATGTCATCTTTGACCATTTCCTTCATATCATCTTTCATCATATCATCTTTCATCATTCCATCCTTCATCATACCATCCTGCATCATTCCATCCTTCATCATTCCATCCTTCATCATATCATGTTTCATCATTCCATCCTTCATCATACCATCCTGCATCATTCCATCCTTCATCATTCCATCCTTCATCATCCCATCCTTCATTTCCTTCTTTTCTCCCATAAGATCCTCCATCTTAGCCATACTCTTTTCATCAACAGTACCTCCTCTTTTCTTCTTTCTATTCTTTTCAATCATCTTTTCATTAAATTCATTATCAGTGTTGTCAGAATCATCAATAACATCATCACTTGAATCATCACCCTTCATATCACAAGAATCTTTAGGCATTGGACCTTTAGACATCATTTCACCATCCATAATATCTTCTTTAGAATCCATTTTCTTCATCATGTCATCTGCCATCATAGCATTAGTCATAGTTTGAGCAACCATCATTTCTTCTTGACTAATCTTTCTTGACATTAAATTATCACCAACCATAGCACCATCTTTTGATTCACCCTTCATTAAATCAGCATCATCCATCTTGGCCTTCATGGCACCATCAGATTTCATTTCAACCTTTCCTTCCATAATCTTGTCACCCTTCATATCTCTCTTAGACATTTCATCTTTCATTTCCATCTTGTTAGACATTGTAAATAATAATAGTTGATCTTAGTTCAATAATACCAAATTACTTGAGTTGATTTACTATAAAGAGAAGAAAGAAAAAGAGAGATTGAAAGGAATTTCAAGTCTTTTTATATTCAAAAGTAGCAATTAAAATTAGTATAACAGGGGTCAAAATTATAATAGATGATAGGCATGATTGGTAGCATTTGATTGAATGATGTTCGAAGAATGTTATGAATTTGCCGCTGATGACCATTAGCCGGTATGATATTATAGTAATTTCTCTTATTGGAAGAGTAATCTTATCTAAATCTATTGGTTAATAGCGAAAGAAGCAACGAAGTAATCAAACATAAGCTATAGATGCGCTTAGAATTAGAATAATAAACATACCAAGCAGGTCTATTATTAGAAGAGAAAAGATTATATAACACTAGTGTAGGTAGGCTAACAGAGCTAGCTAGCTAATAATTAGTTTATCAATTAAAGTATAATATATGGAACTGTATAAGATTAATATCGACGAATGAACTTCCCAAGATCTGAGCATAAATAAATATATATATATTTTAATAAACTTCTCCCACATATATTAATCATTAAGCAATTAAATCGTGTTATAAGTTATATCATTTATATATAAAATAAATAAATTTAAATAAATTATTAATTACTAAGGAAATACTTGAATGAGAGAGCATCCTTGCAACTTTCTTCCTCACTATTCCTTCACATTTACATTATCGAATACTGGAACTATTTTAAAATACTGTGACGATCCGATACAGTACTACAGCACCCCGCCGGGGCCGCCGTTCTTTCACAAGCACTTTAGTAATTTTAATCCATGCAATAATTACAATTCATGGTTGCCTGGCTCACAAAGCGTCTATATTTCAAACCTCCTCTTCAACTCTTTTGTGTACCATATTCCTAAAGCGATCATTAAGTGTAAATCAACGGTTTTACGCGCCTTAATGAGGTTTAGTGGAAGTGGACGAGTAAGTTTATCCGTTAACCTAATGTTAATCCGAGCTAAAATTTAAGGTCAAATGTTGAAGTAATTTAAGATTAATTTTAACTTAAGTTGAACTTTATGTGGTTCTAACTTCTAACGTGGGCATTGATCTAGTTAAAGTGCATAAATCAGAATGATAGGTAGATTAGATTATTAGGAATGTAGTACTCAAATATAAATAGGTAATGATGTAGATGTGCTTTTGAAGGTAATTATGAAAGGCAAACTTGTGAGTACATGCTCAATTATCATAGCTGGCTTTCCCTCTATATTACTATATATTACTATATATTTAAAATTTTAAAGGAACCAATAACTTGCGCAAGTACGCCACGGTAACATTACAAGAATGCACGCTTTTCCTTGGAGCATTCTTCTAAGTACAATATGTAATTACTTCTATATTTAGTTAATAATTTTATTTTAGTTTACTATCTGTAAAATCAACCAATTATGAACGATAATAGAGTTTCAGCAACAGCGGCTGCTCAATAGTTTAAAATATTTTTCAACTGAATTTAACCAATTCCAACTCAAATTCTTAACTAAGAGTTTGCAGTGGTGCAACGTTGACTCTTTTCGTTGGAATTCATTCGGAACGAAATCAACGGTTAAAGGCGTGAATGCAATCATCAGATGATACTCTAAACTAAAAGTTACTCTGGGATCTCGCTTTCTATATTAAATATTTACTTAATGTAATTATCTTGTAACAATACGAATTCCTCGCTACGCGAGGAACAACGGGTCCGGGCGGAGCCCGGCTGCCGGAGGCAAAAGGAGGAGGAGACGAGCTGAAGAAGGAACATTAATCATTAAAAATCTATATATTCTATTGAGTTTGGAGATAAAGACCTTTCTCGATTTCATAATCAAGACGACGGGCATTGTCGGTATTTCTCCAATAGAGCCAATACAGTGGACCAATGGTGATGATTATTAAACCGCCTAATGGAACAGCATAATAGGGGAATGCATCTGGAGCTAAAGGATAAGGAGGTGGAATCCATGGTACTATAATAAGGAATAAGTTTGTTAATAAATAAAGTATTGAAAGCGGTAGTGGAGCATGATAACTACCTGGTTTATTGCCCCAATTTTCTTTAACATGGTTATATTGGAGGTAGATTAGACCGCCAGTTACAGAAAATGAAATAAATGTAATTGGATAAGTGGAAAGGTCTACTACGAATTCATATACACGACCGGGTGGTGGGACTACGAGAAGAATAACGGTAAGTCCTGCATGGATAAGTAAACCAACAAATGGAGTATCAAAAGGTTTATATGAAGAGATGACTGATGAAAATGGTATAAGATGATGATTGGCTAATTCAGCAGTAACTCTTGAAGCAGCATAACTAACAACAAGAATATTTCCTAAATTTGACAATGCAATGAAGAATGGTAAAACTCTACTAGCAATAGAAGTACCAAAGAGAATTTGACAGAATTTTCCTGCAACAATTACTCCCGAATTTGCAATTTCTTCTTTTGAAACTACTGTAAAATAAGCAATATTACAAAAGGTATAAAAGAACATTACTAACCCAATTGCTAATGGACCTGCTATACTCATTGTATGAGCAGGATTTTTGATTTCTCCCATAACTGTGTTACAGTTATCCCAACCTCTATATGAAAAGAAGACTCTTAATAAAGCAATCGCAATGGAATAAACATCACCGCCCATTCCATCATTTTGAAACATATTTTCAAAATTATTTGGAGGATTTTCTAATTTAACAATACCAATGAGAACTAAAAATCCACTCATGGTAATTACTGCAAGAACTAATACTTTAAATATACCCAATACATTGAATAGGGTTCGACCTGCTTTAGGGAATATTCCATGAAGTAAAATAGATGAAATGATTGTAGCAACTGCTATTATTCTTGTCGTTGAATTACTTGGATTATCAACACCAGCTGCTAATTGAATATACAAACCAAATGCATAACTATTACTAGTAGAATAGCTTAAACATAAATGAGCAATTGCAAATGTTACTAATGCTAAATGTTTTGGTTTTCTAAAAATTCTTTCTAAATAATTCTTTTCAGATCCTGATTTTGGGATTTCAACACCAAATTCGAGATAAACATTTAACCCCGAGTATGCCACAATTCCCCCAAAAACCCACAACACCAAACTCCAACCTACAGACCCAGTTAATTCATAAACTGATGAAGGAATAGAAAAGATTCCTGTACCAATCATCTTATTCAACATCAAAAAGGTAGCAGTTGGTATCCCCAACTTTTTTCTATGACTATGAAGTAATTCAGGATCTATTTCAACATGATTATCGATACCGCTATCTATTGAAGATATTGTTTGAGTATCAAATTCCTGTTCAACATGATTTATACTACTATTATTATTATGAGATAGTGAGGTATTGAGTAACGGACTTGTTTCTGTACTGCTACTAACAGCAATCTCAATTTCTTTTGACATAACGAACTATTCTTTCATGAATGAAATGAAATAAGCTGAAAATTACAAAAAATATATAATATAAATGTCCTTTGTTAGACGATCTAACAAGATAAAAATATTAATTAGTTAAAAAATTATTAATTAGATATAGGAATTTACTCAGCAAATTGCGATTTTAACGACAATAAGATCAGATGCTTATCTTGCATAAGTCACGTGTTTTTGCGCAATCTAAGGAAGCCAGTGCAAGTTATCGTCAGTGTCGGTGCCGTCTGTGACGGTGGTAAATCGGAGATGGAGTTATTTAAGATAACGCGGGAATGAAGAGAGTATTAATAGTAGATAGTTTCTACTATATTTATAAGAAATTATATAATTTATATTTAGAATAAAGTAAAAAAGTATCTCTTATACCTCATACTTTATCTGATATAACCAACTTATAACTATTAATTCACCAGATAACGCTGTAACTTGACTTGCATCTCGGTGCAGCAATGTGCCGCCGTCCCCTACTGTTGGTATCTTATACAATTATCACCTATGATTCTCACCGCTTATAAATAGCGCCTAAGAATTGTGTGCATTCAACCTACAGTGTATTAGAATAGATCTAAAACATGTTCTTTGCTTCGTGGATTTCCAGGTAGTAAGATTCCCTCCTAAATAGAATGCATATCCTGTAACAGACTTTCATCTTCCTTTGTGCCGGCCCAGTCGGCTTCATTGTACCCATGTCAAGTATATCATCATTTCCCTTTATATATCTTAATCCTATATCTGTAGTACCTTTTAAATATCTAAATAATGCATTGTCCGAATCAAAAACTGTATGTTGTTGCATTTTTCTACAAAGTATATTGAGTGCTATAAGGGGATCAGGTCTAGTCCAGTTTAACAAATAGTAAGCTGATCCAGGCGTACTCCTGTACTTTGTGGTATCAGTTGGTGACAGTAAAGATTCTTTCCATTTTTATCTCGACAATCTGATACTGCTGGAAGAGAGGCTTATTTCAGTTACTTCAAACTTCTTAATAAGATTCATAGTATGTTGTCTTTGCCTTATATCATATTTTCATTTGATCTAATAACTTTAACTCCAAGGAATATTTTAATAATCCAAGATCTTTCGTAGAGAATCTGTTTGAAAGCTCTCGTTTTACTTCTTCAATATCTTTATCATTATTTCATACAATTCCTACTACAGCATGTGCTTCATGTTTCTTAACTCCTTCAGATCGGGTTATGTTGACATAAGCACGAGCACTAAAGATTTTCAAATTATACAACGATTCAAATTTGCCTGTCCAAGCTTGTCCAGGAACTTGTGATACTTCATCCCAGGTGCCCATTCCGTTTGTGGCCAAGTTCTGGAAACTTTTCTTGCATTGTAGGACATTTGTGATAATGCCAGGATCTATGACTTGTACTATGACAAGCTCTGCATGTTTTGTATCGCCATAAGCCCGTTCCAAATGCCTCATTCATCTTTAAACATCTTCTATTTTCTGGTAAATACCCATATTGAGAGTATACTGGACATTTGTATTCCAATCAGGTGTGGCTCCTCTTTTGGGAGTGACTTTATATGCAAATTCCCCATCTATTCCGTTGCAGTTCTTTCACTAAACAACTTTAAGATAGCATTCATTAACTTTTCAATCTTGTCCTCCATCATTTCAACTTTACTTATTTCTCCAATCCTAGGATAAATTTCGTGAATTTCCAGTAGCACAATAGATTTCTCTAATCCAGTTAATAGTGTATAATCTAGAAATTCACGATCCTTTCACCTTCACATACAATAGCATAATTTCTTAATGAACTTAACTGTTTGACATAACTGCTACTTCATTCTTTGTTTGTGGTCTTCAACGTGATAATCCGATCACAAATTCACGATTAATACTTCTTACTTCACGTCTGACTTCTTCTAAAGCTGAAATCCACCTAAAAGTATGATTTCTTGTACCAATCGCACTTATCCCATTGGTAACACTTGCATACCTATCGGGTACAACTCCCTTCCAATAGACCTTCCTTTACCATTAATATAGCTCTTCAATTTCAATACCTCCAAGTGAGCAAGTATAGTGAGATACTCCTCCTCCTCCCACATGCCACCGGCGGCCGGGCTCCGCCCCGACCCGTTTATCATTAATAGATTTTTACTCACCATAGAATTTTTATTTGAAATAACTTTTGAAATATGCAATAAAGAGATTGGTGAACCAAGTTTTACAACTTTCGATTTCACAAGCTTAGCTTTAGGGTGAGAGCTGTTAACAGTTGAACGTTTTGCTCTAGCCATTGGTGCTATTTTAAGTCCAATATTAAATTTCTAATTTAATTATTAATTCACAATTAAAATTTATATCCTAATAACTATTCCTTAAGAAAAGTTAGGACAGATATGCTAAAATGCGATATATAGCTTATCTTATCATCCCAATTGATCCAAAGTAAACAAATGGTGCATAATCGATATGCATGTTACCCGAGAACGCTCGGATTTAACAATTTATAGTAATTCATATAATATTAGTTATTAGTTATAGAATAAAAAGCTATCTAAGAACATTCGCATAGCGCCTAACTATTCGCTATATCATTAATTTAATTCATAAACCTGCTGCTTTGTTCCAAACATGACTTGTATTCGATAAAATCATTTGCAAGTATCTTCTTGGACATAAGTACGGGATATTGTGATCTTGGCTTTTCTCTTTCTTGTTGTCTAACTTCAATTGATCCATTTTGCTGAAATGCTTTCAATCATAATTAATTAAACTGAAATAATTCTTCTCACATCATTAGATGTTAATTAAGTAAGCAAATCTATGCATAGATTAATTAACTGGAGTCCCAACTGCTGTTATCGTGCATTAAGTAATGGCGCAACAGCGTTATCTTTGAAACCCGAACCATCGTGGTTAGCAAAATTAACAGTTTCATTTAGAGAGTTTATACAAGTTTTAGATGGAAAAGTGAAGCCAATTCATTTGAAATATTATTAATTTATGATATCTATCATAATAATTACACTTTATATAAATATATATATCGAAATTAAAGTATTCTCTTACAACTTATTATATGCTTATAGAAGTATAACGTGAGTACATAGTGATATCTTGGAAAATCACGTGCGATAAACGCGGTTATAAATTATATAGTCTTTTACTGTTCAAGGTCATCTTTATCAAATACCACAAGTCAGTTACATCGATGTAGATTATACAACTGCCACTCTCTCGAGCTTTATAGGCAGTATTATAGACTTGATCATCACGTACGGTGAGAATCAAGTTGTATCTACATACTTATATACTTACATGCTTAAATCTACAGTACCTTATTAAGCTACTACTACAAACGCTGCTACCCTTTGCTATAATTTATATATTCAATATACTATAATCTCTACTAACCATCTCTACTCCATTTTATCTATAAAATTATTCCTCCTTGTCAAAACCTCCATCACCATTGATATCACCAATGATCTATATTTCATCTTCTACAACCGTTGATTTATGCATATCTTCACCACTATTTACGAATGAAATTAGCCCCACTTTGTCAATGAGCTCGTGAACTGTTTCAGAATCATTATAAACTTTTAAATTATTTATTATGCCACCTATTATTAAATCAAAATCTCAACCATATACATTTCAAGCTTGTGAAAGGTGTTCAAAAAGAAAGAAGAAGGTGAGTAAGAATTGAATTTCAATGGGAAATGTTCTAACTTAACAGTGTGATAGATTAATGCCCCAATGTAGTGGTTGTAAGAATTCAAACACAAATTGCGTTTACGCAAATAGTATAATTGGATGCTATGAAGTAACGTAAGTGAAGATTTTGGTTAAATGAATGTAAACTAACTTTATAGATATGTTAAAAGTTTGGAACAACGAGTTTATGAATTAGAAGAAATGTTGAAAGTAAAAGAAGGATCAAGTCCAGTGGTTGGTGTAGATTCAACTTCTATTGTAACTACTACTGCTTCTTCTGCTGCTAGTACTACTACCGCTACTACTACCGCTACTACTACTGCTACTACTACCGCTACTACTAGTGCTACCACCACCATCCCCCCTCCTCCTACAGAATCAGCTCCTGAACCTGCTCAAAGCTTAGGTTCTATCTCTCTTCAAGCTTCTGAAGGTCGCTTTCTTGGTCCTGCTTCTGGCGTTTCATTTGCTAAGTTCACTCAATCAATGATTTGTAATTCAGATACAAGAAATGTAAAAGTAGAAAATGGAATTATTGTCTCTTCTTCACCTGCTAATTCAATGCTTCCATCAACAATCAATGAACCTCCAACCCCCGATAGAGCAATTGAATTATCGCACTTTTACTGGCGACATAGTCATACTCTCTATCCATTTGTTAATAAAAAACATCTTAGTAAAATATTTAATGAGTATAAAGCAGATGGGATTAAATTTGAAGACAAATATAGTAATCCAAGTTTATTATTTCATATTTATATGATTCAAGCCATAGGATCTACTTCAATGGCTTCTATAACTTGTTCAAGTGAAGATGAAGCGAATAATTTATTTAAATTTGCAATGAATTATTTTGAAAAATCTCTTAGTTTAGGTAGTCAAATAGCTGTTGAATCTATTCTTCTATTAATATCATATTCTTTTTTCAATAGATTAGGCCCTGATCCTTGGTATTTAGTAGGTATAGCTGCTCGGTTAGCAATTGGGTTAGGATATCATAGTAGTAAATCTATTGAGAATTTAGATATTATTCAACAAAATCATATTAAAAGAATGTTTTGGAGTTTATATATGATGGATAGAGTCGTATCAACAACTTTAGGGCGTCCATTAGCAATTAGAGATGATGATATAACGATTGATTTATTTAGAGATTTTGATGATCCAAGTGAATGTCTGGGTGTTACTGTTCATATTTTAAAGTTAAGGAAAATTGCTGGTATAATTCTTGAAAAAGTTTATTCCCCAACAGCAGAATTCGTTGAAGAGAAAGAAATAACAATAACTGAAAGTATTCATGATGATTTAGTTGCTTGGAGGCGTAGCATGCCATTTCCATTGAATGAATCTCAACATCCATTAATACCACATTTCACAACTGCATGGTTTGATTTGAATTATTATAATTTAGAATTAATGTTATATAGGCCATCTCCTTTATTATGTTGTGATCCATCAACGGAATCATTAAACATTCTATCTAATGCTTCTTCAATGGCTTTACAGCAATTCACTCATATGTGGAGGCAGAATAAGTTATCATTTAATTGGTTAAATTTGGTATCTGTATTTAGTGCCACACTAACTCTAGTATTCGTAACCAAACAATTTGCATGGGAACAGCATATAGGTAAAGATGCTGCTCTTGGAGCTTTACAACTTGCTGAACAGCTTTTAGTAAAGTTTTCAACCAAACATCCACCAGCAAAGGAGTGTTTAAAAATAGTGAAAAGAGCAGTTGAAGATATCCAAAATGTTGAGGAAGAACCTTCAGATTATCGATCAATAGATTACAAAGCATTTAAGTATACAGCTGGTACAAATCCAATTGTTGATTCAACTGTATCACTTCTATCAATGGGTACTGATACTTATTACGATAGTCTAATATCGCAAATTGATTTAAGCTTTTTAAGTGAATTAGAAGGGAGTTTAGATACCAATTATTATACAGAGTTGTAAGATAAGCATATATTTATTCAAGTATTAATACTGTAGTTTAACATCACGGTCTGTTTTATAGAAGTAGATTCTTCGTATGTTGAACAAAATAGATAGAAAACGTTTCACCAACAAATAGCATATGTATATATTACAAATATTTATTTAAATCTAGATATATCTATATATAATAGGATTGTCATTCCAGGTTATTGCTGTTGATTGAGATGGAATTTCTGAATGACGATCGTTAAAAGTATTAGTGGTGGTATGATAATCATTAAATCCCGTAAGAATGAAAGATTGCGGGTATTCAGAAGGAACATTACAAACTTCTGTAGAAGCTCTTTCGATTTCTTATCCAAGATCTAATGGACTTCAAAAAGTTGGTCTAGTTTGACAATCTTCTTGTGGAACAAATGCTTCATTGATAATAGTCCTAACGTAAAATTTTAGTTGTACCTAGTATTGATGGTTCAATTATTACTTCGGTTGATACAGTGAAAATATGGTTTGTAAAGTTAATGATGATGATTCGCCTATTAAAATGATTAAGACACATCTATGAAAGGTTAAATCGTGGTCAACCCGATTCACTTTTTTATGACATTTTTTCTTCTGAACAACGGGTCAGGGCAGAGCCCGGCGACCAGAGGCAAAATGGAGGAACTTGTGTTCATTCTATCGCCATAGACCGTCATATGTGTAATTAATTAATATTATTATTTATTGTTATTATATTTATATACAATTGTTAAAAGCATTAGGATTAAAATTATAAAATAAAAAGTACAAAATTTTGATCGTTAAAAATATGAATTATTAATTCATTTAGTTTGAAATATCCTTTCATCGCCATGGTTTATCCATATCATCATAGTTGGATCTACGATTATAGTTGTAATTATGAGTGTTGTATTTGTATTTGTAATTCTTATTGTTATTGCTGTTGTATTTTTGGTTGTATCTATTGTTGTATGCATAATTGTATCTATAACTGTTGTTATAATCTTTTGTAAAATGAGATGTAACTTCTTCTGATTCTAATACCTGATTTGAAGATGGAGGTGTAGTTGTATTTGAACTTCCTTCAGATTGCTCTTCTGATGGTGGTGGTGGTGGTGGTGAAGTAACTTGAACTTTACAGTCTCTTGTAAAATGAGTATTGTCCCTACATAATTTGCAAAATTTACTTCTTCTACGTTTATTAGTTTGCTTAGGTTCTGAAATTTGAATGGAATGTGAATCTTTAATACCTAATTCAAGATCATCAAGTTGTTTATCGGTAGAATAGACATTACCAACAACTTTTTCATGAGATCTAACTTCAATAGCTTCTTTTTCTTCTTCTTTTTCTTCTTCTTCTTCTTCAACCATATTTAATCCAAGTTCGTTATTTGTAGAATCGACGTTACCAATAACTTCTTCATTAAAATCAACTTCAATTTGAGATTCATTAAGTTCACATTCAGTAGTATGTAATTGAGTAGGACCATCTCCTCCAACAATACCTAATTCACCATTAATTTCTTCAGCATCAACTTCGATTTCAGATTCATCTAATCCAACAGAATCACCAAATTCACCTCTAATAATATCTAATCCACCATTAAGTCCTTCATCGTCAATATCATTAACATCACTAACGTAATTAATTTCATCTCCCCTCATATCTAATTCCCCATTAACTCCTTCATCATTAGAATCATTAACTTCATCTTCCTTCATATCTAATTCGTCAATAGCTTCTTCATTATAATTAACTTCAATTTCAGCTGCATTAACTTCATATTTAGTGATATCTAATTGGGTGATATCTAATTCATCAATAAATTCGTCATCAGATTCAACTTCAACTTTAATTTCATTAAGTTGATATTCAATAGTATTTAATTTAGTAGAACCATCAAGTTCACAGTCAGCGATATCTAATTCATTAATAAATTCTTCATCAGATTCAATTTCAATAAGTCGACATTCATCATTAGTTGGATAGTATTCAATTTCCTTGTAAACTTTACTTTCGACTTTATCACCCCCTCTTAATTTCATAAACTTATTTTGAATATAAAACATGCAAAGAATTTCAATAATCAATGGTAAATAACTTGGTTCGATATCAATAGCATCATTATCATAAATTGGTTTGAAAGTAATATGA